>CM061043.1:71566278-71904944 GCA_030762985.1 Adelphocoris suturalis
CTATTACACGTTCAGGCATAATTTAACAACTTTAATGAGGCAATCAACCGTCTTCAGTGAGAAGGAGGAATATTCTGATTTTAGACTCAGGACTTAGGATTATTAGTACAAACTGTGATTTTGTTTTCTCAAGTCACCAATCCATATGACTCAACTATAGGTAGAGTCGTGAACAATGAGAAATTTTGCTGATCTGTTCATAGAAAGAATAGGTCAAAATCCAAAAGTCAATTCAGAAGTACATAATATGTATATGTGTTTCATATATCAGAAAAGAAATTGACCTCAGAGGCCTCTCTCCAGATCACAGCCCCTCCATACTAAGAATATGTATTGGAGATATGTTCCAAATGAGCTCCATTTCAGGCTTCAGCGCCATAAGTAGATTAAGGAACTAATTAGGCTCCCTTAGAGGGTCCCTTAGCAGGTCAGTGATCCTCCATGACTTGTGATTGTATTCTAGATATCCCAAAGGAGATCCATTTTACAGTTCAGCAATACAGGTTAATTAAGAAAGGAATTGGCCTTACGGGTCCCTCAACGTAACGTACCTTCGTAAAAGCATCTTCCTAAAGACTAATTTTCACGCCCTCACTCACCTTCCTTTCTCAAACATAAAGGCACTCCTACAGGGTATGTAATTAAGTGAAAATTGTAGGTAGCAAACGGTAACTGTGATGAATAGAGTGATATATTTTTGCTACATTTCTGATCCAGGTAACAAACAAATATGAAAACTAATGTAAATCCTGTAAATACGAAATCGGTGGCGGCGATAATCAATCTTCCGTCTTCCAAACGCGGTCAGCATTAATAGTAATACTGTGTATGACACCTTTCATCTAGATTATGGCCTGTTAGATAATATCATGCTTATCATAATTATTAATAATGGAAATTGATCCGATCACTATGAATGTGGACGCTCAGATCAAAGCAACCATTCGTGTCAATTGGAATGTTGAACATTAACCTATAACACGGGAATTCAATAGTTCAAGGCCCTTCTGTCCCACAGTCTCTCCTGGGTGAAAATCTCATTGTCTGCCATCTCTTAACGGTTGCAATACGAAACAGTAGCGCCACACATGTTCTAAAACTGCACATTTTCCCGTTTTAGTTATTTCCGTGAAATATGAAGCAGTTGCAATGGTCCTAAAAATATTCAAACGCACATTATACTAATTATACTTTCTGGGTCATTATTTCCGGTAATGTTCTCAGCAGCATTTTAATTTGAATCAGATGAGTGGGAGGAACTTTGCTTCATGGCTGATACCAAAGCCCGTACCATGGCCAGACCTTAAGATAAACTTTTTTCTCTAACAGTCTCAATAAGGGGCGTCGCTATAGGAAGGGCGATGGTGGAGGGGGGGGGGGCTACCCCGTCAGTTTTCACTGACTTGGGAGAAGTTGGGAAAATTTGGGTGCTGGAAAGAAAACCCTTAATCCAAAGAGACCTATTTGGGAGTATAAACCTAATCAAATCTTGATATTCCCAACTGTAGGTACCTGGTATTTTTTAAAAACAGGATTTATTTTTATTTTGTGCATGAAATTAGCTTTTTTTCCCAGATTTTCCCAAATTTCTTCAGCGTTCCCCAATTATGTTATATCTCGAAAACGGATTATGATAGAAAATAGGGATTGACGGCGTTTTACTCCATTTTCGGTCTACTTACCCAAAAAAATTTTCACACTCATCCGAATCTACTCTTTAATTCAATGTAGAACAATATAAGTAGTTTGAAACATAATGAAAAATAATTGAAAGGATACTAGGACTGATGATTGTCTATGTCCATTGCTCCAATTACAATGCGAGAGGTACAAGCATGGGCTTAATTGATAAATCGGTAAATTCACTTCCAACAGAAACATAATCTCTCAAACAATAATCGTGAAAAGATAAAAGTTTCAATAATTATATTTTTTTAATAATTATTTTCTAATTTCAATTATTGTTTCAACTGAAAAAATATGAATATATAGATACATGATTTACTAATGAGCAAATCATTTTGTGCTTTTAATAATTTCCGTAAGATTTATCCGGGTCATTTACACATTCTGTAAGTTCCCAATAATGACA
This sequence comes from Adelphocoris suturalis, assembly GCA_030762985.1. Classification (NCBI taxonomy): domain Eukaryota; kingdom Metazoa; phylum Arthropoda; class Insecta; order Hemiptera; family Miridae; genus Adelphocoris; species Adelphocoris suturalis. Next base: position 71,568,371 of record CM061043.1, read on the forward strand.
ATAATTATTTTTGTGATCGGAAACTAATATTGTGGTGTGTGATCAGTTACCTATCAAATTTTCATGTAAAAAATCACTTTAAAATTGTAATTTGAGGAGTATTACATATATGCAATACATATTAACCGTAGGTAGCTGGTAATATGTTTACGTGATACTACTCATTTTCCACTCTTTATTTTCCTTAGTTTTTAGTTAGGGAAACTTTTAATTAAGTTGGGAATTTCATGATACTTCCCCCTCATACTATTTTCGTCTAGCGACGCCCCTGGTCTCAATGCAATATAAGCAAACATCAAGCCCATAATAAATGTGTCTCGATCATAACTGTTGCGATGTTCATCTGCTGTAACTTTTTTTTTTTCAAATTCCCCGCTAATAATAAACAGCTCTTGTATCTACTGGCCAAAAGACACATTCACTTGCTGCTTTTTCGACGCCGATTTATGCTTGAAAATATAACATTGTTTGGTTTTCGTAAATTCTATTTAGCAAAGCGGTTGCTCGTACACAGGACCAGAAATGTGGTAAGTGAGTAACTTGAGCTTGTAACATCGGAAAATGCTTCACCTGTATCCCCTCTCAGAGTTGATACAAAATCCTCAAAAGTTTTCAACCAATAACTCCAGTTTTGGGCCCCTGATGGGTCATGTGGGTTGCTTCGAAGCACTCAGGATAGAGATAGTGTTCAATATATAAGAAACAAAAATTGTTGTTCAATTCGTTGTAATGAAAAGGAAACCTTCTCTACAACGTTTTTTGAGCAAAAATTGAACTATCATCAATACATAAGAACTCGAGCTTTCATGACTAGGTCCATAAAAATTTCTATCTCTAAGGAACAATGCAACATGTGTTGTACAAATAATGGTCAAACTTCATTAAAATGACCTAAAAATCGATAAACCTGCAAATAAAAGCAAACATTAAGATTTGTATTGCATATTATTGTAGTGGAAGTGTTTTTGTATCGTAAAATTGATATTTAGTATTATCAATTTTACGGAACTAATTTCTCAGATGTTTTGTTGAAAAGTGTTCTTCAATTCAATTAATTTACTAGAAATTATCATGATTAACTGTAAAAAATATTTAAAATTGAAAATAATTGCTTAAAAATAGAATATTACTTAAAAAAGTGTTTTTTTTCATGCGATTTATAGGTACACATTTCTTTCTGCTCAAACTACATACTCAAAGTTCAAATCAATGGAGCATAATTATAATACGATAAATCCTGGAGATTTGCTGATCCGGCCATGCAGGATGATTGGATCATGTACTTCAGAATCGATGAGTTACGTGCGATGCAAAACTAGTTCCCGGGTCAGCTAGCTCCTCCGTCATTAGCGAATTTTTGTGGAAAGTGAAGCTAATGCAAGAGCTCAGAAAACTTTAAAATCAAAATTCTTGAAAATTTTCTTCATTGAAATCCGTTTTGAGGCATTTAAAACGGATCCTAGAGTTTAACACTTTTTCATATATATATATATATATATATATATATATATATATATATATATATATATATATATATATATATATATATATATATATAAATGTATATACTTTTGAGGCGTTTCCTATATTTCCCGACCATCTGTAACACCTCAAAATAAGATTAAACGCGAGTATATTCATCCTTTACCAAAACTATATATCCAAAACTATATATATATGCCTGCGTGTAATTTTTGAGTATATTAAATTAGTCAAATTCCAAAAAAAATATGCTGAAAAAATCAGCAAAAACGGCTGAAAATTGTTAAATTGATATTTTGTAGCAGACTATTACTCAAACAAAATTTATTATTTATAAATATAACATTCAAAAATTTATGTAAAAAATTATGATGAAAAAGGCTGAATTTCATTAAAATTGCTAGAAAATCGATGAAAATTGCAAAAAATCTCAAAACTCAAAATATTTTTTGAATGGCAGATTGCTATTCAGGATACTTTTTTGTCTATAAAATTGTAGTTAATAATTTCTTCTCACTCAAAAAGCTCAAATTTCAAAATAATTTAACTTTATACAATACAATAATTGACGAAAGTTTGCTCATATGATCATGCTGCATGACTGGAATTTTTTTTCTCGCAAGAATTGATGAATAAATTAAATAATAAAGTAAACTGAGTCTTGGTCAGAACACTGTTCTCTGTCGCTGGCAATAACCGTAAGCCGTTTATGGTCGGCGTCCGAACTATAAATTGAAACGTGGAAGTGCAAAAGGATCTACCTAATTGCGTTCTGCCAAATTATTCAGCAGGCCAATTCAAGTGTTAAGGTGAGAATAGCAGTAAAGGAACATGAGTGAAATTGAAGAAAAGTATTTCTATCTCATAACCTATCATTAGACGAACACTTACTTAGACCAAGAACTATGTAAATCCCCCACACGTGTTACTACGAAAGGGTGTATGTGCCGATTTGCTGTAGGACGTATATAACGGTTTCGATGGCACTTGTACCTGCTTCATATCACTGGCACATAGATCCGTAAAATGCAAAAACACGAGTTTCCTATTTTTTGGCTCTTTCACGCTTCAATTGCGTATTTCTGACACTAATCCACAACATGAATTCACTCAGAAAAATTCCTGGTCTTCTAAAAAAATTGGGAATTCACAATTTACTTCTAGATGGGTATGGTTGATACAACTTGGTAATTTTCTGAAGCGCTATAGACATTATGAAACAACCTAAGTTGTGATTCGAAGAATAATAGAACATTAGCAATGTAGCCGTAATTCGACTAATCATCTTCAGAAGATAAAATGTATTTGATATCACCCCCTTCTTCTCATCTCACGATTTGATCGGTCGTGGCATGTTTGCGAGGAAAACTTGAAATTAGGATGGACGTAAAACGAATCAGAGAGAAAAGGGTGAGTGATGGTGAAGAGGGGAGAGAAAGAAAGAGAATTTATTCTTCAGATGGAAGCACCAATAAAGAGGAGGTAGATCGTAGTCAGGATACGTACGAAGACGGTAGTGAGACAGAAAGTGAAGTGGGTGGAGGCCATTTCAGCCGGGCTTCCGTTCAAACCTACTTGGTGCGCTAGCCGTTTGCCACTTCTCTTTCTCCAAGCCTCTCGCCTCCAACGTCGGAAGTAACGGAGATTTAAAACTTTTCTACGAGTGGGGGATAAAATGTGCTCAGAATAGTCGCACTTTAACGGCATTTCGTACTTGATTATCACAGGTAACAATTAATAGTGAACATAATCAAGAAAACTGAAACAATGAAGAAAACTGAAAATATTGAAGAACTGCAAGATTTTTCTTTATCTATTTCCAAGAAATAAAAAGTTTAAATGCAAAATCCATTTCGATAGTTGAGGCACTGTCAGTAAAAAAAATAAATAAATAAATAAAATTAAATAACTAAACATGACATAGAAAGTCCTTAGCATCGTTAGTCACAAGTGAAAGGAATCTAGAATCCAGTTGGTTCGAGAGAAATAGGGGGCAGAAACATTCAAACAATCAAGTGTAGAGTGTAAGGGGAATTGAAGCTAACCAGAAGATGTGATAGAGAGGAAAGAGGGTTACTAAACTAGTTATTATCATTGTCGAGAGGGTTTTTCAAGTGCAATAGGAAAGAGCTATCGATGGAGAAGAATATTGAGATGAATTCTCATTTAGACATAGACTTTTGATAATTTCGAATCTATCAAGTACTTTTGGACAAAAACGACAAAATTCTACGAACCGGCCATCTGTAAAAACAGAATAGTAGCTATGATTGAATTATTTGAGATGATTTGCAAATTAATGTAGATTGGTCCTTTTATGGTCCCTGAAACCCTCTTCATGATTATTCTTTACCACCAGTTTGACCACAATATTCATGACCACAAGAGCATTTTAGTTTGAAAACCCCAATTTTACCCTGAATACTGATGTTATCTTTAACGTACCCAGTTAAAACTACCTATAGATAGCGGAAGCATTGTTTTCATTTTCGGGGGAAGAAAAATTGTTTGCCTCCGAAATCAAAATTTCCACACCCATTATACGTTTTATACCATTCTGAACAACTTTGGTTCCGTGTATGTATGTCTACGTGTATCTCTCTCTCTCTTTCTCTCTCTCGCTCTCTCTTTGTTGCGTGTGTGTGTGTGTGTGTGTATGTGTGTGCGCGTGTGTCTGTCTTGTGTCCACAAATTCTGGTAATAACCTTAATTTTCACAGTTTTCACCCAACAAAAATTAAATTTCCAGGGAATATACGTGTTAGGGCATAGACGGACCTCTATCAAGTTTATTGTTCCGCGTACGTGAAATCTTCATGACATGCTTCATTTCCACAGTTTGTCTCTGAAGTCGATGAAATTTTCAGGAATGTGCGCATTGGGCTGTAAATAATCCCTTATTCGTTTCATTATTCCCAAGAAAATACTTTACTTTGCGCAAGCACAGTAAATTCAACGAAGCATTATTTTTTCAAACACCATTCATCTCGCTAAAATTTGGATGATAGTTGAGAGAAGACAAGTCGATCATCATCCCAGATCACTTTCAACGTCTTTTTATCTTTCGATTTTAATTTCTAAAAGCTTTAATAGGCCAATTAATGTAACGCTTGGAATTATCCCCTTCACAATGTTAACACCGAGTTCAGTAAACCCCTCCCCTTTACTTCTCCTGATTATTTTCAATTCCTCCACTTTTTTGTTTGCACATTCTACAACCTAACAAGGGGTTCAAGCTACCTTTAACTTTTAACTGTTTAGACCATGCTGTCTAGGATTCAGTTGGTGTTTGTTAACTAACGGTCTAAATCGATTCAAAATAGACATTGTTCATAATCAAATTCCGTTTTCTTCATTGCAATGGGTTTCTACAAGTGCGCACGTTAATGGAAAAACACGAGCACTTCGTTTTCATCATTAAGCTGCTGGCAATGTGATATACCTGGATTTATGATCAGTAAGTTCCATTGGATTATTTATTCTGCAGCTCAAAGGCCACTTCTGCAGATATCAGAATAGGCACTAACTGATCGGCACAACTAAGATAATATAATCGCAGCGTACTCCAGCATTCATATCCCGTATTATGAAATCTCATTGGAAAGTAAATTTAGAGTATCAGAGATTACAGCAGATTTGAATGTTCGGGGTATGCGGAATAGGTTTGTCTAATTTGAGTTTTAAGGCACCGTAAATTATTTAGCATATTTTAAGTTGCACTTGAGCAATGATAATTATCCGTTCTTGGGTTACTTACCAACTTCATCATATACGTATGTAGAAGCCCGTAACTATGACCCGAATTTGCGCAGAAACAATTGGAAGAACATCAAGTTTCTTTGTTATCGATGGAATCAACTTTTGATCTAAAGAGGGTGAAAAGGAAGTAAGGATGAGAGAGAAAGAACGACAGATACAGAGGGAGAGAATCAGCTGCGGTTTTGGTTGGAGCAGATAAACTGAATAACCTACTTGGGTTGGGGAACCCCTCCGCTGGCTTGACCACTCGCTCAACGTTGAGATAAAGCTCGAAGAGTTTCAGATCGATGGATCCAACGCACTGACCACAACGTGGGTGTTTTGTGGGAACGTAACGAGAAATCCGATACCGAACGCCTGGTGATTGGAGGTGAATTTCAAATCGCTAAAGAGGGATGATAACCCTCGGGCGCTACAATCAACTCAAGGTGGATCAATTGGTTGCGTTCGGTGTGGGGATCATTTACAGATAGGTATAATGAGAAGTGCGGGTCGGTCCATTCTCAAACAACGATCTTCTCTAGCGTGAAATGCTACTGTGGGGAAATGAAGGTAGATTTTATCATTCAAGCCAGCTGTAACCATTCGAAGTATCTAATGACTCACTGAAACCATAACATTATTTGGTGATTCTCGTGTTTCAAAACTTGTTCCATGTATTGATACAGGAAATTTGAAAATATACATTGTCCTTCAAACTGAAGCATCATTAGTCCGTATATATAGATGACGGCATTTATATTAGGTACTCGGTTTCAAATTATTGCAACCTCTATCGAACCCTGACCCAAAATCTCCAATCAGCTGCCTATCTTATTCTTTTCTGGTTTATTATTTCCAATGGATTTGCTATACAGCAGGATGAACTGCCAATTGTGAATTTGAGTGATTTGGATAATCTGTCATTCGGGTGTGCAGAGCACTTTTGATCACATTAAGTACGGTGGGGATGTCTAAATCATTGTGGAGCGTTGAATTTCGGACATACCAAAAGGAGCCGCAGTTGTGAGCCTTAGCACTCGGTTTTGAGTTACCTGTATTTTGTTTACTTACGATGCCGCTGCCTACCCCCAAAAACCGCAAGCGTACGACCAAATCGGTTCGATGAGTGATAAGTGAAAGGTATTAGTATTTTTGTACTGAGAGAAATCAGTATTCTACCTCCAAGTAGTGGTTTTTTTTAAATTTATCAAGGAATTGATTATAGGAGTTAAGTTTCTATTTTATTTGATTACTTGAGAATTCATATAATTTCATGTTAATTTGTAAAACATGTACAGTACAATAAAGATACTTCAAGGCTATATCTTATGCCTAATGCCAATTGAAGGGTGAAAAAAAAAAAAAAAAAAATTATCCCTGAAGAATTACGGCTAACCGTGTTATTCTTAGGAAGATTTCGTATTATTATTGATTTATCACCATTCCCCAATTATCGGAGTAACCAACAGGGAAGGTAAATATATTCCGGTTCCAGTTTTGTAATGACGATGTACTGGGAGTTCCATGCCGTCGGTTGTTAGTGATTAAAAACTGCTTTTGCCGGAGAGGGTTCGACCACTGGAAGACAGCGCAGCGCCATTGCGAGCCAAGGGAAAGCAGTGGTGTAATAGTGGAGAAGGAAGAAGGTGGGGGTGGGGGGGAGTTCATAAAACGCGGTCGGTATTTCGCCCCTTTAGTTTTCCACATTCTGGAATGAAAACCACCTTCTGCCGCTGCCCTCCGCGGCGAATTCCACTCGATAAATTAAGTCTCGCGATCTTCCCGTAGGAATGAACAAAGTCAAGTTAATTGCCAGGGCGGAGTAATTAAGTTGGCGAAGAAAAACAAGAATTAGGCCCCGCGCCAACAACCTTAAAGGGAAGATGTTTAATACCCCTTTACATTTTTCCCCTGTAAATGGAAAACAACGAGTTTCCACAATGATTAATTAGCGATGCCGTAATTATTCGTTCTCACAATTATAGATTTACGAATCTGTTTTCATAAAGACGTATTATTAATACCAATTAGGAGCTTCCTAATTCCAGTAATTAGTCGTGCTTTTAAGTTTCTAAAGTTTCTTTGTTAATTTTGATTATGTAGGTGCCTGCGAGTTATTTTATTGGCTTTGATTGAATCAATAATGATTTAAAGTCTTTCCTACTGCCAAAGAGTAGAACAGACTAATTACTTATAATACAGGGAATGAACCTTAAATTATCCTTCAGCTACGTATCACCTTCAGTTCCATATTTCCAACGAATTATTGAATTTAATATCATCTGATTACAATAGTTTCTGGAGAGGCATTTACACGCTGGGAGATGATTTAAATAAACTTTCGATTTATCATGATAATTTCATGGATACCAAAAATTAATAAACGAAAATAATTAATAATTCCCTATATAGTAGAGGTGAAAGAGGAAGAGTCAGCTTTATCTTTCAACTAAGAGGTAATCAGTAGTACATGAAAAGCGAAGACTTTCTTCATTTCCACAATTTACCGTCCCAAAGCATAATCCGAAAGAAGCTGATTATAAAAATATATTCCCACTGCTCGGAAACTGCATCATTGTTGGAGGTGACATTAATGTAAGGGGTGGGGTTTCAAGCTTGTTACAACAAAAGGTCGTGAGCTGTCTACAGCACACCAAGCGTGCAAATGTGAATGAATGTCCTCTGGGAAGCCAGCGTGCAGGCTCTCAGATATTAATTAACGACCTGATTATTGAGTCCTTCATCCTTAAGGAATTTCATGTCACTGCTCAGATGTATTTGGAAGCGATGACTTATATGGTGATCACCCGGCGGTCTTCCTAACTATGAAATAAAACGTCATTTTAAAGGAACAAGATCCCCGTCTCGTCAGTCAAAAAACTAACTAGGGCAACTTTAGGACCCACATCTCAGTTGAACATAACTGTGAGGGCAATTGAACAGTTTGATAACGTAGTAGTTCACTGTTATTCATGATGCAGTGTGGCATTCAATCCCTGCAATAATTGACCAATTACGATGCAACAGTAAATTACCCAGTTGTTGTTAGGGAACTACACAAGAAGAAACGAAAAGCCAGGAAGAGAAACAAGCTATTTGAGCATCTGGAGAAGACAAGACAGAAAGTCATAGACTCGCAGAAAAAAAAGGGGGTGAGGTGGACTCGCGTATCGATGAAATATATCAATAATCACTCTCTAGAAAAATTCAAACACTCACGGCTGATGAAACTGTTGATTGCTTTCTTTACGAAGCAACTGAGGGCATGAAAAGGTCAAGAAAATCCCATTAGATATGGAAATAATTGGGCGTGAAACGCTAAAGAGAAAATAACTGCATTTGTGAATTGTCTCTCTCACATCTCCTCCCTGATACAGAAATTAACGAGTACTGAAGTTTTGAACGTTCAACACAGAATGGATAGTTATTATTCCTATCAATGCGATCAAGTTCCAGAAACTCCGTAAATGCGTCAAATATGAGTTCAAAATAGGAAAAGTGCCAAGATGTGGCCTAAAAACTAGTCATGTGCCGAAATAGCTGTGCGAGGGCTGCAAGGGTCTGCGTATGGTATTACGGTTCTTAAATACGACTGTTCAATTTTAACATGTTCCGCAATACTGGAAATTTTTGAAGTGATCCTGGTCTTAAAACAGGGAACCTACGGATGTAAAGTCATATACACCAATCTCACTGCTCCCAGTTCTTTCCAAACTGCTAAAGTAGCTATTGAAGAAAAGACTAATAAAAATAACAAAAGAAAGAGATATGTTCCACATCAATTTAGAACAAAGCATTCAACGATTGTTCAAGTCCATAGAGCAACAGATGATGTAATTGAAAATCCACAGGAAAACAAAAAAGTCCACAGTGCAGTATTTCTTGATGTGTAGCAGGCTTTTGATCCACTGTGTTAAGAGGGGTGTTACCACATCAGCATTGCTAAATATTGGAATCATACCTTAACAATAGACACTACTGAATTTAGAACGTAGATGAATATTCAAATTCAACAAAATTGAAGTTGTGGTTCCGCAGCAAAATTTGCTAGGACCCCTCTTTTAATTACTATTGCACAAGATGAACCTCACACATTAGGAACTACTATAATTACATTTGTGGATGGGTAGGAACTTGGGCAATTTCAGGCAGTACTGAAGCATCAACAGAAAAGCAGCAAAAAGCTACGAATGCTATAGGAAAAACGATTAAAAATGGCGACGACAAAAAAAAAAAAAAAAAACGAAACTCATGTAAACCTAACCAACAGAGAAATTAACAGGGAAATACATACCTGCCAATGACACTGAATCAACGTACAGTAAAACTCCAACACAGCCAAGAACTAGTACTTGTCACAAAAAAAAGGGACGAACTTTCAACCAAATTTAGAAAACTTTATTGGCTGATGAGCCGACATTCACAAATCAGTTTAAAATAATAAAAAATTACTGATATACAAAACCGTAAATATGCCTATTTGGACCTGTGGTAAGCAAATATGGGGATGCACAGCAAAAAGTAAAATGAAAATTATTCATACGTTCTAAAATAAGGTAATAGGGGTATTGTGAATACTTCATTGTACATTTGCAATTATGCCCAACACAATGAGCTTAAAATTGGGTTAATCGGTGATGTTACAAAAATATAATATTATGATCAGAGGCTCCTCACACATACCAATCCAGAAGCCATCCAGTTTCTGAGAGATGGGAAATTACGGCGACTAACATTCCTCGCTGACGTTATAAATGGCAGATCCTAAACTTCCCTCAAAATTAACTAATGTCTTTCCACATCTCTATTCATCTTTTCTCAATGTTTACCTAAAATAAAAATCCTTGATTACACTACTCACGATGAAAAGGCGATGAGAAATGAGAATGCGGTGGTGTTAAGAGATAATGGGAACTAGCGTCCCTCGCGGAGATTGTGGTACATAGTTGGTACACGTTAATCTCCAACACTAACTTCTGATTCGCTACTAGTGAAAAATTAATTCAAAAACTCTAAAACGTGGAACTGTCATTGGTTGAAATTTCACACCTAGGACTTCAGATTCGGATTTAACACACTTAAAACCCCCTTTCAAGCAATTTTCTTCTGAATTTCAAGATCCGTTTTACAGGTCAAATACCAAACATACCAGCTTTCATTCCCTTTTTTGAAAGGTCTCCCTCAAATCTTTCAATTGAGCAAATTAAAAAATGTTCATTGAAATTCCCATTCATAAGTAGTTTTCCGACTGAACTAAGTAATCAAAACTTGTTTAAAATTAGAATTACAATAGTCGAGGACAAAGAGCGTGTATACCAACCGTCAGTCCATTAACTGAAAACGTTGAGTTATTCCAATAGGTTGCTAATGGTGGAATTACTATTAGCAACAAACCATTCTCTTTACGGATATGTGGAGAATTTACTGCCAGCTCTCATGGGGGTCGTGTAAAACAGCATTTTAATGTTTTACCGCTTCGTAGCCTAGTTCGAGGTGATTCTTCAGTGCAAAAAGGAAATTGCCATTTAGAAGATAATAATCTCCTAGTACGAGATGACTCTTTCAGTCTGAAACGAGAGACGGGCAACTCTTGGCGGAGAAAAGGAGTTTTAACGCCAGGCATTTCTGAGGCATCCGACTCAAGAGCTCATTGCTCCTCCCAGTAATGATTCAACCCTGTTCCGCTACCTCTGGCAAGTTCCTCGTCATCATCGGTGCTCACGTTCATTCGAGAAAAACATTTAACTACGTGCAAAGAGCCCGAAAGTAAAAGGTTCCTTAGCCTTTCAATGCCTCCCTCCACCCCGCTCGAACTCATTTATAATTTCAGTCCTTAATTTAACCATAAAAAAGTTTTAATACATTTTCCAAAAGTTTGTTTCCACTCACTCTTCCGGAGGGCCGTCATTTACATAAAAACTTCTCGCAGAGTTTAATGTGCTAGTCGGTGATTACATTAAGTTGTAAAATGAACCTTGATGAATTATTTCGCCCAGATGCTAACCTAATATCCTTTCTGGAATCATCTCATGGGATGAGTCTTACCATATTTTGAATGAAATGAGCCTCTTTGAGGGTGCTCATCAAAGCGTGTTTACCTACTTTTCATTTTAAAAGTGAGCCGTAGGCTTGGGAAGTTTTCCATCTTCACTTCATTTATTACTAAGTACAGCGGAACTTGAAGAGTTGTTGGCTATGAAAATTCCCTCCTCCACAGCTTACTAATGCTTGACTCTAGACAGACTCTGCATTCTCGGACGTTTGAAATAGTTTAATTAAGCACAGTATGCCTAGCGGCTTACACCAGTTTTGGCGACTCGTATTGGGAGGGCTGGCAGATAGAATACAAGACAAGCACATGGCACATACAAATATATCCTTCGAGAAAATTGGCAGAAAAATAAGTTATTGCAACGTTGGTAGACAATATTATAGTTGCTCTTAATTATTAAATGTTGATTTGGAGCCCTTAGAAATACTGACTGCCAGGACAGACTTAGCCCATCCCCCGCTATGCCTCAAAGCGCTTTCATGATGGTAGCATAATGAGTCATATAAGTTGACAGCTTATCCAATGTTTTCCCTTCACCTCGGAAGTCCCTCAGGGTTCACATCTTAGGCCCTTCCTTTTCTTAACAGTCATAAATAGTGTCAATCAAGTCCTTGACTGAGTCCATTTCTTGCTGTTAGCGGATGATCTTAAAATATACACCGAAATTGAACCTCCGTCTGATTGTTTGAGACAGCAGAACTGTCTGGGTGCTCTGCTTCAATGGTGCCAAATACATGGCCAGGCCCTGAGCCCTGCGACATGCGCTATGATTACGTTTCACCGTATTCAACACCCATGTATCCAAGATTATACAATTGGAGCTGACAGCATTGAATCTTAGGAGTTGACGCAAACGGCGTCTACAATATACTCGTATAATATACAGGGTGTCTCACGTTATATCCGGCAAACTCCACCCACGTATTATGCAACTAATTTCTGATCGATATACTAAGTTTCTCATAAAGATTTTTTAAATGCTTCGTTTTCGAGATATTCAATTTTAAAGAATTTTTTAATGATTTCAACATTAACTCATTAAAACGGCTATAACTTCCTTGATTACCTAAGAAAATTCAAATTTTATTATATCATTGGAAAGAGTGTTAATTTCCTATCTCCCTAATGGACCACGAAAGTTTTTTAAGATGGTGCAATTGGTTAAAAATCAATCTGAAAAGTGAATTTACTCAAATCTTCAAAATGAACACTTTTTTCATACTCTGTAGAACCAATGGAATTCAAAATGACAAATTCAGCCTGTGTTCCTACAATTGGTGCCAGAATCTCAGTTTTCCAACGGTGTAGCCAATTTTACTTTTACTTAGTTTATTAGGGGAGGAAACAATGTTTTAATGCTGAAAAACTTCTTTTTTTTTTAAATGTGATCGAAGGTTTTCTTGAAAAATGACCTTCTATAAAAATACGAGTTTGGCGTCGCTTTCTACGTATTTTTTCACGCTGAATCGACTGGTAACTCTTGCATGTCTCCCAAACCCCGTTATAACCGAATTTTCCACTTTAGCTCACTAGTTTCACCCCTAAAATCACTTAAAATGTGTCATGCCATATAAACTAAAATTTCTTAGTTAAAGTGGAAAATTCGTTTCTACGTATTTTTTCACGCTGAATCAAATGCTAACACTCACAGATCTCTCCAACTCCGTTAAAACCGAGTTTCACACTTTGAAAAACTAGTTGTTACCTTATTTATAATGCTGTATTCCATGTGTTTTCTAAGGGTAAAACTATGTGAAACATGGTTGTAATGGAGTTGGAGAAATCTGCGAGTGTTCCCATTCAATTCAGCGTGGAAAAACGCTAGAAACCGACCAAGAAACTAGTATTTTCTAAAGGGGTCATTTTTCATGAAAACCCTCGATTTCGTAGAAACAAATCCACGTTTTTCAATGCAACAAATGTTTCATACAAACATACCTACTTCTTCCCCCAATTAATAAAGTAAAATAAAAATAAACTGCACCATTGGAAAGCTTGGATTACGATGCAACTTTTAAGCTTACGCATGAAAATTTCCATCCAGGAGGTTTCGAGAGACAAACTTTGAAAAAAGTGAAAATTTCCGGAATTTCACAAATTTTTCACTTACGGATAATTTTTCACCCGTTCGTTCCATTTAAAAAATTTCAGAAAGCCATTAGAGAGATAGGAAACCTTACGCTCCTTCCAACGGTATAATCAGATTTGAGTTTTGACTAAAAATTCAGGGAATTGTGACAGTTTTAGTGACACAAAGTTGAAAACGCGAAAAAAATCTTGAGAGTGAAAAAAGTGGTCTATAGAGAGAATTAAAAAATATATGTTATACGACAAAAAATTCACAAATTAGTAGTCCAAACGAACCCTAGCCGGTGGTGCGCTCGAAACTGCGACACCCTGTATGCAAAGTGTCCCAGAAATAATGAGCCAAACTTCAGACATCGATCCTAGAGCTTATTTCCGACAAAACGTGCCCAGTAATGACTTTTTTTTTCTTTTTTTAAAGCTTAGTTTTCGAGTAATTGACTTTTTGAGATTTTTTTGGTGTTTTCGACCTTAATTCACTAAAACAGCAATAACTACTATAATTAAAACAGTAAGTTTAAATTTGAGTATACCATTGGAAATAGGGTTGAATTTCTTTCTATATAATGCCAAATCAAAATTTTTTAATAAGAATGGTTTGGTTAAAAAACTGCCTGAACAAGAAATTTTCATGAGTATGAGAAATTCCAATTTTTCAAACAGGGTGTGACTATCCCATTTCCGTGCTGTTATTCGTGTACCTCATATGTAAAAACTGGCCAAAGATCTCAGCTTTCCAGCAGTATAATTAGTTTTCATCTTAATTTACTAAATAGAGGATAAAAGTTTGTTTTTATGTTTAAAAAATATGGTTTTTTCCATGAAATCGAGAGTTCTTGTGAAAAATGACCCTCTAATCAAATTCGAGTTTGGTGCCGGTTTCGACGTATTTTTTCACGCTGAATCGAATGGTAACACTTGCAGATCTCCCCAATTCTTTTGTAACAAAGTTTTACACTTTAGCTCATTTTTACCTTCAAAAACACTTACAGTTTTGCATAACAAATGTACTGAAAATTCGTGAGTTAAAGAAAAACTACAGAAATGGGACAGTCACAGCCGGTTTAAAAAATTTGAATTTCTAATACTCGTGAACGTTACATGTTCAGGCAGTTTTTTAACCGAATTAATCTTATTACAAGATTTTAATTTGGTACTAGATACAAAAGAAATTTAACGATCTTTCCAATGGTATCCTCAAATTTAAACTTACTGTTTTAATTATTGTGGTTATTGCTGTTTAAGTGACTTACGGTCAACAACACAAAAAAATCTCAAAATTGAATTATTCAATAACTACGCGTAAAAAAGAAAAAAAAAAATTTATACTACGCACTTTTTGTCGGAAATGAGTTCTAAATCGATCCCTGAAGTTTGACTCATTAATTCTGTGACACCCTGTGTATGCATGTATCATGCTTGTATATATGTGTCATTCTGAGTGATAACTGTTCTCACTAAAATTTCGTTCTTGTGCTAAAAATCAAGCTTTCCAAGTGAAAGGATGAGCTCGTTAGTCCGAACATTTTAAACACATTAAATTGGTCAAATAAAAAAAAATATGATTTTAAAAAATCATTAAAAGTGAGTAAATACAGCTTCAAATTGGTACATTCATGTTTTTTAGCACTATTTTAATCAATACAAGTTTATCAGAGGTGAACTAGAACGTAAAGAAATTTTTACCCAAAGTGCTGTAAATTATAGGCACCTAGGTACCTACCTAAATTTCATTAAACTACCTCCCATAAAACCAACTCGGCGCTTCGCCCCTCGCCAGGGGCAAGCCCCCTGGACCCCAGGTTACTCCTATTTACATACTTCGAATTATATTATTGAAACACAGAATGTGTTTCAGCTCACGCGTTTCACATAAACCCGTGGAACCTTCATTTAAGAATGACTAATATTTCACGGTGTATTTTATCACTACTATGTCATGTTGTTTTATTCATTTACCACCACTGCAACGGCTCACCACCAGTTCAATGAAATCATCAGAAATTAACAAGCGGTTGCAATCATGTTCAGTATCAATATTATTGAGAATGATCAACCTATGTGTTAACAATTATTCAAATAACCATACTCATAACTCAGCTTGTTGGCCACGCTCTTCGCATTAGTTAACATAATATGGTTGGATAAATCGAGAGCTTTCGAACGAATGGTCAACGAATTTTGTGGAATGAAAAATGACGGAGTGCCATTTCCCCAGCAACGACTCTGTTGTAAGCGGAAATCATCAGAAATTGTTGCAACACATTATCGTTGGTGGCTTGTGTCTACATTAATAAATTCTCTTTTGGCTGGGGGTCAAGGACTTTTTCGCGACACTTTTTTTTCTCCACAAAAAATGCAACGATCCGGCACTTTAGATTATTATTAACTCGAAAAGTGAAGGCTAGGTAGAAATCATTGAGGTACTAGGTACCGCAATGAAGTATATAATTCCGCCTTCCTCAACAACCGACTTAGACTTCTGTTTTAGCTTGGAACGAAAGTAGCGCGGGAGTTTTACTTTCCCAACATCCCAACAGAGTGGAAAGTAATGTCCACTTTTACTTTCCCAACATCCCAACAGAGTGGAAAGTATCCATTTTTGCGTTCCCAACATCCCAACAGAGTGGAAAGTAATGTCCACTTTTAGTTTCCTAACATCCCAACAGAGTGAAAAGTAATGTCCATTTTTACTTTCCCAACATCCCAACAGAGTGTAAAGTAATGTCTACAACTTTGACATATCCATGATCGATTGTTTTTCCCCTCAAGGGAGAAATTTATATATGGTTTATACGAAGTGAATGTAACGTTTAACTGTCTATGCGGGCATATGTCATTTCTTTCTACACATCTTGAAGCGTGAACCAGTAAATTTTGAGGTGGGTTAATTTGACATGGATACATTTTTCCTTCCCTTTTAGTTATTTGGCATTTTAAACAAATACAGCTATGAAGTGTACATCATATAAAATTAAAGCTAAAAAAACAGCAAGTTTAAACTAAAACTTCAAATTGCATTAAATAATGGAATTAAATAATTCTTCATAAATTACAGGATTTTGTAAGATACAAGGGTAATTGAATGGTGTTTCAATTTTCAAATAAATTCAATCAAATAATTTTTTTCTTTGTCCAGCAAAGAAATCACTCTCCATAAGTAATTAAGTGTTCAATATCGCCAGAATTTGGGAATAGGCACTCCTTGACCCACAACTGACATTTTCCGATCAGATACCTGCCATCTCACCAGGAGCAATGAGAATTATGAATTTCATCAAGAGAAATACGAGATAATTCAAACAGCGACTGCTACTATGCATAGGTCACTTGGGCTCCCATTGTTTGGGGTGCATCTTATAAGTGCCTCATTAACCCTATTGAGAGAGTATATCGTGGTTCCTGCCCTTTGTCTCATATAAACTTCCGTCGGTCGCTATGCAAATCCTAACACGATCGGGCACGACTCATCTGTCATATTGAAAATACAATTTTTGAGTAGTGGTGGAGAAAAACACATCAAACTCAACCTTTCACTAATATTTGCATATATTCTTGCTTTTATAAACATTTTGATATATTAATGTCATTTTCAATTACAAAATTGTGCCGGAGCCTGTCGGTTTCTTCAGTTATTTGATGTACTAAATCCAAAGTCCGTTTTTTTATTTAGCTTGTTTTTCCATGATACAGGTAGCGTGTTTTCACTTTTTTTGCATCTTCACCTTCTATATGTTTCATTGCATGTGACAAGGCATTCACAAATAAAATACATGTAATTAAATGTATTCGAAGTTCATGAGTCTCAAATACTTACACGATCAGGCGCAATTCATCTGACAGAATAATGGACCACTCTGAACACGTGATGAAGTTCTAAAGAAAAACCGAGAGCACTCTTCGGTGGGTGGAAGTGAGATAGGAATGTAGAGGGGGGGGGGGGGGGGTCCGTCCTCTTGCCACCCCTACGCTCTGATTGGTGCTAGAAAAACGAGTGACTTCATCAGGAGTGTCTGGAAACAGAGACTGAGAAATGCCGACAATGCTCGAAACGTTCGAAAGCATACGGTCAGACCCCGCACTACCGAGCACATCCCAACTCTGCCTCTAAGTACAGTAATTAAGTAGGTTATATCAAGGTTCTCTATTGCCAAACGAATACCATATCCGTGTTTGGTGCAATAAATCCCGGGTTAAATCCCCACTTTGAAAAAAAATTTTGCATCGTATTTCAATCTCGGCTACATACTTTTAATCGTTTTTCCGATCTATTTGTTCAACTTATCTGTATTTTAATAAAAGGATTGATTTAAGATATTTTTTAATTATTTGAGATGCGACCATAGCGAGTATCCAGACCACTGATCGTACCAAAATCTCTCTGAAAGTGGTTGTAGACGAGCTTACACTAGTTTCGGCAAATTTTGGGTATTTTCGGTAACTTAATAGGTAATAGTTTTCTGCAATATAATAATCAGGTAGGTACTGTGACAGTTCCCGGGAGATTCAAGGGAATGCGCTGCCGTCGCTCCGTTGTTTCCCAATGGGCGTCGCACACCTGTTCTTGTGTTCTTGAAAGGCCGCGTTTTGCGATGGATGGGTGATCGTAGAACAGGAAAACCAATCTTCTCCGAACCATTTATGCTATTAGTACGAGTGGTATCTCTTATGGTACTGTCACACCCTTCTCTATCTATGAGTTTGGATTTAGGCCCCAATTTCACCACGGTGCGCCTAAGTTCATTACATGGTAGCAGAGCGTGGTTAGGATTATGTACGGCTCACGCCTAGTAATCCAATCCACTATTTTCGGGACTTTAATGTTCCAGAAAAAATATGGCCCGGGTTTCCAGAAGGAATACCCATTATACTCCGTTGGATACATTAATACTTTCATTGGTTCTTGATTATTAATTTCTCAATTTTTCCCCTCATATTATTTTTATTTAACATAATTAATTTTCAAAGGCATTGTTCCCAAACCCAGGGCATCGTTCCATATTTCATAAGTCCCCATAGTGGGCACCTTCCACTGTAAGTCTCCAAAGTTGAGCAAGTTAATTCCCCAGGGCATAGTTCCCATTTTCGTAAGTCCCCATTGTGGGCACCTTCCACTGTAAGTCTCCAAAGTTGAGCTAGTTAATTCCCCAGGGCATAGTTCCCATTTTCGTAAGTCCCCAAAGTGGGCAGCTCCCTACTATACGTCTCCTGGTTGAGCAAGTTATATTATTCCCGGTTGTTCCAATCTTTGATTGGGGGTTAACTACCTAATGAATACTTCACATGAAGATTCATTGACAATCCATCCTGTTTAGTTTCACCTTTTTATCCTCAATCGCCCATGCAGCTATTTATTAGTGAGCATCAGTTCTCAACCAGTAAACTATTTCACCTAGTTTACATACTTGCTCTTCAATCAAGTATGTTTTTTAAGGGGAGAGGGGGGGGGGGGAGTTTGACAGTTCCCGCGAGATCTAATGGAATGCGCTGCCGTCGCTCCGTTGTTTCCCAATGGGCGTCGCACGCCTGTTATCGTGTTCTTGAAAGGCTATTAGTACGAATTGTATCTCTTATGGTACTGTCACACCCCTCTCTATCTATGAGTATGGATTTAGGCCCCCATTGCACCACAGGGCGCCTAAGTTCATTACAGTACTTGCTCTAGGTGGCGGAACGATAACGATGGGTAGCCGGGGGCCAGGCAGGACAATAATGGAAAAGATCCTCTATATTTTCCATAAAGAATTAGTTTTTAAGGCCCATTCAACAGAACGACATACGGGTACGTGGGACGGGGGCGTTAGTCCCTCAAATATGGCAAAACTGGGTGCTTACCTAGTGAGCGATGCGTCCTGCGATGCTGCCATACGAATTCTGCCATCATATCTATCATTTATGTAGTGATAGGTGCGGGCGTATGAATTCACGTGGGACACTTCCACTGCACAGCATAGGTTTGACCGCATGGCCGCCTGCGCATCGCACAAATGACTTTCTCGTCTTTAACTTGGCCTTGGCTTATGGCAATACATGCAACATAACCTAAGCAATGTACCGGGGCTGTCCAGAGTGTCTAGCGTGGAATAGTCTGACCGCACCCTCCGCACCCGCCGTCCATTTGGTTAGGCCGGTCAGTTGAATTTTCAATTAACTGCCAATTTTTCGACTGGAGATTTAAAAGTGATTAAGTTGGTAATGAATATTATTTAATTACTTGAATATGTTTTCGTTTTTTCGGGAGATTATGGTAGAGGTGATAATACTCCCAACGTGCTTCTGGTTCCGAATAACATTGGTTTATGGAGAGGATTTATTTTGATCTTTGCACTGAATCATCATCGTTGACATTTCCAGTGTTAATTATTCGATGAAAATTTATCCACAAATAGCTAAGTAAACATGAATAATTGCGAGAAATTAAATGGGATTTGCACGATTATATTGTCGCAGTTTACATTCATGTGACACTCGTTTAGACACCGCTTACGAATCACGCGACTCAGGCTGTCCCACGTGGATGTGGGTAAATGCGAACTCCTCTACACTCAAATCCGGCAATGAGGCAATGATCTTTTTTTTTTCTCATTCCGTTTTTTGAAATTGGGATAATAATATTTATGGCGGTGGGAGTGAGCTATAGACCTAAACATTCATCAACCACCTCTAACCTTCTAGTCATCCCTAATCACCTTTTCCAATGGTAAAAAAATCCATGAATTGCATTCAAATGATCAGCCCTACCACCGATTCTTGATAGTGGAATTCAATTGTTATTCATTTAAATTATTCTCTGTAGACATACGGAATATGTTACTAATGTAGGTATGAATTAATGTGTCATTATTACATATTCTATTGTGCATTATGTACCGCTGAATTCTTTATTAGTTGTATCCCAATCCAAGTGATTCCGCATCATTTAGAAGCAGGCATTAGTAATGAAGTTTATTACTTAGGCATCAGTAGCTATATATACTTCGATGACGTCAATTTCGTACACAGCTTTAATTGGCTTTAAGGTACTTATATAATTTTTTGTTTGTGACGAAATTTTTAAAAACATTATAAGTACCTAATGATGATTTCGTGAAGCTATCTAATAGTTTCTTATAATGCATTATTTGGATTAATGAATCGTTGTTATTCTATCCCCATCTCTAACCTTCTCTAGACGGCCCTAATCATCATTCTTCAACGTCCAACAAAACTAAGAAGCCGTTGGTCCCGGAACCTACAGGTAGAATAGTGTAAAGAGTTGTTTAAAGTGTGTGCTGAATGCGCACTGATGCAAATAGAACTTCGAAACCTATTGGATTCGAACGCAGTTTTAAGAACACCGCCACTGAGACTGTAGTTAACAGGTACACGACAACAGGCTTAAAAATGAGTGATTCATTTATTTACAATACGGGATGGCTCAATACAAGAGGATTATAATAAAATTCTGCAAGGATTGAGAAATTAAAGAAACGAGATCGTCCACACGTAGGTAAGAAAGTAAACAACTGATGTAAAGTTAAAAAAGGGTGATGGGTAAATTAATTACCAAAGAGGTCACTGTTCTTCTACGTTTGAAACCATTTTACTATATAGCTAACGCAGTTCAATGATAAAAAATGTTGAAGTCCGGCACCAATCATCAGCACGGTTTACAGACCAAGGCATTCTGCCCCAACTTCTATGGTATTGATAGTTAGTTGGGGAGAAGGGTATCCAAAATAGGTGTCTGGAGCGTGTTCGTGGGACTGTAAAGTTGACCAATACGAGCAGAGCAGTGTCTGGAAACGGAGACTGAGAAACGCCGTCAGCACATTCTCCTGAGAATGCTGTGACTTACTTGCTGGGACTCGTCAACCTCTTTTTCTTCCACTTTCAACTGACAAGGGAAGGCAACGGTATCATCCGATTTCATTCTAAATTTGACTGTTTATTCTTGAATAAAATTAATTATATACGCATTTGCGTATGTATGATGCAACAGGCGGAGCTGGCAAACATACACTATGCTTGGCGCATCGATTGCATCCCATTTCAGGGTCATCCAAAAGACGGCGTGTCGTAGAAGTAATTATGTTTTACGATTTCTTCGTGTCGCCTGCACATTCTCTTGCGAGAGAGAGTTGTAAGAGTCGAAAAAATAGTGCCTAAATAGCAAAAAAACTTTTAATAAGAAACGGCAGGTCGAAATAAAATAAATTAGTTTCAGAAGCACCAAAGCCTAGCCTCGGCTCCGTACCTCGTAAATAAATTTTTTTGAGGTGTCCCTAAGGAGCTCCATCTAAATTTTAACATCGTTAATCGATTGGGAAAGAAATTAACCTCAGAGGTCCCGAAGTTGATTAGAATCTCTCCATACTTTCTAATTGTATTCTAGATGTAAAAAGGAGTTATATTTCAGGTTTCAGCATCATAAGTCAATTAAGGAACAAATTAGGCGCAGAGGCCCCACAGCTGATCAGTGGGAAATGGTATTGAATTCTAAATATCACGAAGGAGGTACATTTCAAATTGAATATCCATAGGTCGTCATCAATATGCCTAAGTAGATAAACGCACCTGCGGAGGGCAAATTAATGCAATTAATTAATACATGTACACTTTACTAGTCCCGCTGATCTAAGCATAACGATATGTAAGTTGTTAGGTACCTACTAACCGAAGATAACATGAACTAATAGGGGATCATCTTCACACTTTCTTCGCCGCACATTCCATAAGCATTTCATAAAAATCGTTTGAAAATTGTGGAAATCAAGCTTTCTACTAGGATTTGCGGATACACGACAGTCAGACACACACACACACACACACACTCAAAATATTACCTCGGTATTTTAATTTACCAAAGTGTTGATTTTAAACATTTTCGAGCCATTACAATAGTTTATTCTATACGAAAATTTGCTTTATTTGTTTTTGAGACTCAAAATTTACCATCTCTCATAAGTGGAAAAATGCTTCTACAACCTATAGGTAGTAATGAGATAAATGAGCACCCACCAATGCTTCACTAGTACATCCACCCGGAATATAATTAATGTACTCGATTTCATACATTTAGAATAAATTTCAATGAAATTATAACAGCGGATAATTCCATCCTGAACCCCCGTATCCGCATTATCCGTTTCATAAATACGATATGTTCTACCTATAGGTACATCAATAAATTAAATTGCTAACAGGAAGGACAATATTCAATCTAAGAACAGATCAACCTCGACCTGCTCCCACAGTACGAACCAATCTTATCCTATTTTATTAGACAATTGTATCAGACTATTTTATTCACTGTTCTCAGTTTCTAGTATTACAGACCTCATTTCTCTCAATCCCTAGCCAATATCCCAATTTACCAACCCTTCAAACCTTGATTATAATGACCACTATTAACGAATTGTAACATTCATTAAGAGAACACGTTACAAATTCCACAACCTTGACGTGTTATAAAATACATTTACTCACCTATTTTTTCATAGACACTTGGCATTTTGAACGTACCTGCAAAACACGAACGTAATGGATTAGTAGTACGAAATTAAAGAAAATTTACCAGATATACTTACACCTAAAATATACTTATTATTAGTTCAATTGGAGGCCGTTGGAACGCGCATTGGTCGGCCTTAAAACGCGTAGGATAAATATAATAGGATAAACTTGATAGAGTTTTCAATATTTTGCAACACGATTTTCTAAAAGGAACCAAATTATTTTTCCTGCACCGTAGAGAATGCAAATTTTGGATATAGATAGATAGATAGATAGACAGAGAGAGAGAGGGAGAGAGAAAAAAAGCTCCCTTGACCCCGCCAGGGGGGCTTCGCCCCCCTGGACCCCCTGGATGTTATTACTTTGAGGCTGACTGCTAAAATGTAAAAAACATGGAATCATGTTTTAGCTCCTCGCTCTCACTTTATTATAGAAATGATCATGACGATTGAGCTCTTGTGAGATGATGATCTCCTAATAGAAACTCGCGAGTAAACATTCACTTCATTATAGAAATTATCACAACGATTGAGCTCTTGTGAGATGATGATCTCCTAATAGAAACTCGCGAGTAAACATTCACTTTATTATAGAAAGAGGCTAAAGAGGCTACATACGAAATTACAGCTTCCTATAGTGTAAAGTATAGAAATTACCTATTAAAATGATTTAACCACCGCTTCACAAATCAAACCGTTTTCGCAATATTCGGATCACCTGCTATGAATCACATAATCGAAACACCAGCTCAATGAAATCATCAGAAATTAACAAGCGGTTGCAATCATGTTCACAATATCAATAATTGAGAATGATCACCTGTGTGTAAACAATTATTCATATAACCATGCTCATAACTCAGCTTGTTGGCCACACACTTCGCAGTAGTTAATAGGGTATAGTTGGATAAATCAAGAGCTTTTTAACGAATGGTCAACGAATTTTGTGGGATAAAAAACGACGAAGTATCATATCCCTAGCAACGACTCGGTTGTAAGCGGAAATCATCACAATTATTGGCGCTACTTTCATCTCACTTTATAGTCTCAATTTTCGGCGGGGGATTCATCGCTAAAACATGATTCCATGTTAAAAATTCCCAACTGAAACGCCACAGGAATGCCGAGGAATAGAGCACAATAATCGGAGTTTTCTCCAACCTAACAACCGATGATTTTAACGGCTCCGTTGCATTATTTATATCATAGATATGTTTATGAAGTGTAAAGTTTTGTTGCACAATGACATATTCTTTTCTGATTTCGTTTTCTTAAGTGATTTTTTCATCAAAAACCACATTTTATTTACCAATATCATTGTTTTAAGCTTATGTCAATGAAGTACATTTTAAGTACTTAAATGGTCTCAATGAAGGAATAAAAATTATTTGAAAAAGTCTACGAATTTTTGACAACCAAAGCCATAAATAGTGTCCTGGGAGTCCTTTGCCATAATTTGACATTTTATGTCTTTGCTATGGCACATAAACTAAAAAAACGTCACGGAAAATTGCTCACGAAAATATTTTGATGATTTCCACTTACAACCGAGTCGTTGCTAGGGAAATGGTACTTCGTCGTTTTTCATCCCACAAAATTCGTTGACCATTCGTTCGAAAGCTCTCGATTTATCCAACCATATTATGTTAACTACTGCGAAGTGCGTGGCCAACAAGCTGAGTTATGAGCAACGTTATTTGAATAATTGTGTACACTCAGGTGATCATTCTCAATAATTGATATTGTGAACATGATTGCCACCTCTTGTTAATTTCTGATGATTTCATTGAGCTGTTGTTTCGATGATTTGATTCATAGCAGGTGATCCAAATATTGCGAGAACGGTTTGATTTGTGAAGCGGTGGTTAAATCATTTTAATAGGTACCTAATTTCTATGCTTTACACTCTAGGAAGCTGTAATTTCGTATGTAGCCTCTTTAGGACATTTACTTGACGATGCCCAGGGTCCGGACCAGATGAGTGGCTCTTAAAGCTAATTTCTATGTTTTACACTCTAGGAAGCTGTAATTTCGTATGTAGTCTCTTTAGCACATTTACGTGACGATGCCCAGTGTCCGGATCAGCTGAGTGGCTCTTAGAGCTTGCATTCGAGGCTGCAACACATACTTGTCTTCAACTAAAGACATAAAATGTCCCAATGTGTTGCAGACTCGTATGCAAGCGTTTCGTTTATTGCTGGCCACTGCGTCTGCATATACTTGAAAGTTGCCTAACACGTATATAAATATCAATCCAAAATTGGAAATTGTTTAGAGACCGAACTATGGATGTTACTCAAAGGATCTCATTGCTCCAGACCAATGGTAGCACCCACATACCAATACCTACATACATTATTCAATTGAAACGCCAGTTTCAGATTAGCAGAGCCTTTATATTAGAAATAATACTGTGATAGTGCACGCTGATTTTTCAAACATTTTACACTATTATGATTCACTATAATGATGGCACAACGTTTCACTAAACTTTCAGAGCGAGACGAGATTGTTTTAAGTAGAACATCTTCGGGAAAACTCAAGAAACCACTTGAGCACGTGATAGGAAGCTTGTTGAGAAGTTTCCTCTGAGATGTGCGACGATTCCTGTAGTGTTTCCACTTGAGTTTATTTTTGTCGAGAATAATGATTGTTGTGCGAATATATCAATACTAGTGAATGCTCTGACTGCAAGCTCCTCGTTTGTTACTCTTTTCTTAAAGTCAGTAAAACTTGCACATCAGAATTGAAAGGTAGAGTGGAAATGTTCCACCGATGTACCATAACATTTCCATTGGTTTCCATACGTTGAGAGAAAACAGGCCGACACCCGCAACGAATCGATTTGTCACGTAGCGGTTGGAGCTATAAATTAAACTAGTTCAAGCTGATTGTGGTTGGACAAACCATCAATACAACGAGTGCGTTGAATACAAAGCACCACTATAAATTGGGGGGAGGGATCACTAGTTTCGACCACGCTTGTCGTAAAAATAAAATGTGCCCTTTTTAAGAGTAGTTGGTATCTTACTATTCGGAACACGCGATGAGTACCTAGCTTTATTACGATCAGCTATCGATTTTCAATAGTAGCCCTGCAAATACGATCGGGCGTTTACATGCTGCCCACGGTGTTGTAATGGTCACATAGCAGGTCGGAAATGAGCTGTATCTATTCTACGGAAAGAATATTCAGCGTGGACTAAAACTACTATGAAAAAAATAGAACAACCTATCACTCAAAGGTTTTATAAAATGTTTATTCGATAAATAAATTAGTTTCCAATTTGATATTCACAGGGTGTTTCAGAAGTAACCACTCCCTCCCCTACTTCTCGCCACCAAGATTTTTTCTACATTTTTTAGAAATCAAAGTACAATTCGGAGAGAGTTTTCGGGGCGCCTGATATTAATTTTTGGGCAGATAAAAATCAATAATAGAATTCAAACGATTTTAGACTAACCACAACAAGTAATGCGTACTTGGAAACTCGTTTTTGAATTTATTGCTGAGTGGCACCTTTTTTTTTTAACATAGGTAGGTACTTCTAGAAAATATCCACTTCTTCATGGTTCATCACCTCCAATAAGAACGGAGTAATGTATTGCGGATCCGGTTACGCCATTGTGTTCAGCACTAAAACACCTGTGCTTGGTGTCACTCGGCAAAAATGAAAAAAATATATACATATTTCGCAGCCCGAAAAAATTGGATTATTTCCGAATTTGTATCAGCTTATATCTTAGTATAAGGCTCCCCGAAATTGATCCCTAGGTTTCATTTTGATATCTCGAAAATTGTGGAAAAAAGTAACGGGGTGGGAGGGCGCTAACTTTTTTTTCGCCCAGTGTATGTAAGAACAAAGCAAGATGAATTTTCGGTATTGTAATAAACAGCGTCATAAATATAATTATACCCTACTGCTGAACTTTGTAATGTGTTCAAGATTTAAAGAGGCTTCATTTCAAACTTCATACTTCTTGAGACAGTTTGGGAAGAAATTAGCCTAAAATCCTCAGCTGATCAGGTTGTTTCAGCATGTTAGTTCTATGCATGGTGTTTCAGAGCGCCTCCTTTTCAAAATTCATCAGTTTGGGGCGATAAGAAGCGAAATAAGCCTAGGAGCACTCTCAGTTGATCAGGGCTAATCAAGTGAAAATTAGCCTCACAGCTGCGCAGAGTGGTGTCTCATATAGTAATTCTACTCTTCCTGCCCCTTTCTGCTTCGTTGGTCGATAAGAATAACTATCATCCTACAATCTTACTCATTAGAAAACGTGGTGTTTTTGTAACTCGAAATTCTTACCGTTCCACATATTATAGGCCTATTAATGTTGACTTCAATTTGAGATCGGGATAATTATTTCCTTGTTCCAACTCAACTCGCTTTCAAGCTAACTCTTTTTGTTTTACATTGTTCACTGAGGTAGAACGTCTTGATTTAAATAATGTTTTCTAACTGTTATGTTTACTTTTATTATTCCATTAAATTATTATTACCATTATTATTCCTATTTTTGCATTCGTTTATCAGACGAACACTATTGTCTTCTGTCAAAGAACGCGGATCGTAGAGAAAATTTGTTAAAACATTTCCTATTCAAAAGGTGGTCAAATGTTGGGAAAAACCAACTTGTATACAAAGCATCTTGCGTACTAAAGAAAGCCCAAAGAATAATTACAAGAAGTTGTCTGTGGAAGAAAATTAGTAGACTGAGTACCAATAATATGACGTCGACATATTTATGAGCTTATAACTATGTCTACCCTCTACTTTGAGTCGTGTAAATATATTATATATATATATATATATATATATATATATATATATATATATATTGTTTTTTTTTTTTTTTTAATTTAATGATTTAAGCCACGCCTCCAACCAGAAGGGTCATTAGCGGCATATTTACATAGTTATTATCTTATTATATTGTGCGCAACTGCTCTGTACTAGTAGGTACCATAGATACTATATATATATATATATGTACTTGTATACTTGTGGTTAATTTAGTTATAGGAAACTAATATTTTGTGGTATGTCATAGATCCTTCTTCACATATATAATTATTTTGTACATTCTTGGGTTGGAACTGTCTCAACTGAATAAAAATAAGGATGGGTGGAATGAATCAATTAAATTTGCAGTTAGATAAATACTATCATTTGTTCGAATATCATGTATCCGTTTTAATAATTTTTGACAACTTTTCTATCTCACCATCGTTGGTACAACATGCAACTATACATGCCTAAATCTCTTTTCCACAATTACCTACCATTTTTTAGATGAGGAGTGAAATTCCTGCTTTTGAAAAATCAAATATTACAAACAAAAGCCTACTTGAAAGAATCCGTCTTCATCTTCAACTTTCGGATCCAATAACCCTAATCCCCAAGAACCAACTTTCTTTCCTTTCACCAACGCTGTGTTTTCCGGAATAAATGGAGGCTCTTCGCTAACTAGTTGTAATGTCATTTTCCCTCCCATTCCCAAAGTGTAACTGAGTTGATGCAATACCCTCGATAACTCTCAAGATGGAAGTCCCGAAGTATTATCTTTGGGACGGCACAAAGTTGACCGTTCAGTTTCTGTCTCTTTTATTAAAGTTGAATAGGAAACGATTCTTAAGAAGTTGTAATAATCAAATAAGACTAAAACTGAATTACTTGTATTTTTTACTTTTTCTTTTTTTCTACCTGGATTGGAATAACTAGATTTTGGAACTTTTCGTATCAATTCCAAGACCCAATGATTAGTTCAACAAGAGTTTCAGAATATTCAGATCGAAACATTTCCATAAAAAGGAGCATTTGGAACCTTTTTTTGGTACAAATGGAACAAATCCAGTTTACCTTACCCGCTATCAAAGGTGATGAATTATATTCATCCATTTAATGATTCCACTGCAGTGTAATTGTATGTTCTGCCCTTTTCCATCGCTGTGTATGCTTGATGGCAAGTCGAGAAAAGGCCCTTTACAATAAGGTATCAATTTGCATTTACTGTATTTAAGCTATCTGATTAGTACTGCTACCACGTTTGTCATTATGTCAAAAATTCACTTCTGGTCACATTCAAAAATAAGATTAATTTACTGTTACGAGTACTGTTTCGACGGCCTGATGATGTTGTCTTTGCATCGAAAGCGCTCGCCCCGGGTATTCGAATTGCTAGTGACGACGGATTCCTCCGAAAGGTTCGTAAATGACAATTTTACCATTACTACTAGTGGATGTAACCTCTTGAATTTAATACCAGAATCAGCCGGTCAGGTTATGGTACTACAAACCAGACTTAATGACAAGACTTTACAACTCTATAAAACTATAGCTAGCAATAAATTTAGCAAACAAAGCTTATCTAACAATATCTTTCTCAAGTATGCTAATATTCAAATCAAATCTGATGGTACTTATGCTCTTCAAAGACATTTCTCATTCTGCATTGACATTGCTGAATTAGGGGTTAAAAACGAAATTCGTACACTATATATCAAGAAGAATAAAGTAAACTCTGAACTATACTACTTACACTTAGGAACTGAAAACTTACTTAATAATCTTAACTTACGTCAACATTTCATTTTCTACCAAAAATACATACATGACAAGGTACAACAACTTATGACTTCAAAATACCAAAACAAGGACAGAAAATTGCAGAAACTTATAAACAAAACACATGCTGCTAACAAGACCAACAACAAGATTCACTTCCACAAACGACTTATAAGACTCACTACCTTCTGGAAAAAAGATTCAAACATAACTCACCGACACATCACCCCCAAAGAATATGGAAACAAACATATTTGACTCTGAAACCACAATAACTTTCTTTCCCTCTGACAGACAAGAACATATGCGACATAAAGTTGCTGACATACCTAAGACTTGAAAACAACATTGACATACAGAAAATCAACAGAAACAACACAGATACACAAAATACTAAACAAATACGGACTAAAATCAACAAAATAACCTTGATTAACACGAACTCGTTCAACACGAATCATCGGTTAAAGCAAACAGTTTTCCCGGTTCCGATGGTCTCCCTATACTTCGATGAAGCGATCCTCATGATTTCCTTGTTTAACACGAAAATCGAGCAATAACCCGCTAAAATTCGTGTTAACCAAATCGGCTTAAACTTTTTTTTTTTTTTTTTTTTAACAAACGGACCATTTAGCGGTCCCGTGGGGTTCACGAGGAAGTACTTACTGTAATGACTGAGGCAGACAAAGGCATCGTAACAGTGATCATGAACAAACAAGACTACATTGACAAGACAATGGTCTTTGTCGTCCAAACTAAAACTGCACTAAATTAGAAAAAAAAGAGTGCTGTTTCGACGGCCTGATGATGACGTCCTTGCATGAAAAGAGCAATACGTACTGCTAGCGGTACTCGACTAGCTTGTGACGACGGACTCATCCGAATGGTACGTAAATGACAATTTTACTATGACTTCTTCGAGCGGAAATTACCCCTTAGATTTAATACCATATTTTTGGAAGTTGAACATTCGTTTTCTTTTGTGCGACTGCGGTAAGGATCTGCTTAAAATGTGTGATACTGGTTACACATTCGGTAAACAGTAAGATTTACGCTGATAATAATGAAGGGATAGTGATACAATTCAATAACAAAAATGAAGATGTGAGTTACTATAATATTGAAACCCGTGGTATATACCTGCAATTCATTGTTTTTCGGAGTATAGGCTACGTAACCTAACAATAGAGAATTACTGATTAATAGAGTAATTAATAAACATTAAAGTAAGTACTCTACGTTTCAATAGTGTGGTTAAATGTTATAATGAACTCAATTTTCGGGGAAAAGTTATAAGTATAACATACGGGAATTTTCAGTATATCCGTGCATATTCACGAGTAGTCATTCACACAGTGTTTCTGATCAGCCCTCCTATATTTTAATATTTTTTTCCACTGACGAAAGGCTTTTTTTCTCGTTACTTCGCTTGGAATATGTCGATCGATCGTTTCAGCTTATATATCGGTGAGTTGGATTATGAGTTTGTTTACCGCACAAAGGAGTCTGTTACCTGAGAACTCGAATATCCCGCTAAAAATAAACCTGATGAAAATATTATATCATGAATATTAATTGAATATCTCTGCTCCTTCATTCCTCATTATCCTACGGTTTCGATGGAATCCACACACTTGATTTGACATATGCTGGTATAAAACGCGTTTGTTTACTGAAGACTAGTAGCAATTACTATAGCAGGTCAGGTTACTGGTACCGGAATGAGTGATTACGACGCCAAATCACTCTAGCAGAAGCTTTAGGAACTCAATAGTTCTAGTGGGAAGGTTTATAGATTAGTGTAAATTATGTGTGTAGTGCCGGTAGTGTTCCTTTTAATTGATGACCGCTAGAAAGTGTACGCGGTTGTAAAATTAGAACATAGTTAAACTCCGGCGATCATATGAGCAGATATAATTCCGATGGAATTCTGAATTTGCAAAATCGAGTTTACTATAATTCTTTTCTCCATGAATGGACTAGTGAAACATAGGTAGATGTTTGATTTTATCCAATAAATATTCAGTTGATTAGTATCTAGTAAATTATTGTCGATATGCTTAAAATAGATTGACTAGTAAGTGTAGATGTGATAATTATTTGTATTAATTTTCCCTCTGTAGGTGCCAATATCTACATAGGCATATGTAAGGTGCTATGGTTAAATAATGATAAATTCTAAAAAGAATTCAGTAACTTAGGTCTTGGTGAATTACAAGCCATCTGAACTGTAAATTATGAATCACTATGTTGTTAGCCCGTAGGGACAAGCCACCACGTGATGTGGATCCTTCATTGAACACTTGGATTAGAAAATCCATCATCCAAGCCGTTATGTTCCTCTCAAGACCCTTCCAAAACGAAATATATATTTGCACTGAACCAATCGGAAGGATGGTAAAAAATGAATCATTATGGAAGGTAGCGAATGTGAGAAACATAATCGCCCAATCAAACCATGAACGGACTGGTAGCGGAATTAATCTGGAGTATGAAGAACCTATAGGTAATATTTCATTCGATATATTTTTCCTGAAAACTTGCCAAGATTTATTCAAGCATACAAAACGTATGATATAAAATTACAGATCGATACTCATGCGGTGGATGACATACAAGCTAGAAAGAGATTTAAACATAAACTCTAAATGTACACTCACGCGAATGCATCACTCGGTGTAATGAATACCAATGAACTCCCATTCAAAGTGAAATCCGTCTGAGCGAACGCAAACCTGTTGATGGGGGACCCCGGGATCTGTTTACATTTCGGAGCGGTTCTTTGATAGGCAGTACGTGTGAACGGTTCGTTGCCCCGAACCCTGACAAGCCCTGCGGTTCCGGATGAAGTGTCAACAGCTGTCAATTTATTTCGTTGCGGAGAAATCCTTTCGCGCGTTGCACATCCGGTATTGAACATGTATGGAGCGTTATTCGATTATCTGAAAGTGAATTTGAAATTATCTACCAACATTAACTCCAAGGAAGCTAATGTGAATGGACCATTATTTCGAGTGAGTAAATCATTTACAATTTTTTAATAGGTGTTTTTTTCTACCAATTAACTGTTTTCTTTTCAACTAAAAAAAGATGTATTGGTTTTTTTATGGTTCATTTATTTCCATTACATAATACAGTCATGTAAGTTTAACCAAAAATAATAATTAAGGATAACAAAAATACAACACATGTCTTAAGTGCACATGTCCTGTATTAATATTATTATTTTGGCCGCCCGCTCACGGGCTGCTCTAAGATCTTCTACTAACTCTTTTGTTTTGGGGCTGTAAGTCACAATACAGTGCATTGCTTTTGTAACTATCAATTTAACACCTATAATCTTTTAACACAACACTACTATTAGGTATAGAAGTACATCGTTTCCGACTCGGTATTTGTTGTGCGCCAACGACATTTATATTGTTTTATATTTTCTTTTTATATTTTCCTAATTTGACCCAGTACGCCTTCCGGAATTTCCGTTACAGACTGAGAAGAGGTGATCTGATACCTTCCCCTTCCTAAAAAGCGTGAGTCAAACCAAGTAGGTCACGATTCTATGCTCAAACTTCTTGGCTTGATAATTTACTATACCTAAAACCTGCTCCATCACTAATTACCTACGGAGCCACGAGTTCCAGACGGCAATACGCTTCTTCAGCGTCGAGAGTTCTAGACCGAAATTCATCTTCCTGTATTGCTCCTGCGGAGCTTTGAGTTCCGGACAGTAATAACTCCTCCATTACTGTCCTACAATCCCTATGGAGCCACGTGATCCTGACCGTGATACCTGACCTCATGTGTTACTCCTATAGAGCTTCGAGGTCCTGTCAGTAATAGCTACCTCAAGTATTACGATTACGAAACATCAAAACCACTTTGTCAGCAAAAAATTTGGGGCTATGTACATGGTCTTGCTTTTTTGTTTAAATAATTGAGAATGCAATCCAACTGGAGTTAGCTGCGACCAGGTGCAATCCACCGTTTCCCACACATTCATGTAAATAGGTTTGCAGAATCATCAAGTTTGACAAACTAATTAACTCAACTGTTAACTATTTAAATTTTACTGAAAAAAAAACGTTGCCGTTGGGGGTGTCTAGCCGCCAGTGGTTTGTGCTCATGATGGTACATTTATTGTAAAATGAAATCTGGGGGATACCCCCAGACCCCCGGATTGTTAATGTTAGGATCAAGGATCAAACCAATGAAACACAGAATGTGTATTTCGGGGATTCCCCGGAGGGCTGGTGGCATTCTGGTAAGTTCGGCCGAAGTTCATTCCGCGTTCTTGGAATCCAGCGCCTTGGATCGTAGCAAAGAGCTTATGATAGGATAGAGAGGACAGGTATTACGCTACTGGGACCGGCTTCAGCCATATTTTTAATTTATACAAACACTCGCGCGAATGATGGGTCACAGGGCTACGTGAGTAGGTACTGATTGCCCAGTCCGTAGAGAACACTTGAGACTAGAGTCTGGGGAAGGGACGTTCGACCGAACACCAGCCCTACCTTGCGCCGTTTCTCCAACTATCGTTATCACAAACTCCAAGATTTACCCGCCTCCGCTTTGAATTCACTGTACTCACGGGCGTAGCCAGCCCAAATTTTTTGGGCCCGCTGACCTGGTGACATACGGGTAGTTTCCCAGCGCTTAACTGGCTACGCCAAAGACTTGAATAATTGAATTTAGAGAACATAATTGCATATCGCATGACCTCGTAATTTAACCTGAATAATCTCCCAGAAAGTTCTGGTGGCCGAATCCCGACCAAAATAAAAGAAGACCGCGGCCGACTAATCAATAGGTACAATGAATAAACTACCATCATCTGTAGGGATTCTAGCACGTCAAATATCAATGAAATTTTATATTCGTCAAAGAGAATTCCAGTTGAGATTTGGGAACCTTACCTCAATAGGTCATAAGTAATCGATTACATCAATGGAATAAATTCAGGTAAGTAATTGGATATCGAAATGAGTTCCTCAACATCTTCCCTTGAAACTTAAATAAACTTTATTAGTATGTAAAAAAGATGAATTATGAATTGAACTCTAAACATGTAAAATGTAAATGTTTTGTGCGAATTGTATTCAGCTAAATTGAAGGTAAAACTCAAAACATTGCATTTCACCTCCAGGAGTAAGTTTATTGAACTTGGACAAACTAACTGGTTTTATGACTCGAACTATTATTCACAAGAGGCTGAATGATTTTTTCAATAGTGGATGGATTTCAACAATACAATAGCAGCAATTCAGCAATATAGGTAGGTAAATTTTTGTGTTTCTGAACTAGAACGGGTTACATTACCCTACTTAATCACAAAGGTACATTTGAAGTATCACAACGTCAGTCCGATTGGAAAATTATTATTAATAGAAGTAGTGATTTTTTCTTCTTCAAACGAGATCTTTAAACAAGAAAACACCCACTTCCTTATGAATTAGTCAAATAATCATAAAAATTACAAGCAATCCAACTAACGTCTGAATACTAACTGTCAATGAAATGGGAGCAGTACGTACCGGTCTTTCTTACCTACCGGCTTATTTATAATATTTATAATAATATTATATAATAATGCTTGCCACTATGTATTATATTATATGAATATTATATTATATTATATTATATATTTTCATTTGTACACACACTCGCGCGACCGTCTGATTTATAATATTATATTAATATTATAACAATGCTTGCCACTATGTATTATATATTTTCATTTATACACACACTCGCGCGACCGGCTTATTTATAATATTTATAATAATATTATAATAATGCTTGCCACTATGTATTATATTATATGAATATTATATTATATTATATTTTTTATATGAATACTATGATAATATTATATTATATTTATAATATTTATAATAATATTATAATAATGCTTGCCACTATGTATTATATTATATGAATATTATATTATATTATATTTTGTCATTTATATACACACTCGCGCGAATGATGGGTCGCAGGGTTATGTGAGTAGGTACTGATTGCCCAGTCCGTAGAGAACACTTGAGTAGCGTTTCCACTCACCATTATCAACATACTAGCCGCTCCGGCTCGCTTCGCTCGCCTCCACGTCACTTCAATCGCTTCGCCTCGCTTCCCCTCGCAATTTGACCGACTTCCCGTCCGATTTCGGATTCAGATTCGTCAAACCTTTATTTTGCCCGCGAAAACCGTTCCGAAAAACGTACCTTTATGGGGTATATTTTAATCAGAAAAAACCAAGTTTTTCGTCGGACTTTTCGAGAAAACGGGTCCGTACTCTTGCATTTTTTGACGCATTTCCCAATACTTTTTTCGCGATCCGATCGCGCCGTCGTCTTCCTCGTAGAAAAACCTACGAAACCGGTATTTTTCCGGAATTTTCAACGGCCGTTTAGAGGGGTACAGGAAGCGGGGAAGTCCAAAAAGCGCACATTAACCGTTACTTCGACCCCACTCCCGCCCTACGGCCCATGGTTCGGGTGGGATTAGAAAATTTTGAATTCGCTTAGGCCCCCTTTCGGAAAATCCCAAGAAGATCCCCACACACGTACACTCCCCCCACTCAGCCGTTTGGCCGTGCATAGACACGACAGAGGGGTGGGGTTCGGGGGGATCTTACGGGACGGACACCTTCAAACCAAATAACCCTCCGTAAAAACACATTCTGTGTTAATATGTACTATTATATATTTAATATTTATTTGTTACTACGAAGTATTCATTCATTGAAGCATTCAATAACATTATGTACCACTAGGTGAGCAGTTATCTCGTACAGTACATTCTTCGACAGTATACAGTATATTATTATTGTTTCTCTTGTTCTCACGATCCTCGAATATTTTAAGTTCATCATCCCTTTTTGCGGAACGAACTAACCGGACCCCTTTAGTGTGCTCATCGGTAAAATAAAAGCTTGTGTTGGTTCGCAAATAAAATATGCTTTATTTATTATTTTGTTATAACCAGTATCTCAAACCTTCCTTTGAGGACCGAGGGAGCGCTGATTTTAATCCCGACTTGAGCCTCTCCGGTCGGTACCCGCTAATGGAAGCACCTTTTCCCCTCATTAGTCGCTCGCGCATCTCTAATGGCGTTATGCCTTCCGCCCTCGAGTGATTGATCGAAGGGGAAAAGACTGAGAGCGGGAGCTGAGTGCCGCGGAAATTAAAGACCCATAAAGATATCACGAGAGGGGAAACCTCGGTTTGGAAACAGAGGATAGGTGATATTGATCCTTCCCTGGAAAAGGGCCGGCGGGGAGCTGCCAAAGGGCTGTCACACCGCTCTCGTCGCTGGTGGAGTAAACCAGCCACAAGATGAGTCCTCAAAATATTGAGAGGTCTCCCATATATAGGACACGCTTTTAAAAGCCCTCCCGTTCCAGCCAGTCAAAACGTCGTTATACAACTACCGCCCGCTACCCCATTCATCACTACTCTGATACGAGCTCTGAACTTACGAAAGAGAGAAGTAAATTGCTGAGATATAACTTTTCCCGAGGTAACTTACGGGGGTCATCCGCTGGAAGTAAAACGTTGGGCTCCTCGTTTAACAATCTCGTCGTCATAAATAAGGTGCTACCTCCCTACTTTATTGTCCGGGTGATCGTTTCTCTACATCTGTTATCCGAGGAAGATGATGGAAGGAAGCAGATCCAAGAGCCTTTAGTATCTCATTCGCTCATAACAATGCAAAAGTTTTCAATAGATTCGCAGGAATCAATTTCAATTAATTTCAACTGTTTTCAATTCAAAGTAATATGTTACGCATTAGCGTTGCTAGAGCGATCTACCACAGATGGTGCATGTACTACCTTGCCAAAGAATAAATCTTTTTTATGTATCTGATGCTTTTGTGCTTAATGCTTGATGCGTTTATAAATTATTTATATCTATAGGAGGATGAGTTCCTGGGTCGTTAGGCTTTTTCATTAGAAGCATAAATATAATGATTTTATTATAGCCATATCTCACAGATATGGAGGATAATATCAAAAACACATATATATTGCAGGACCCTACATAAAACTACAACGTTTGCGCATGCGCACAGAGTAATATTGATGGAACGGTAATGAACGTTATATGGGACTGTCTAGAACCTAACCCGCGTGATCCCTTTAAAATTCATCAAAATAGTTCCATTAGACTAGGAGTTGCCCGAGTCAATCGATATTAGTTTCGCGCATGCGCAATGGTTATTGCTCTACCAATTGCGTCAAAATTTATATGCCATTTTTATAAAACATAATCCAACTACCTACCGAGTTTGAACGAAATAGGACCAACAGGTAATTAGATATCGAAGTTGAAATTCACGTTTGCCATACGTACAGGCTACTGTTGATCCAACGGCATTGAGCATTATAAGAGACCGTCTAGGGGCTAACTTACACAATCTCTGAAAATTTAATCGAAATCGGAAACCTGGTATAGTTTTGGGCGTGACAAGGATTTACTACAGACAGACAGGTATAAGGAACCAAAATTGATCAGCAAGTCTTGAAATGAAAAAAGCAAGTGAAAATCTTGATTTTGGAGCAGTTTCTTCGACTTCTTTCCCGAATATAAAGCGGTACTTCGGTAGTGAGGAAGCAGAAACATAAGCCGGACAATAAAGTAGGTATCATCATATTTGTGACGACGAGATTGTTGAACGTGGAACCCAACGTTTTACTTCGCGGATGACACCGCAAGTTACCTCGGGGAAAGTTATACTTCAGAAATTTACTTCTTTCTCCTTCGAAAGGTTGATTTTTCGATCAAAGCAGTGATGAACTGCATAATGTGCGGCAACACCCCTTTGTGAGATGAGAAAGAACTTATAAGAAAGAAGACTTATAAGAAATTCACGTTTGCGCATGGAAATAGACTACTATTGTTTCGACGACTATTAAGGTTCTAGGGTCTATAGGCTGACCCTCAAAATTCATGAAAAATTCATCATACCTAGCCGGACTGAAAATAAGTACAGTTTTTGCATGGCCACAGACAGATATTATGCAGACACGGAACCAATATTGATCAGCAAGCTCTGAAATACCACAATCATATGGACACTTTTATCTTGAAGGGTTTTTGTTTTTCGAGTTATTGCAGGAAAACTGAGTTTTTCTAATTTCGGTAGTGAGAAAGCAAAAAACTGTAAAATTGACGAACCGCTTTAATTTTTGAAAGTACTTCACAACGGATTTCAACAATTTTTTTTTTTTTTAAATGGAAAACGTAGTTTTTTTCAAATTCTAGAACTCTGCCAAAGCTTAATTTGCAGAGAGTAAGTGAATTATTTTATAAATTATTGCCAACTCTTATATAATAACGTCAACTGTTCATTTATCTATTAGATATCATCAATTTGTAAACCGTTAAGTTCAAACTATCACTGGTTTTTCCTCGAATGACTCGTTTTGAGTTTTCTTGAGCGATATTAAATCACTACTTTAAATCCTCGGATAAATTAATGTAAGGTATCCGGTTGCATTATGACGTCTGGATTTCAACAATGACCCTAGTAGTCCCCTCATCGTACCTGACACTGGATGTGGTATAAATACTGTTATGTACTATTGAAGTTCATTTATAATACTACCCTTGTCAATAAAGCCTGCAAGTTTATACTTCATCGTATGTATCTCGCATCGACCTTCTATTGAGTGAACTTTCCCCTCGAGACCATTGGCACTATCTTCAGATTGGCTTACGTCGCTGAAATGAAGACTAATTGAAGTGGAACCAAGTGAAACAGCGGCTTTATCCGGTTTCTTGGCTGTATGTTGTTTATTGTGGTTCGTCCGAAGCCGTACGTGTGTCAACACTCCGATGAATCGTCGGCGACATTCGAACTCACTCTTGTCTAAAGGAACTTGGGGAACAAGCTCTCGACATCTCAGTTGAACTTCTTTGAATCATATTAATGCTCCTATAAGGTGATCACTTTTAATTTTCAACGTGAAACATACCGTTAAATATGATTTGTTCAAATTGGTTCTTCAAATTGATAACTCTATGCTCAAAAAAGTTGCAGTCAAGCATCATTATTTTCATCACGAATTTTCATAAATTATCGTACTAGATTATTTAAATAATTAATGTATTAAATTAAGTAATTTTTAACTACCCATTTATGGCAAAAAACTCGTTCCAAATAATACTCAGCAATTCAAATAAGATTTTGGATTTTAGCCTTGTAAGCGGTTTTAACCTATTTTTTGGCAAATATTAATCACATTTAAGTAAATTTTCCAGCGTAGATTTCAGCACACTATTTTAAATGTTCTAGTTCATCGTTAATAAACTCCGTTTTACTAAGATATAAATTCGTGGGTTTTTGTGAAAATGACCCTCTAAGAAAATGCAAATTTGGGGTCGGTTAATTCGTATTTTATCATTTTGAATCGAATGGTAACACTCGCAGATCCCTCCAACTACGTTACAACAGAGTTTTACGCTCTAACAAGTTTTGCACTTAAACAACACAGAAAATTGAGCATAACGAATGAACTAAAAACTGGCTTTTTTTTTTTTTAGTGTAAAACTGGGTTGTAACGTAGTTGGAGAGATCTGCGAGTGTTACCATTTGATTCAACGTGAAAAAAATACGTAGAAACCGACCCCAAACTTGTATATTCTTAGAGGGTCATTTTTCACAAAAACCCTCTATGCCATAGAAAAACCACGATTTTGAACATGCAAACATACTTTTCTCCCCCAATTACAAAATAAAATAAAAGTCGATTATACTG
The DNA here is from genome assembly GCA_030762985.1 of Adelphocoris suturalis. Taxonomy (NCBI): domain Eukaryota; kingdom Metazoa; phylum Arthropoda; class Insecta; order Hemiptera; family Miridae; genus Adelphocoris; species Adelphocoris suturalis. The sequence continues at coordinate 71,608,555 of CM061043.1, forward strand.
TTGGAAGGCTGAGATGGGACGAGTTTTTCCTGCAACGAGTGCAGTTTTTTTACAATTTTTCTAAAATACTTAACGCACCTTAAAAAAAAAAAAAACAGAATTTTTCAAAAAGTGAGAAATTCTCGAGTTCAGTTCATTTTTTTGCTTACGTGACCTGTAGTAAAAAGACTTCAAATACCTCAGGAAGATAGGAAATTTACCGTTTTTTCCAACGATGTATCTATTTTTAAGATTATATTGTAAATTAGGGAAGATATGGCCATTTTAGTGATATAAGATCAAAAACACACAACAAAAAAATACTCAAATCGTGAATAATTTGGAAACAAAGCCTCTAAATAAAGTCAAAGAGAAACTTTTTGTCGGAAATGAGCTCTAAAATCGACTCTACTCGTTTGTGCTACCTTAACGGGAGGCGAGGGGGTGGGGGGTGAGAAATTCATCGTTTTCTGAACAAAATTAATATATTTTCAAAATTTTACAAACATGAAAGCGTATCGTAATAACCCACTGAAGTACAGTGCGTCAGTTACAGTCAGATCGAAATAAAGCTAATGTAAGATGAGGTTATATTTTGTGTTGATCATTTTTATTTGTCCTAGCCTGCGTCAGTGTCAGACAGTGTTTCAATAGTTTCTTGAGAGAGAAGTAGAAGTTTCCACCAAACGAAACGAGCAAGTGCTTCGGCCGGAGTCGCGGCGCGTTCGCGAGAGCCGACTTTTTTTCAATCGCGTTTTTCTCTCCAGGAACATTTTTTGACCGGCCTGTTTGTCGTATCGGATCGAATTTTTTTTCTAAATTACCGTGAGAAGTGTGGGAATTGAATGACTGAAAAAAATACTGGAAATTTCCTGGGGGCATGCGCTGGTGGATGAAGGAACGACATGATAAAACCTCCAATTTTGCCAGCTCGTGCAAACCATCATGTAGTATCGTATACAAGAAAATTCTCCAATCAATCGAAAGATGACAACATGAAGAGTGAATTAAAAAAAAAAAAAAAAAAATCAGCTCAATTGAACGAAAAATGAGGGCAGGGCAAGTTCTTGAAGTACCCCCTTTTTAACGATATATTGGTATTACCCCAACGCCTCCCGTTAAGTGTGTTCACCCTGTATACGTATACATCTTTACACATATGAATATGAAAAAGAGTTAAACTCTACGATTCTTCTGAAAATGTCTCAAAATGGATTTCAACGTATAAAATTTTCGAGAATTTTGAATCAAATCAAATCAAAATTTTGGAATTCATAACAATATTTTCTTTTTCTATGAAAATTCGCTGAATTCAATAAAAAATTAATTAATGAAGAGGATTCTACTACTGCTCAACCGTTCACCGATTCTGTATGGCACCCTTCCGTTAAGAATGACGGGCTGTTCAACCTGATGATCTCAACGATAGATTTTGATAAAGGTGAAAAATGGTAGGTTCTGGGAAGAAAGTTAATTTTATTATCTTCCTCTTCATTTTTGGGGTCTTTTTCGTTATACGACCCCAACGATATTTTCTGTTATACGACCGCAAAACAATTTTCTATAGAAACAGAACGATAGTTGTTTTTCTTAAATTGATGAAATTATCCATAAAATGAAAACTTGTACTCTTTAAAAAAAAGGATCTTTTCCGTTAACCTTCACCGGTTTCAAAATTAGTTTCTACAAGGTCTCACAAAGAGAGTGCGTGGTAAGACCGTAGCCAATCTGAGGGTGGTGTGAATAAAAACAAGTATAAACATATACTTGTGAGATTTAGAGTAAACACTCGCGAAGGAGTGAATAAAGACGAAACATGACTTGTCTCGTGCTGAAGTGAAGGCAACGAGGAAACACTCGACAACCAAGCATGATGTAAAAATCGAAGTAAATACTTTTTTTTGGTGTGAATAAAAATAAGATGATGTGGTTAAGGGAAGTTTTTCCTTTGGCTGCAGTTATAATTGAAGTAAGAAACCTACTGTTCCTTGTTATTTCTTATTTCCTATTTCCATAGACATAATATAGCTTAAGACATTGTAGTATCCATGTTGCCAACTATTAACAAAATAAATTTTAGTAATTAGTGTTTCATTAAGTTCCTCCTTGTATATTTCTCTTCGTTTTAAGGTAAGAAATAACTAATAATATCGTATGTGCCTTATACTAATAAGATAATTTTACTTTTACTTTGCTAATTAAGGGTGAGAATGATGTACCTACTTATTGATAAAAAAGTGGCTTTCTTAAAAAAAAAAAAAAAAAACTGGGTTTCCTTGGAAAATTACCCTCAATGAACCAAATGGTTTTGACGGAATCGAATGGTAACAACAGCAGATCTCTCAATTTCTACTATAAGCGGGTTTCGCACATTACTTGATAAATTATGAATTTATCTTATATGCTCAATTCCCTTTTTTTCTATATTTACTTTTTTCGGTATATTTTATTTAATTGATATTATTACCCCCCCCCCCCTGTTCAAGGTTAATAATTCAAGGGGACCTACCCTAAAGGGCCCTTAATCATCAGCACTTTGAAAAAAAAAGAAGAAATGAACGCGACTGTAAAACGCGAAGTGACTGAAAAGTTGCCGTTTCGACTCGACCTTATTTGGTCTTCTTGGTTATAAGTTAACTATCTATCTACGTGCAATGCCTCACAATACGAGTATTAAGACTCATTAACCAGAAAAGCTATAAAATATAGGAATAATATACAATTGTCTGCCTGATAATTTGCCTCTTTTTAAAGGGCCCCTGGGTTTTTGCCCCCGTGGCCGGTTTTGTCCCCACGGCAATGACTGAACGCATGTATATCAGCTATAGGTATAATATCTAAATCTTTCGGTATACGGGGGATCAGCTGGTAACCTTCACCTGGTAAAACTTACTTATAAGCTCCAGATTCCTGAATGAAGGGAACGTATCAACAAATCAACATTTGTTTAATGCGGAAACTATGGTAACCTATTTCAATGCGGGAAAAGTCGTAATAACGAGCAAACACTTGTTGACAGCTACTTGTCTAAAGAAAAGAAGCAAACACTCGCAAGTATAACCTCATCCCCGGTGAGGTAAACCTTTTGAGTAAAACCTTATTTTTATTCACTCCAATCACGAGTCTTTGCCAGCACTTTCGAGTAATGACTTTATACACAAATAAATTCTAAAAAGAAATGACTTTTTTTTTTTTTAAGGAAAAAGAGTACTGCAAGTAAAAATGCAAGTAAATATACTACTTTTTATTTGCCTCTGTCACAGAACGTGGAGTATGAACATAGATACATGTTTTGAAAAATCCAGTTATAGCCGCTATTTTGTATCTGAAAACCATTGTACGGCAAGCGGATTTTTTTTTAAATTTATTTTATTCATTTATAAGTTTATTCATATTTTAATTCGGTTCTTGGATTCTGCGCATCTTGAAACGTAAACCAACCAATTCTGAGAGGGAGTTAAAATCGTTCCCTTCATTGGTTCATTAAGTATTAAAAATTGTAAACCACGATTCTTATTCATTTATCTTTTCATAAGAAGGTCCGCTCATTAGTTTGCTTCATGACTCGAGCGTTATCTACTCGAGAGTTGGTGATGCGACGGGTAGGTAATTTAAAATCAAGGATCGGGTAATAAGGGTAATTTTGGCACTTTTTAGTGACTAACTTTGAGGTGAATGGGGGGAGGGTTATCCGGCACCAACGTACAAGTTGCTATTCGGGTGCGTTAATAATTCTAATCAATAGTTATTTAAAACTCATCCAGATCATACCTAATATGTTCTGTTTACCGATCCCAGCGTACATAATTCAAATGGAGTCATCCGTTCCTCCTAAATTTAGTTTTGAACAGGGACCATAGAAAGCAGGAGTCGTTACGATGGAACGACTCAAATAATTACGGCTTGCCAATACGAGCAATAAGTGTTTGGAAGCGGGAGAGGAGGGAAATTTGAAGCTCGGAACCTGGGTTTTGGCGAGTTTCTCTAATCACCCCCCTCTCACCTCCTCCACCCCAAGATTCTGTAATGATCGACCCATTGCGTGACTCATTACGCTTTACATGCAAAGTTGACATTTGGGACTCTCAAGTACTTCGAATTATTTCTTCGGAGCCTCCTGTTTTATAAGTGAATAAGTCATTTTCCAGTTTTATTGGCCAACTATGTTCATAACAACAAGGCGAGCTTGTTATTATGGTTCGTAGCATAAACATCTAAATCGTTGGTTCATAACTAGTATTCCGTGACACCCTGTGTCCCGCCAGATTTCAAGAATGGAGTCAGTTTCAATATGGATTGTTTAGTTTTTCTTTTTTCATTTCATTTTCATGTGATACACCTTGAACATATAAATTAATCATGTATGAACGACAAGTTTTGAATTTGATAAACATTTGTAAACTACCTAAATTTTTATATGTAAGTATTTGAATTTAATGAATGTAAAATTTTCTGCAGCAAGAAACATCAAGAGTGAACTTTTGTACTAATTTAAAAGTACTATGAAATTAAAACTTCCATTCTACCTTCCAACATTCGAATAAATAACATTATTTCTCATTAACGAAAAATAGTTGTTATTCTGAACCTGTATTGAACTGTCAATGAGAAATCATGTATTTATAGTGGGGTGCTGTGACATAGGGAGATAGCGTCACGAAAGAGGGCACCCTCACACATAAAATGTTACGGATCTCTGATCTTGGAATGCTCATTCATAAATTCAAAATAAAACATACATTCCCATATTCTATTTAGCTTATACCATAGTAATTGATAGCATGAGGTAGTAAAAAGTGCTGAGAGCAAACTCATCTAAGTTAATCAATGGTTGGATGAAATGGGAATGCAACTCAGTTACTCTAAAACAAACTATATAGCTTCCTCTCTAAGACCGAAGGACATCCATCAGATTGACAAAGTTAGTTGTCACCTCATCAGTTACGGAGATTTCCAGAATTGCACCTATACGTAAATGAGTCAAGTGTCGTTAACTCGACATCAATGTGTACATGTTGAACAGAGATTTAAATGGGATCTTCATGTGAATGAATTACTCTGCAAATTAAGTTTGTATATGTTCAAATAGCAATCAAAAACTTTATGCCAATTGATGTTCTGAAGCTGTTCTACTTCGCTATGGTTCAGTGTCATATGATATATATGGGATATCGAGCAGAGGAGGGTGTAAACAAGATGCACCTTTCGTCACGCCACAATTATTGAGAGGATTGCTCGTAATCTTGTGTAATCTCGTAAAATTGTCGGATCTGATTCACAAAATAAGTAGTATTAAAATATAAGTAGTATTTAAATATAAATATCAAGGATATTGAAAATATAAAAAATGAACTCAAAGGGGATGGTGGGTAACGCGGTCGTATGGACAATTCCAAGAAGGCTAGTATTCTATTCTATAAAACGTGCCAGGGACTGCAACCTTATGACTATAGGGGAAAATTCTTCAATCATGTGCTTTCGAGCATTAGATCCCTGAATAAATTAGTAACTTCCAAAACGCATGTAAAAAGCTATTCAAATCGTTTTGGAACGACACGTAAATTAGGTATTCATTCGAATCACGAAAATTCTAATGCGGCAATGGAACAGCAACAATGAACTAAGGACCAATATTCGATGTGATCATATTGTATTTTGCGTGTTTTTATTTGGTATGCCTATTGGTCTATATGCATTTACATCCCAAAATCTTTATAATACGCATTAATCCTTCAATGATCAGCTTATTTGATTGACAATTTTATGGCTTGTACGAATGAGCCTCTACAAGAACGACTATGAATTGTTACATTCCAACCAATAGTGAATAGTGTGCATACTGCCTACGCAAAACTTTGAAATTCTTGTAACATCCATATGTTTCATCAAAAATTGGGATTTCATCACACGGTTTCAGTGAGAACCCAGGAGATGACGAAGATCAGTTCGTAAATAATCCTGAGGCAGCTCAATTCAAATTAGGGTTTATGAAAAACTCAAAGCACGAGCAGAAAATTGGACTAATTATTACATAACGTATATATCTTCATAGCAATATTCATCTGGATGATAGTAAAGTCAACACAGTGAGTACGAGTGCTACGTCCCCCCTTTTGCGGGAAACGTCAACGATATTCTTTCCTCGTGATTTCTACAAAACTCTTATGATTTGTGCTTGGTTCGGTTTTATTTAAGAATAACGTTCCAGTTCGATGAGTTAACTGTTACCGGGCAATTTTGCGCATATGCATATGCGCAATATGTGAACTTTTCTATTTTCATTTAGACTTTTCTTTTTTCACAAAAGTTGATGATATTTTCAGGGTTCATGCGGGAGACGCATGCGCATCCGTGGTACCACTTCACCATGACTCGCACATAATCTAACCGAATATTCTGTCTCATAGTATCAATATTTCTCTAATGGTATTAATGTTGTTATTCCGAATATCTGTGGAAGTTTAATTGCCACTCACTTGACAGACCCCCCCCCCCCCCCCCCTAAACTGCGAATCGAGAATGTAAATGTCCTAGTATACCTACTTATAAAACCGATTCCACCAAACAGGGCTGAAGAGGAAACCCAGAGTCTGGAGATATACCTTAAAATCAATAGTGGGATCACTGGAATAACTATATATTAATTGTATGTAATCACAAGTAGTGTTATTTTCAGTTCAATAAACAATTTGGACAATGATAAATTAAACAGTTTAAAAATGAACACTGACCATAGAAAAACCGTTAATTTAAGCATTACGTACCTAAGCTTCAGGTACCTACTAACATGCACCATACATTTATGTTGTTTCGGAATGCTTGGTTGATTTTCTGCATATAAATTTGTAGTATCAGAACCCATGTTTATGTCGTCACTTTCTGAAAAATATATGAACGAAGCCCGGATATGTGTAGGTACAACGACCCCAATTCTGAGAAAGACGAAACAACGAACTTTGTCTTCGTGATAATGAAACCATTCAAAAGATATTTACGGCTGAACATAAATTCAGCAGTGTAGAGTACGTACACGAGAGACGACAAAAGATAGGTACTAAGTACAAAGATTCAACCACTTGTGAGCCAAGTAGGTAAGCTCTACACTACCTTCCTTACAACAAAGGCTTTGTTTCAACGCCGGCTCTTCCGTGAAACCCCCATAGGTGCTTCCCCACGCTGTTGCTTCTTCCTTCACAGGTAAATACTCAAGAACATTAAAGTGAAGGACCCTTTTCACTCAAGATCATCAAATCCTCTCGACGTTGAATATTTATTCCGTTGAAATGAAGCATCCACATTCTTGGCGGAACTGCGGCTTGTATTATCACTTCGATGCTAATGTTAGTTAGACAGACAGTAAAACTCTTTGTTTTAGTTAGGGAAAATAGACATAAATGTGAATATGGTGATTCATTAGTGCCCGGTTCGACGGTTTCGGGAGTTGATGTGGAAAATATCCAACTCCGAGCCAATATAGTAACTCGTCACGAGTAACGTTGACACCAATTGCTTCACTGTCGTTTTTCAGGCGAAAGTTAATTAATCCGAAATTAGGTTCCGTATAGCTGGGTCCGGACAGTATTCCCCGTGATATTCAGTGATAACCTAGTTGAAGACGAAAAGACTCCAACCTGCCTTGTGATTTTTAGCAGAACTGGTTGTTTGTAGTGAAGAGAAGTGCTGGATTTTTCGTGGTGAAGCTGGTTTTCTGAACGGATTGAGGGTAAGAGTTTTGAAGTTGATGTTGATTGAACTTGAAAAACTATCCTTCGAAAACAAGATCTTCACTTGCTATTTGTGTTTAGTAGCTCCAAGAATGATTTTGGCTCCGTAAGTCTGTCTGTCGATCTTCATTATGGAAACTGCATGATACACCATCGAGAAACATCCTCATGGTGATTTCTCTTGGTGGCATTTGCTACACTGCTTTTGTTCGAGCACCCAATTCTGTGGTCGAATAGATGTTATTATATCAAGGCTAAAGTAACACTTAATCAATCGATCAATAGAATCAGACGGGGTAGCAGAGGGCATAAGGATGAGTGCATGGCCAGAGTGCGCAGGTAATGTTCCAAGAACCCTAGAGGAGTTAAATTCCCGACCATCAAGCAGACCAAAAGTAGATATCCTTTCATTACGTACACATCATATGAACTTGGTGAAGCAGTGTCGAAACGTTGAAAGGAAAATTAAATAAGTCTGTTTTTAAATAATTTTCAACATTAATTTTTACTCTACCGTAGGGGGTGGCTGTGTATAAAAAAAAAGGGCTAGTGGTTTTATCCACTTTGGAATCAAAAAAGAGATTTTTAGTTTTTGATTTCTCAAAGATAACACTCTTTTGTGTTCCTCTATTGAGGCTATCAAAAGGAAGATGACAATTTAGGGAAAGAGTGCTCAGCAGATTAGGAAAGGAAGCTTTTACCAAATCTTTACAAGGCTTCCTTATACCCTTAGGCTGCGTATTTTATTAGCGTATAATGTGCGTTCACACGTAAACACGATTTGTTTATTACCACTGTATGCTGTATGCTGTTGGAGCATGGCAAGTGTGCTCAACATTTATGAATTTGGATATTAAAAAGATCTCTCGATGTAATTATTCTAGATTCTGAAGAATTATCTCAGAGCGGATACGTACAAATCAAGCTTACGAACGCAAGAGTCCAATTGGTTGTTTAATTTTTCAACCATTGGTGATTCATACATATGACTATGCTACAGAAAGAGCGGGTAGGGAGGAGCTCGATCATTTTGCGTGGAGCTGAGCAAACATCCTGATATATTATTGGCTCATATATTTTTTTTCTGAGGGTTTGTCCTGTTTTGTTTCAATATTATTAGTAAATCTCCCCCAAAATATATAATTTTGCACATCATGCGTCATAGGGACAACTTAACTGTATGCTTCCAGAAAGAAGGCATCTGGTTGATTGCCCATCGGTCTAGTCTGAAAAGCTAAATCCTTTGATAAAGGGATTCAAAGTGAGACCACGTACTTAGTGCATAGGTCCTTCTTCATGGATCGTTAGTTTGAGTAAAGCGAAGACTCTTGGGCTGCCAAACTCCTTCACCTTGCCCCCAATCTTTATGAAAATGGCGTTCTAATAAATCTAATGTGGATCAAAAGTCACCTCTATTTAATGGGAAATGAAACCACGGACAGACGCACTAAGTCAGGAGCAGACAATTTTGAGCAACTGAAGGTAAATGTTCGTCTAAGGAAAAGTTTTACCATTTCATCAAAAACTATTGTCATATCAAGGAAAAGAAGATTATTCTAGCCCAAAGTTTAGTTTTTTCTATAATGAAGTACAAATGAGCGTTACCCTCGTATCCATTTTATATTTTTAAATTATACTAGATTCCATTACCATCCGTTCTCCTACTTTGTTTTGTTTCGTTCTTGCGCTGGTGACGTTGCACTTGGCAGGCCGGTGTGGTGCTGTGACGTCCCCAATGCGTGAAACTTTGAAAAATTATATAAAGAAAACAACTTATCGTCTGAGAGTGCGGTTGATGCCAAACTTCTTAAGGCAGAATCTTCTTCCACTTAAAAATACCCAGTTAAAATACTCTTTCGCACCTAAGGGTAACACTCTTCAACCACTTACCCACTTCTAGTTTCAGAGAATAACGCAAAATCGTCGATTCCACCTCAATTTCTGCAGATGCCTATAAACATAAACTCTAGTCATCCCCCAAGTTGCCAAAAACGTGGAGATGAAAGAGGAAATTTAGACCATATTTCATGGTTCGTCCCTACAATAACGATTAAGCAAACAACAACAAACAATTATGCAAACTCAATTGGATTCACTCACAGAAAAGAAACCAAGACTGTTCAACTACACCACTCTAGTATCGTACGTTCAGCGTACAAGAAACTATTTCAAATTCGTGTTTGTAATTACGATTTAACCGTAACAAAGACAAAAACTGTGTTAATGAATTCATTAAACATCATAATATGGTTTATTGAAATATTACTAAAGTCAAATAAATAAGGAACATTTGCGCATGCGCACAGGCTAATTTTTCTTTGACGGCATTGACAATTATAGGACCGTCAAGGAGCTAACCCGCACAATCCCTTATAATTTCATCAAAATCGGACTGAAACTGGGAATAGTTTTGGGCGTCACAAGGATTTACCACATACAGACAGACAAAGAGACACGGTACCAAAATCGATCAGCAAGCTGTGAAACCGAAAAGCATGTGGAGATTTTTATTTTGGAGAACAAAGCTTCTCTACCTTCAGTAGTGATGAAGCAAAATAAAAATAAAAATTTGTCCTTCAATGGAGCAAGGCAGACGAAAATCTAGTTGTATGTAGTGGAGTAACAGTAATGTTTATAAGGTAAACTTACTTTTTGTTCGAAGCTCTTGTTCTAGAATACTAGTTTGAAATGTTTTCATTATCTGACCACTCATGGCAGGGTTGCCAACACGTATGCTAATCACCGTTGTGTACAGAAATTTAGACCTTCATACGATGTACGATCCGGATTTGTACGATCATGCTGTTTGTATGGAATTTTGTTTGGTATGTTGTAAATACACAATTGTGATATTTTTATGAATCATCGAAGAAAATTAAGCTATAGCAAAGGGCCCAATTACTGAAACAGACAAATAACTGAAAAAATATCTTTGCAAATGGTTTGAGTTTGCTCACTGTTCATGCAGCTTTTCAAATCCAAAATAGGCCACTGTTGATTATGTATCAAAGCAGATATGTATTGCATAGTCATATGAATCACCAATAGTTGAAAACTTGAACTACCGTTCGAACCCATTGCGTTCGTAAGTTCGATTCGAACGTACCCGTTCTGGGATAACTCTTTGGAGTCCAGAATAATTACATCGACAGATCTTTTAAATATCCAAATACATGAATGTTGAACGCACTTCCGATGCTCCAACAATTAATCAATTTGCATAGTGTGAACGTGTTAATACACAAATCGTGTTTACTTGTGTAAACGCGTTGTACACAATCCAATGCATACCTTTACAAGTCCCTTCGAGCAACCCAAAATTAAATCGCAAGCTATTGATATTCTACGTCAACATGTAGATACATGTAACGTGAAGTTAGATACGCGTATTCGTCAGGGCTGGGTAATATTTAGCATTAATTAAAGCTGAATTTAGCATTCGTGAAACAATTTAAATTGTCAGAATTCGTGCTGATGGCACTGACCAGATTGGGATGGTGGAATTAGTTTCCATCCGGTCAGAATCTCTCCACTGTGCATAATTATATTGTGAAGGGACGCTTCGATTATTCAATTTAAGCCCTTCTCCCTTGGTGTTCCTTGTGAAATTCAAATCGAATAATATCAGCAGTGGAAGTCGGTAATGGTAACCTGTTCTTTGAGTTTTGGTGTGGATCGATCCATCTCCACCACGTTAGTAGGAGGCACACGTTCTCCACTGGGAAGGTCCCGCCACTATACTGCAAATTATATGAATTACATCGCCGTGACTAATTATTGACAAGAAGGCTTGCTGACATGGTTAGAAATACCACAAAATTCATCAGCTCCATCCTTATATGTATACCATAAATCCTTCATTATATATAAATATGAAACAGTTGCCGCACTAACCCAATTTCAGCTAATCGGCGTGGAAGAAAATCTTTTCTGCGTTCAAGATTATGTATATTGGAAAACCAGCCTGTAAACTAGTACGTCGCAAAGGATTAATGATTATACATATTCAGGAAAAAATAACAAAACTTTTGTTGCCGTTTCGTTGTAATAGATCAACAGTGAACCTTTAAAACATCGATGAAAAATCAAAATTTCGCGGGAGTGGAAAAAACTTACATCCAGGTTATAAAGGTTACATTATATACACGTTATTACAACACATAAAAAGATTCAGAATCACCCATTTCCCCTCTCCTCTTCCTTCTCCGTTTCCCTTTTCGCACAGCGCAAAGCTAAAATTCCGTTTTTGGTTCCAAGTTGATGTTACGAATATTAATCAATGAACATCACGACGTGATTCAGCGTGAGAAAATAACCTAAAATCATGTATCACATGTGTCAATTTAATATAATCAATAACTTAATGTTTCACAATTTGTGCCCTATTTGCAAGTGATTGAGCTCGATTTTGCACACTAAAAAACTTGAGTGATGTCAAGTGTGATTGAAGTGGGTAATTGTTTCGTGAAATGTTGTGTAAAATTCAGATCTGCAATAAAAAATGGGGGTTCTCATATCTTCTGTATCGAGTCACGTTATATCAATTGTGAGTGATATGATAAGAACGTAAACGTTGAAAGCTCTCGCGATATAACGAACATCGTTTTTGATTTTTCGTTGATTAAACGATACATCTTTCGAGTTCGTGAGTGTTTTTTTCATAATCTCCTATAAGAAACTTATAAATCAAAAACTTACCGTGTCCGCGAGATGAGTGACGTAAAAGCACAATTTCGAATCGCGCTCGAGCGTTCTGCTTCGGACCCTAAAACATCATTGTATTTGGTGACCTCGATCCGAATACACGATGAAATATACCTATTCTCGTCGGAAAGCTCACCACTCGCGTTACATAAGCAGCTGAATCAACTACCAGCGGTAAAGAAAGCGGTGAAAAGCATCCAGGGACGAGGCCAATTCGACACCGACGGGTGAATGTTACATTGAGCGATAGTCTTCGGGACATCTACCTTGATAAGGACGATAACGTCATCTTTGGAGACGAGTTCCTGGAGCAAGACAGTACTCAAGACGACAAACAACTCGGCGAAAACTCTCAAACAGCAAACACGACAATAAAATCTATGCAGTCTCTCACCAAGGATATGATTTGCCGAAAATTTACTGGGAAGGACCAGGACGCAACTGTATGGCTACGATCTTTCGACAAGGAATGTGAAAGACTCAACATTTCAGAAAACCACAGAGTAGAAGCACTGCGCCTATTTTTGGATGGCCCACCGGCGACGTGGTTTGAGTCGAATTGGTTGATCATCGGAATCAGCACCTGGGAACAGTGGACTGCAGCGTTTCTGGAATCATTCGCAGGGAAAAGCTGGTCGGACATCTCGTTTGCCGTAAGATACAGATGGATGAAAACCGGTAGCTATTCTGAAAAAAAAAAAAATAATGACAATAAATTGTATCAATTGCGCATGGTTGCGCGATCACGCAGTGCAAGAAAATTCCATGGTTGAATTTCCCGAAAAAAGTATGGGGGATACTATTATTTTGGTATTTTTAACTCGTATATATATATATATATATATATATATATATATATATATATATATATATATATATATATATATATATATATATATATATTGACGGAGATAAGCTCCTGGTGCATAACTCGTGAGACACTGTACCAGTCATAGATATTTTTGCACAAGTACCTACTCACTGAATTGTGAAAATCTCATCCGAGAGTTGGGATCGACCAATACCAACATCCAATTATATGAGGGGCGTTAGTTCAAGCGAAAGCAAATTACACAGTTGGAATCACCCGGTAAATTCTGCCTCGCTCTATTAGTCCCTCAAATAAGAAAACTTGGAAAACTAAAGTTGTTATTGGAGTTGGTGGTTAGGTTTCTGAAGAAAGATCTGGATTCCTGTAGAATGTACCAACTGACTTCCCTTTCAGGTTACTACACGTGACGTGTAGATCAGCCGACCTCGGGTACGGTCCTGAAATATTTAATGAGGTGGCGAAGAGCGTCGGTCGGGTCCACAGTTGTAATTTCCGTTTGAGTTGGATCCGCCGGAGAACACATTTTTGAGTTGTGTTTTTATATTAGCGAATTTTCGTAGAAAGATGAGCTATTGCAATGACTCCAAAAAGTTTTGATTCCAAATTGTTGAAAAATTCCTTCAAGAAAATCCGTTTTCAGGCATTTTGGAACGATCCCTGAAGTTCGCGTTTTGTTCAAATATACAACTCTATATGTACCTATATAGAGTTGAGAAGGATATTGATGTTCGGTCAATCTCTCACAACTATACACGAACGGTCAATAATCAAGAACCTTTTGGATCTATTGATTTATATATATAATTTATTTATTTATGTGTCATTCAATACGATAAATCTCCTTAGGATGCGGTTAAGATTCTGTAACTGTGCCAAAAAATCATGCTTTCCAAAAGAAAGGATGAGTTCGTTTGCCTGCACTTTTTGAGCTCTTTAAATTGGTCACATTTCAAAAAATTTGCTAAATAAATAATCAAAAATGACTGAAAACTTCTAGAATCGTTAAATTTGCAAGGATTACGAGAATTTTACCCAAGAGAAGTTAATCAACGATGAACTAGGTGTACGAATTTATAATACTATTTATTTATATTTATATTTATTTTATTTATACTACTTATTTATTTATATCTATTTATAGTACTATTTATAATAGTGAATTGTTGCACGAAATTATACTGAAAAATTGTACTCAAATTTTATTAATATTAGCTAAATCATTAAATTGATAAAAACTGCCGAGAAACAAGCTAAATGTACAAAATATTTCTTAAATACCAGAATATTATTAAGAACCTTTTTTTTCCATTAAATTGGTTGTTATCGATTCCTATACACTCAAAGTAGGACTTGAATTTCGTAATATATACTATATTTTACAAATATTCGCTCATATGATCATGCTACATAACTGGAATGTTTTTATAGTTAGTAGCTTAGTATAGTATTTTTTGATTTATTGAGGCAAGGGAAATTATGATTGTAGGCCATTGGCCTGAACGATCGCCGACTATATTTCTAAACGTCTCTAATCGTGTTTGTCTAACATCTAACCAGTCAAAAAACGTTACAAATTATTACGCAAAGGTTCTCTATTTTTTCTGAATTAGGTAGCTAGTCTTCGCAGTACACTTGTCTATAATTCTTAAACTCAATGTATGGTAAATACAATACCACAAAATAACTGCACAGACGTAAAAGCTTACTAAGGAGACAATAATTGAATAACACACCTGAACTTCGCTAGTTCTTCTGTATTTAACAACACCTGACCCACCAAATGAAAATTGATTGTATAAGATAAATTACCTATCTAGGTTTCTGAGTCCAGCTATAAGTGAAAAGAGTTATTATTAACTCAATCACTTGAAGAGATAATTAAACCAGCTGATATGATCGTCGTATTTTATGAGACGATTTTTACTATGTTCAATTCAGTTGCGATTTAAAACCACATACGCTCTCTAGTGACTTCTAATGAAATGTAGAGATTGACCTAGTGATGGCGCAGTGCTTGCTTGAATTGAATTAAATTAAGAATGAGAAACGAGAAGTTAAATGATGCGCGAACGGTAGGTCATACACTGCTTCGGATGGTTTATTCGATTCATTGATAAATCTATCTACACCTTACGAAAAAACTGCCGCTTTATTTTAAGATATTCAATATCTCAAGATTTAAATATTTCAACCTAAAAACCATATAACCGCTGGCGCTTTCGTCCTACATGCAGCGGCGCATTTTGTCAGTCGTTGATCCAACGCTTCTGCCTGGCACTGCTTCCATAGCGCGAACGGTTTACCGGATAATGATCAGGGTGTCAGGGTGTTCTCATTCGATTTATTTACCTTATATCTATCTTCACCTTATATATATATATATATATATATATATATATATATATATATATATATATATATATATATATATATATATATATATATATCACCAGCGTTATGAATTAGACATTTGAGAGGTTGAAACTCAAAAAAGTTTCTTGACTCATTTTCTTCTTTCTCGTTGCCTAGACTTCAATTTTATTATATTAGGATATTCGCGAAAAGAGGGGTTGGACTGTGTGTAGATTATGGTTCATTTTATACGGTTTTACCAATAAGTATGCGTTGTTGCTAGAAATTTAAAATCGTCAGGAGTTTGTTTACTAAATGTGTGGAAGCTACATGAGATGTATGTAGATAGGAATTTCAGAGTTCGTGGAGAGTTTGTGGAGTCGAGAATGACTGCTCGACCATCTAACACACAGAAAACCCGAGAAAACGGTCTCAGAAAGAGACTGATAACAGCTTTATGACTTCACGAATTAATGTGTCGCCCTGACTCAGTTGGTTCACGAATATGTTGAGATCCTCTAGTGACATATATTTCACTTTCGCACCGAGAAAATCCCCTCTCGTTTCAGACACGAGCAGACCGAATATTTTTCTTTTCTTTTTTTCGTGATGAACTCGAGGCAAACTGTTGACGTAAAACGAATGGGTAGGCATGATTAGTGGGACCCCGAGAGTTGTTTATAGAGGTAAGTTACATTATCAGTGGAACTCTCATTCATCAAGCCGAGAAGGGGGAAAAGCAAGTGCGAGGAGGGAAGGCCACTGAGG
Organism: Adelphocoris suturalis; assembly: GCA_030762985.1. NCBI lineage: Eukaryota > Metazoa > Arthropoda > Insecta > Hemiptera > Miridae > Adelphocoris > Adelphocoris suturalis. The sequence goes on from CM061043.1 coordinate 71,624,914, forward strand.
AGAGGAGGGCGCCCCCTTTTTCTCGGCTTCACAAGTTTATTGGCCGTGAAAAATGCCCGTTCCTTATCTTAGGGCGTGTCCGTAAACTGGAAAGGAGATTGAGGGTTGAGCCCTTAGGAAATGGTCGCGATGACTCTATCTGCCGACGGAGACTCTTCTTGTAGATGGCAGTGCCGGCTAACGACGTGCGACAAAATGCTTTCCAGTTCATCAGCTTTTGTACGTTTTTATATGAATCGATTTTTCAGTGTTAAGTATCCTACCACGTTTTAAGTGCCGTCTGGGAAATTTACAAGAAGCGTCGGGCAATCGTTTTATGAGGGTCTTCAGATAGGTTGAAAAATATCTTCTACGGAACTCATTACTCACGATGGAATTTATGAGACTACGATGGATTCTTGCAAGGGGTTTTTCACGAAACAAGTGACAACAGCAATTGCTTTATCCTAAGCTGTTGGTTTTTCCAGGTAGTAGATATGAATAATCAATTGAGGTTTTAGATATTTTAGGTGTTAGATATCGGAGAGGTCTCTAATTCTACGTAGATAGTGTTTATTTACACCGTAAGTTCATGATAAAAAATTGAATTAGGGTCACCAGTTGACGCAGCTGAATAACCTTTGACACTCATCAATACCCAAGGCCCGTTCTACCTCGTATTAAGAGAAATCAGCCGCAACTCCCCTCCTCCCACGCCTCACAATCAATAAACTTCAATACATTAAGCAAGTATTCTAACAATACTCATCAGAGTCAGGAGAGATTGCAACGTCAGGCAAGGCTAGAGTTTACGATTAATTATTTCGATGGCCGCCACTCGTGAGGATTTATCCAATGATTGATCTACTCCATAGCCGAAATTCAAAGATTGCAAAGGGCATGAATAATGGAAATGAATTGAGTGTCAGCGTTAAGGGCAACAATAAGGAATTTTCAATATATGGATAAAACGCTGCGAATTATTAGATAAAGTTTTATTATTTCTATATTGAATAGCCCTTCCACGCAGAAAACCTGTATATAATTATTAACGAAGGCTACTATACATTAGATATCTAACTATATCTGCGTCGGTGTACACCGTAGACACCTACCAAAGAGAAATTAATTAAATTATATAATAGTACAGTGAATCGAATGGTAACACTTGCACACCTCCTCAACTCACTCATGAGTAAGTTTAAGACTTTAACTCACAAATTTGAGTTCATTTTCTATGATAATTTTTTTTTCTCGGAGTAAAAGTAAAACTAGTAAAAATTCATTGTAAAAAAAAAAAAAAAAACACCCTACGCCGAGCTTGCATTTTCATAGAAGGTAATTTTCTAAGAAAACTCTCGATTTCATTGAAAAAAGAAAAAAAAGAAAAAGTTTTTCAACATTAAAACATAGTTTTTTCCCCTAATTAGCAAAGACGAGTAAAGCAAAATTAACTACACCGTTGCAAAAGTGAGAATACGGTACAGTTTTTATCGTTCTTGAATTCTGAAAAAATATTGGTTCTCATAGTTCAATTCCCGATTGAAAAAAACTCGTGGTTTCTCAAACTAGGTAAAATTTGCTTTTCAGAGTGCTTTTTCTTGTCCCAAACCTTAATTCGTAAGATAAATCCGACATCTATCCGATCGGAAATTTATTGCTTTTTCCTACGGTATTCTCAAATTTGAATTTTCACAGAAAATTAAGGGAGTGATGGTTGTTTCAGTGACAAAAGATCGAAAACATGAAGAATATTTCAAAAATTTAATCATTCGAAAACTAAGCGTTTAAAAAAAATCTCTTGAGGAATATTCGGTCAGAAATAAGCTGTAGAATCGACTCCTGCAGTTTGGCGGACCGGTTCTGTACACACCCTGAATAAATCACATGCTTGTCAATAATTCCTTAGAGCCAGGAATTAAATCACTCGCGACGAAGATGTCGAAACCCATTTCAAACCGGAAGTTAGAGAAAAAATTTGTCTTTTTACACGAAAAATGAAGAGTTACAATGTTAATTCAATTTCGACGGTTAGGCCATCATCAGTATGATGTCCTAATGGTTTGTCACTGAATATGGCCTAACCGTCGAAATTGATTTAACATTGTTACTCTTCATTTTTCGTGGGGAAAGGCAAAGTTGTTTTAATAACTTACGTTTTGACTCTTCAGTGATAACCGATGATAACAAACCTTTCCCCACCAAAAGTTGAGGGGTCATAACTGCTTCCTGATTTACTCCTGCCACATTGAATAAAAAATGTTGAGTGCGGAAATCGAGGTCGGGTCGAACATTCAATGGCTCTGGGTCACATGTCCCTAGTTTCTCCTACCTAGTACATTGTGCAACCAGACAGCATAATATTCCTCCCTTCAGTAATCGGAAACCGCTACAGAGATGAAAGGAACTGTTGAAAAAACTGGTACAAAGCAACAGAAAATTGGGAAGCCGAGAAAAACAACAATAAAGCTTACTCTTTGATCTCAAAACGTAAACAGAACAGAAGCGGGATTCCTCAATTCCGAGAATGAGAATGACAATCATCGTGAAAACTAAAACGGGAAAACAAAAAAGGAAACGAGCAAATTATTTTCGGGGATGACTCCCGAAAAAAAAAAAAAATTTCTTCTTGGAAATATCTTTGCTCGATTACATTTTTTAATATCATACTGTCAGCATACCTTGAGATTTCATTTCGTGATTTGTATAGTGACGTGAGGTGAATTTGATTCCTATTTAATATGGAATTATTATATTATGACTTGCTGATCCGGTAGACTTTGTCCCGGATTGTAACATATTATTTGTACAGTCACGGTTACAAATAACTACCATTTATTTATTACTAGCCGCTCCGGCTCGCTACGCTCGCCTCCACGTCCAGCCGGGGGGCAAGCCCCCCGGACCCCCCATTAAGTTGCTCGCTTCGCTCGCAACGTGTGGCGTGTAGGGAATATTGCTCGCTTCGCTCGCAAAGTCTGGCATGTATGATATGTTGCTCGCTTCGCTCGCAAAGTCTGGCATGTAGAAAATGTTGCTCGCTTCGCTCGCAAAGTATGGCATTTAGGGAATTTTACTCGCTTTGCTCGCAAACGGTAGATCCCTAAGGGTAGGTTTAACTTCTGTAGGAGATGCTGCTCGCTACGCTCGCTTGAGGAAGTTATACTGCCCACCCAACTTGGCAGACGTTTTTTTCTGTTGGGGAATTCTTAGTTACAAATTAAATCTTATAAAACTACGTGGAACCACGAAAAGTTTATTAGGGGATGTTGCTCGCTTCGCTCGCAAGTCCGTATTTATTCTGTAGGGGATGCTGCTCGCTTCGCTCGCTTGAAGAAGTTATACTGCCCACCCAACTTGGCAGACGTTTTTTTCTGTTGGAAATTCTTACAAACAAATTAATTCTTATAAAACTACGTGGAACCACGAAAAGTTTATTAGGGAATGTTGTACTGCCCACCCAACTTGGCAGACGTTTTTTTCAGTTGGGAATTCTTACAAACAAATTAAATCTTAGAAACTACGTGGAACCACGAAAAGTTTATTCGGGGATGTTGCTCGCTTCGCTCGCAAGGTATACCTGTATATGTGTAGGACAAAGTCCGTATTTATTACTAGCCGCTCCGGCTCGCTACGCTCGCCTCCACGTCCAGCCGGGGGGCAAGCCCCCCGGACCCCCCATTAAGTTGCTCGCTTCGCTCGCAACGTGTGGCGTGTAGGGAATATTGCTCGCTTCGCTCGCAAAGTCTGGCATGTAGGATATGTTGCTCGCTTCGCTCGCAAAGTCTGGCATGTAGAAAATGTTGCTCGCTTCGCTCGCAAAGTATGGCATTTAGGGAATTTTACTCGCTTTGCTCGCAAACGGTAGATCCCTAGGGGTAGGTTTAACTTCTGTAGGGGATGCTGCTCGCTACGCTCGCTTGAGGAAGTTATACTGCCCACCCAACTTGGCAGACGTTTTTTTCTGTTGGGGAATTCTTACTTACAAATTAAATCTTATAAAACTACGTGGAACCACGAAAAGTTTATTAGGGGATGTTGCTCGCTTCGCTCGCAAGTCCGTATTTATTCTGTAGGGGATGCTGCTCGCTTCGCTCGCTTGAAGAAGTTATACTGCCCACCCAACTTGGCAGACGTTTTTTTCTGTTGGAAATTCTTACAAACAAATTAATTCTTATAAAACTACGTGGAACCACGAAAAGTTTATTAGGGAATGTTGTACTGCCCACCCAACTTGGCAGACGTTTTTTTCAGTTGGGAATTCTTACAAACAAATTAAATCTTAGAAACTACGTGGAACCACGAAAAGTTTATTCGGGGATGTTGCTCGCTTCGCTCGCAAGGTATACCTGTATATGTGTAGGACAAAGTCCGTATTTATTACTAGCCGCTCCGGCTCGCTACGCTCGCCTCCACGTCCAGCCGGGGGGCAAGCCCCCCGGACCCCCCATTAAGTTGCTCGCTTCGCTCGCAACGTGTGGCGTGTAGGGAATATTGCTCGCTTCGCTCGCAAAGTCTGGCATGTAGGATATGTTGCTCGCTTCGCTCGCAAAGTCTGGCATGTAGAAAATGTTGCTCGCTTCGCTCGCAAAGTATGGCATTTAGGGAATTTTACTCGCTTTGCTCGCAAACGGTAGATCCCTAAGGGTAGGTTTAACTTCTGTAGGGGATGCTGCTCGCTACGCTCGCTTGAGGAAGTTATACTGCCCACCCAACTTGGCAGACGTTTTTTTCTGTTGGGGAATTCTTACTTACAAATTAAATCTTATAAAACTACGTGGAACCACGAAAAGTTTATTAGGGGATGTTGCTCGCTTCGCTCGCAAGTCCGTATTTATTCTGTAGGGGATGCTGCTCGCTTCGCTCGCTTGAAGAAGTTATACTGCCCACCCAACTTGGCAGACGTTTTTTTCTGTTGGAAATTCTTACAAACAAATTAATTCTTATAAAACTACGTGGAACCACGAAAAGTTTATTAGGGAATGTTGTACTGCCCACCCAACTTGGCAGACGTTTTTTTCAGTTGGGAATTCTTACAAACAAATTAAATCTTAGAAACTACGTGGAACCACGAAAAGTTTATTCGGGGATGTTGCTCGCTTCGCTCGCAAGGTATACCTGTATATGTGTAGGACAAAGTCCGTATTTATTATTTGAAATGGCTCTCGCTTCGCTCGCAAGGTAGGTACCTATGTAGGCATACCTGCTCGCCTCGCAATGTTGTGACATCGAACCCTTCACGTCAATTCTTGAGCCTTCTCTCGTCCACGGCAGAATCATTTTAATCGCTTTGCTCGCTTCTGCTCGCAATTTGACCGAGTTCTCGTCACTTTTTTCAATATCCGATTTCGGATTCAGATTCGGCGGACCCAAAGCTGTATTTCGCCCGCGAAAACCGTTCCGAAAAACGTACCTTTACGGGGTATATTTTAATGGGAAAAAACCAAGTTTTTCGGCGGACTTTTCGAGAAAACGGGTCCGTACTCTCGCATTTTTTTGACGCATTTCCCGATAATTTTTTCGCGATCCGATCGCGCCGTCGTCTTACTCGTAGGAAAACCTACGAAACCCGTATTTTTCCGGAATTTTCAACGGCCGTTTAGAGGGGTAGGGGAAGCGGGGAAGTCCAAAAAGCGCACATTAACCGGAACTTCGACCCCCCTCCCGCCCTACGGCCCATGGTTCGGCTGGGATTAGAAAATTTTAAATTCGCTTATACACCCTATCGGAAAATCCCAAGAAGATCCCCCCACTCGTATATCCGGCCCACTCAGCCGTTTGGCCGTGCATAGACACGACAAACAAACGGACAAACGGACGGAGTTTCATTCTTATTAATAATAGAGATTTGAAATGGCTCTCGCTTCGCTCGCAAGGTATTGCGTAGAAGTGCAAATGGGAACCCCCCTGTGAGGGTCCCTTCAGGTAAGCAACGTTGTGTAACGGCGGCCCGTGGTCGATTAATTTCTGATGTTAAACGCTTCCCTCGCAATTCCCCTCCCAATTTGACCTACTTTCCGTCACTTTTTTCGATATCCGACTTCGGATTCAGATTCGGCGGGATCAAAGCTGTATTTCGCCCGCGAAAACCGTTCCGAAAAACGTACCTTTATGGGGTATATTTTAATGGGAAAAAACCAAGTTTTTCGGCGGACTTTTCGAGAAAACGGGTCCGTACTCTCGCATTTTTTTAACGCATTTCCCGATACTTTTTTCGCGATCCGATAGCGCCGTCGTCTTCCTCGTAGGAAAACCTACGAAACCCGTATTTTTCCGGAATTGTCAACGGCCGTTTAGAGGGGTAGGGGAAGCGGGGAAGTCCAAAAAGCGCACATTAATTATTACTTCGACCCCCCTCCCGCCCTACGGCCCATGGTTCGGGTGGGATTAGAAAATTTTAAATTCGCTTATACACCCTATCGGAAAATCCCAAAAAGATCCCCCCACTCGTAGATCCGGCCCACTCAGCCGTTTGGCCGTGCATAGACACGACAGACAGACAAACAAACGGAGTTTCATTCTTATTAATAGTATAGATAGAGATAACTTATTATTTCATTAAAGCGAAGAAAACGTTGAGCATAATAATAAAGTAGTATATAATAATTGTTATGATAAAGTGTAGTTATAATTGAGTGAATACGGGTATTTAAATTAGTTTCTTTTTATTTATCGCCCTACCTTTCGGATACGTTGGAAGATACGTCGGTCACTGTGAGTGATGGTTCATGGAAAGAGACCATCATTTTTATTCGTTACTCGATGTCCAAGAGAGGCTTCCTATCAAATTTCTAATTCTTATGGTGAATAAGAGAGAATTTAGCTAAGTCAGCTGATCTTGTTTGCAACATGTCATCGCATTCGTCTCTTAATGTCCTAGAGGGGCTCCCTACCAAATTTCAAATTTCCAGGCTGGATGAAAGATAATTTAGCTAAGACAGCTGATCTGGTTGGAGCCCGTCATGATCGTCTCATAATGTCCTTGAAAGGCTCCCTGTCAAATCTCACATTCCTCGGATGGAAAGAAGAGAATTTAGCTCACTCAGCCAATCATTTAATTTTTCTCTTGGTGTTCCACTGGGCCACTCTATCAAATTTCAACTCCCTAGGGTGAACAGGAGAGAATAATTAAATCTCTCTCTCTTTTTTTCTCTCTTAGGTATTGGAATTTGTTTAAAGCAATTATTGGTACTTGTAAAAGCGTCCGTTCAACCTCATTATAACCTTAGCTACGATTGAACTCTTCCTAACCAAGATTGCTGCAGTTAATAAGGCGTTTTCAATAGGTACCAATTTTATAGATAATATCTTTTCGACGAGAAAATGCTCGGCTCAACCCACCAAAATTGTTTTGGTAGGTATCGTTGAATATGGGATCGGAAGTCTTTTATGTCTGAAACCCACCATGATGATATCTAATAAAATTGCCGAAGTGAATCAGTTATTGTTGAAATGAAGCATTTAAAATAAGGCAAGAAGCAAACGCGGTTTTTCAGTAAAATGGTGATTTTAAGACTGATAGGGGTGATTTCCGAAATTTCGATAAATCATAGTTTTCTTCATGGTGTTCAAAGGACATTGCTGTCAAAAACAGCATCAAAATCGGTTCATGATTGTGGTTGCGCATAAAGAACATACAAAAAAATAGGAATAATTTGATTTTAATAGTTGTTATAGATGAGCCAGGATCGGGGTTTCATGCCCAAGTCACAATAAAATCAGGCTCTTTGGTGGCTGGAAATTTACAGTCTTTGGGATTTCACTGGAGCACGTTGTTTGAGGTAGGTATCGATGCCGCACATGGAACCATAACACAAAGCTGTGCTTTAAAGTGGGTGGGTAATTTACTAAGGTTTTTTGTACACTACATTGCAATCGAAAATAAAATATACCTATCTATCTATCTATATATCACTGTCGCACGTTGTTCGTGGTTACGGTGGCCAGATGTTAGAAGTTTGCGTGGTCATTTTATTAAGAGACGCCAAAGGGACATGTTGTTCGAAGTATCTGATGGGCATGTTCTTCAGGATATTCATGACGCGACTAACTTTTTACGTTTCTGAGCTTACTGACCAATTTTTGTTCTTTATCTGTCTGTCGGTCAAATCTTTGTACTATGTCTGACTGTGGTAAATTCTTGTCACGCCCAAAAAAATACCGAGAATTCGTCCGATTTTGATGGAATTTTCGGGGATTGTGCGATTTAGCTTGTAGACTGTCCCCTATAAATTTCATTGCCGTTGGATGCGCTGGTACGCAAGTGGTTGGTACGCATGCGCAAACGTTAATTTCTAATTACGTCGATTCCTCATCATCTATTGGTCCGATTTCGTTTAAACTCGGGTGGGGGAGGAGGGGGATTTGGGTATATGTTCCAAAAACATATAAAATGATAAATATTTAGTAATTGTTGAAGTATTAACTATTGCGCATCTGCAAAATTATGAATTGATTGAGACGGGCAAAACTCAGAGTCTAATGGACCTATTTTGATGAATTTTCGGGGAGTGTGCTTTTCATCTCGTTATCGGTCCCCTACAACTTTCATTACCGTCAGATCAATAGTAGTCCATGTGCATGGGCAAACGTGAATTTCTTATAACATCGATTTGCCATAATCTATTGGTTCGATTTCGTCCAAACTCGGGGACTAGTTGAGTATATTATTATTACGTACTTTTCGATCGGAATCCGTCGTCACTAGCAAGACGAGTACCGACGGCGGGCATTTTCGATGCAAAGACATCATCATCAGCCCGTCGAATCGAGATGTTGGGATGGTGATGTTGGGGTAAATTTTGAACTCGAGACACTTTTGTAGAACTCGCACCTACTATCGGTGCTCTCCGTTTCTGTTCGCCATTCGGTGCGAACCCTTTCATAGTAAATCCAATTTCCCTTGCTCCTGCTCAACTTTGACTCGGCAGGTGTGAGGCCATAAACGCCCTGTTTGAGAACTTACAATTTCTAACACTTTAGTGACATTATTCTTGAAAACCGGGAAAAATTGAACATAACAAAAGCCTATTATTAATGTAAAAGATCATTCTTTTGTTGACGGTTTAATAATTCTCCCTCAGCAAAATGCAACAATGTGATCACGTTATTCGGAAAGGCAGCTGCACTGGTATAAGGGAGTGAATTGATACTTGAAACACCGCCTCAGTTCATTCCATCACAAAACTACACTAAAGCTCCCACCGGTTTCGGTATACGAAAAGACTCGCGAGCATCACACAAGGGAGTAGCCGTTAGAGACGGCTTCCAGGCGAAATTCATTGTTTCTTGTTTTCCGCTTCGCAGAAACTAGCGGGAACGGACGATGTAGTGAAGAGACTAGATAAAGCTATAGCCAGAACGGCAAATCCCCTGCCAGGCCCATCCTCCGGCAGGCACATCCCCTGTCAGGTCTCTCCACCCCCTGCCAGCCCCTTCGTCGCCTTCAATGTCGGGGTCCCATGCAGGGGAGGGCTCCCCCGTGTCCTACTCAGTATTCAACCGGAGGAAGGATTGTGTTCCGCCCCTTCCCGAGCCCTTCAAAACCGCCCCTACATAACAAAACATGCCCATTTAACGTGGTTTTTAGTGCTCTCTTTGGGACCTTTGTCCGACGGAACATGTTCTGACCTGAATCCGAGATCACCTATTACGCTCTCTGGCTGTTGGGAGTTTGAATTTAATAAAGGCCATGGCCGCACCAAGCCTCGTCTCCGTTTCAGCTGCTACTCACAGAAAGGTCCTTTCTTTTTACCCAACATTCCTAGTCCACTGAGTCCCTGACCACTTGTTTGACATCTCTACCAAGAAAACAACCAACCCTAACAAAGGTTTATGTGAGGACGAAATTAAATTTGCTTGATGCGTGATACGGGAAAATGAAAGGAAAATTGGATCGAATTTCAGTAAAATCCAATAGAGGTAAGGGTGGATAACAACACAAGGTAAAACGTTACGTGCTGGTACCGAACTGTGATACTAACATGTATAACTTCAACTAGGTATAACTAGTGGGTCAACTGAACGTTCCATATTAACTGGGCACCTCAACCTTCAGGATATCCGTCGGTGTAGCAGGATAATCATCTCTCCTTTGAAGGGGGAACAACTCATTTTCATCACGTCCTTGTCACAAATATAAAAAAGGAAATAAAGAAGGAAAATGAGATATAATAGGTAAAGATGCGATGATGAATTTTTTTCGGAATTATCAACTCAATTATTATCTACTTGGAAATGGAAATGATAAAGCTAAGCGTACTAAAAAGATTTTATTAATTTCAACCGCAATACAGCTACCATTTTCTGCTTCATCTATCTCTTGTTGCGATTTCTTAAAAATAGGATGGAATCATTAGGAATTACAATGATTACGTGTTTCAAGAACTTCACGCTGTACGGTTTCACATTTTCAGTGAAGACCATCTATTCCATCATAAAAGCAACAAAAAAAATCGTCTTTTGGAATTATCGCAACCATTACTATAACTGATGTCATTAAAATTGGCGGATAACTCAGGAATCTAACCGTGCTACAAAAATAACTGAATGGAAATCAATATTCTCACTACAATGGAGAGAACTATCTGAGACCCAACGCAATACATCACAGGAAAATTTTATTAACATTAAAAGTAAAGTATTCATCCGATTGGATGATAGTGATTATTTGAGGATTTATACTCCAAACTCTAAATTCATAAAAAAAAAAAAAAAAAAAAAAAAAAAAAAACGGACGGTAGACCTACGGGTCTACAATTTCACATCGTGAGATGTGACAAAATCAGAGCATTCCAAAAAATGGCGAACGTCCCTGCTATGAAAAATAAGGGAGTTACACTTCCCCAGTAGCGCATTGTTTGTACGTGAAAATCAATAAAAATCAATATTTTCGCCGTGACGTGACGGTCGGAAAAAAACGGAAACGTCCTGCTAATCATTACTAAATGAAAAACTACCTACATGAATAATCATAAGTTATTATATGCGCTGCCGGAATTCGTGAATACTCAGTTCGCCTAATAGTGTGGCATGAAACCAATCTACTTCATTAACCTTTCAACTGCAACACGAAAGTAAAAATTCAGTTTTTGGGTGATTCTCAATTTATGGGACGATTTGGGGTTCAGTATTTCGAAAATTTTAACCTTCTTCAAAATGTTTTTTTTTTTTTTTTTTTTTTTTTTTTTTTTTTTTTTTTTTTTCCATGTGTTCTGGGGTCCATAGTGATTATATCTAAATACCATAGCATGCATGAACTGGTTTCTTCAAATTTGAATTTTATGAATTTAGGAGGACACGGCAATGAGATGTGTCCCAAGACAATGAGATTTTCCATCAAAACACTATAAAATAATACAAAGATGCCAAGCAAATGCAGGATTTGAAGAAAGGAATTACTCCAAAATATCAATAATTCTTATTTAAACAGATTTTGTCTTCTTCCATGCACCGAAAACAAACATCAAAGATAGTAGAGATTCGAGAAAAGAAAGAAAAAACTAAGAACATTTGAAATATTCGAAACATTAAGAACTTACAAAAGCAAAACCTCGTTGATCTAATATTAATTTTAGACTCAGCCTTCGAATTTATTATATGTTTAGAAAAAGTAGCAACATTGGTTCAGATGACAAGATACCTGGTAAAATTCAAAACTCAAACTTTTAAAATAGTGAAATCTAATTTCACTGAAAATCAGTCCAACAGTAATTTGACCAAAATATGGAAACAATGCCTGGTAAAAATACTGAATTTAAATCTAAAGGTCTCAACGAGAACAATCAATTTTAATAAAACTTAATTCGAGAATTAAAAAAAAAAAAAAAAAAAAAAATTGTAAAAGAGATTCGAAACATTTTCCTGAATTTAAACGGGTCATTACACAAACTATCTCTACTCCGAAATCAAACTTTCTTTTTCTTTTCATCAATTTTCTTAGAATTTTCAAATTAAAAACAAATTAAAATGGCTAAATTTCAAGTTTTAAAAAACCTGATTTATATTGAAATTTTTTTCCAAACCAGGGAAAAGAAATCGGCCTCTCTTAAAATCTATGGGCTTTAATTTCCCTATAACGTCATCCGTCCCCACGGTTGCAATGTCAGGAACCTCCGGATATGGAAAATAAACAGATTTTTTCTCTGTGTTTTCTAAAAAAATTAATTTCAATGGCTGCTAGTTAGAGATTCCATTTTTGAAGTTTAACAGGTTCAGTGACTTATTTTTAACGAAATGAAATCATAAGGAAACCAAGCATGACGTTTCTGTGTGAGTAACACAAAGAGATATACCTGAAAACGTGGTGTGGGACATGTCATGACAATGAGGTTTGGAGTATGAAGAGATGAAAAAATTGTAATTGAAGATGAGAATTTCCAAATACTAAGGGGGCGCTAAGTAGCCCCCGTACTTCTGAGAATACTGCAATTTTTTTAAATATATTTTTTTTAAAGTTCAGTAGACATCTTTCAAATTTTAACCGGACATAATTTTGGCCCACTAATTGAGTATCACCCTTTTGGGAGGTAAAACTGGCTCAATGTAGCTTGTTCAGATTCCATATTTTCCCAAGTATGTAGGTACCTACCGTTGGTAAAATAATTGTTAACATACAGGCGAACTAGATAATATGGAAATAGAACGCAGGAAAATATCAAAAATCTGTGTTTTATTTTCTGTGAATTCTCCATTAGAATACAAACAAGACAAATTCTGTTAGTGAGGCAACGATAGTCAGATCTTGGGAATATATGAGGGTCTTACCTTCATAACTTGGCAGCCCGCGGCTTGGAAATATAAAATAGGCAACTCCTCCGGTAGGGGAGTAGTATAGAGATTTATCGGGGCAATATAAATAATGCTATCGGTCGGTATAAATAGAGTGGAGAAACCAGGGTTGGGGCAGAGAAGGGAGGTCGTGGAAGAAATGTAATTCCTGCACTTGTGGCTGGGAAGGCTAGAGCGCTGGAGAAGTTTCCGACGTATAGGGGTAGGTTTACAGGTCGTAAATTATACATTGATAACCCAGGGTAGCTGACTACATTACCTCACATATATGCACATATTTGGGGCTGGGTTTTGAAGTGGGTACGGAGATGGAGGGAAAGAGGTATGAGGATGAGCCAAAGGGCTCTCAAGCCAGACGATGGGGTAAAGGCGGTTGTGTAAGTGTTGGAAATGCGCTGAGCTTGGCTCGCCCACTCGAGGCCAATATGACGAATGGTATCGGATCTCTCGGGATTCAAAGTGTCTTTCTATTCACTTTGGATGGAATACTGAATACACTCACTGTATACGCAGGAAAAACACAACTTATTAGTATTCAAGTTATCATTTATTAACGCAATGGAAATGGGGAATTCCGTTCAATATAAAAAGATACTTATTTTCACCGACATATATCAGTCGAACTAGAAACTGAGAAGCCTTCCACAAGTAGGTAGATAGATTTATTGAATGAACAAATACGGTTACACTAGTTGGTATAAGTTTAGAACTTCATCAGCGTCTCCTCTAGCTTAGTTTCCTAACGGTAGACTGCTCTTGTTGTTGAGTATCAATAATCAATCAATAATCAACTGCGTATTCAAAGCACAACTTGTATGAAAGAATGCAAATAAATCTACAATGATTTCATCAACACCTTTTCACACTTTCACCGAAAACTTATTTTCAAGCTCAGCCAAACCCCGTTAAAGTTAATCTCAAGGAAATAATCTTGGCGTCTTTCAATACCCCGAAACTCTTTTAAACCCATTTTGGAATAATAACGGAATTTACCTAACGGAGCTCAGGAAAACCATTCAATCAAAAGTTGTACAATTAGACGCCTCGGGGCAGTAAAGTTGCCACTGCAACCATCAACCCTCTGCTGATTTTAAGGCCCGGTTCCGTTTCAATAACCGAACAATATTAATATTTCGGAATTTCATGTAAACTGTTATGTACGACAATTGAATGTTTGGAGTTGATCCTCCTATATATAATAGGCGCACTATAATAGCATGCTTTTCATCATCCAATTATATTTTATCATCATTATTGCAATCTATCACATTTAATTTTCCTCTTATAATATGTGATTGGCTGCGAGATTGTGTCAGAGTGTGTAATATGATGAAACTATTTTTACTTCAATCTTGAGCTCGTTGTATAGCTCCATTAGAACGAAGTTTATTTCTTATTATGTTAATTGATAAAGTGCCACAGCTCGCATTATAATGTTGATCGCATAATGAATTTTTGCTTCTATTTTATTCGATTTCACGAAAACGTACCACACAAAAAAACTGGTTACCAACCTACCTAAATAGTAAATTGTTTTTCAAATTATAATTTTCATTAAATTAGCTGGTTCACCCATGCGTTGCACAGGTTGACTTGAATATATACGCAAGCCCTCCCTCACCCATCACATTTTGGGACACCCCTATGGACTTGATTGAAAAACGTCGTTACTTAAAAGTACTTAGTTATAAATTACCTATGAGAACCAAACTTCTGAGATCAACCCCCACTCCCTCTCATTCCTTAAAACAACAACAATGGGTAGATTTAAAAAATGTCAAGTAGCCTGTGATTTAAGTTAGAATAATCCAAACATATTCGCCCAATCAGATCCACAGTTTGTTCAATGGTGTCCATGGTACCCCATTTCACCCCCTTCCCTAAAACACCCCCTCTGGCTCATATGTAAAAACTTCAAATAGCCTATAATTTGAGTTGGACTGATACAGACATTTCCCACTCATATCAGTTGTCCAATGGCCCCTGTAACCGTAAACAGCAGACAAACATACGGACAGACATACAGAAGTAGATGTGATGTACTTCAGTGGCCTCTTGGCTCATTTATAAATGTTGACCTGGTGAGGGGGACACTTCCCCAGGCCAGATAAGGGTAACATGATTCCACGGGTCAGTGTGTATACCACACCCCTCCTCCTTTAAAAGATTATTTTGTCTCGAATTACATGAATGCGAACAAATTTGCTGTAATTCTTGCTGACCGTGTTACGATTTTGACAGATTGTTAGCAATGCCTGGTTTACTGGTACGGGTTATAACGGTGTGTTGAGTAGAGAAGCGATGGAAAAGATGTGTGCAGCAAGGAAGGTTTACCGCAGTAGAGGAGTAGGATGCAGCAGAGGAAGTGTGCTGCAGGAGGAGGAGATGTACCCATGCAGGTGTGAGCCAGGTGGGACACCTGTAAAAGAGAGAGCTATTAATATCTGCAAATGATGTGCGTGTTGCAGAGTACAAAGCAAAGTTTGCTTAAGATTGAGTACATAGTTAAAGTGGTGAGATTATGGTAAAAATTCTCACAAAAAGATAATAAATGTCATTAAAAACAGCACATAAAAAGTCATTGGAAAAAGTCAATGAACGAGAGAGGCATGGAGTGAAGAGCCGGTGTAGTGGTTGGTTCTCTAGTAGTTCTTATCGTACTGACGAGGAAGTGCTGGCGGAGGTGGAAGGCGAAGAGACCTCAGTCATGTCGATGACGCCGGGAGCTAGATCTACACTTCGTTGGTAGCTAAGATGCCAAGATGTGTTTGAAGTGAAGACACTGGGAATTGTGTCAGCTGCCGGAGGTTGAAGCCAGCCTGTACGCCTGCGTTAGCGGTTGGCTCTGTCCGCGTCCTTACATGAGGTGAGATGGCTGGTGGAGCTTTGTTGTGTCAGTTATTGAGAGTAGTAGAAATCGCTGAAGCTATATGAAGTTTAGAGAGTGTGGTAGATGGTGGAGAGCGAAGTGTGTTCCGTAGTCGAAGGTCCTGGAGCTCTTGCAGCAAAGAGGAGTATGTAGAGTCGACTGAGGACGTCTGGAAGGTGGGTGAACGAAGTTGTGTCCTCAAAGGTTGAGAGATGTGCCAGGAGCTGGGTAATCGGCAATTTTGTGCCAACGATGACCAACGAGAAAGGTACCAGATAATTTTGAATTTTGATTGACGGGATTGGTGATCAGACACGGGCGTTACTGTCGATCAGTCCGTGCAACGTGTTTTCCGAAGGCCGGTTACGTCTACAGGCGTAATGAATAGACAATTACAGGCCTCAGAACCCCATCAGAAGTGATACCAACAGTATCCGGGTGAGGGAGGCGGAACAGAGTAGGATCTGCGTCAGAACTGTTGTCAAGCGTGAAGTGATGAAGTCTTTGATCTCGAAAATGGACGGTGTAGCAAGGTTTGAAGTGTTGGAGAGGCCGGAGGTGGGGAATGAGATGCCTATGGTTTGGCTGATTGTGTTGAGTAAGAAGGTCGTACTACTGCAGAGATAGTCTGCATGGATGAATCATCATTATCAAAGGAAGTAGCGTTGACTAGTGTAGTTTACTGGTTGGCTAGGGGCAAGAGACATTCCACTGTTAGCGCCAACTTAGTGACGTCACTCCAGTAGGATGAGCGTACAACAAAGCACATCGAGTCATGAACTACCCGTAGAAACATCTCAGGTAGAACAACGGAAGGCGTGGCTGTAGGTGGGCATCTACGCAAGTTTCTGGCGTAGTTAGAGGGAGTAGAGTCGTCATGGGAAACCATCTTGAAAAGTTTCCCTAGATCTGAGCCATCTGCGGGATCATAGGCTGCACGTAACCGGGAGCAGAGAATTATAAAGGCTGAAGAGCTAGCTGGATCAATATCCACACCTGTTTCAGCGGATTTGGAGCCGAGTGCAAGGAAAGGTCGATGGAATTTGGCTGCATCTGCAGTGAGTTCCACAGTGACGCAGGCGAGGTCGAGTTGCTTCAGCCAGGAAGACGTGTTGACGGAATCAAATGGTGGATGCTTGACTGAAGTGACTGAATCTTCAATGGCCATCCTGCGTGTGTGTACAATTGAGCCTGTAACAGATGAACAGACAGGATAAGAGCTATGGTTTTGACTTTGTAAACTACCAGTAGGTAATTATTTGGTCAATACATAGTGGGAAGGCTCTAACAGGTCTTAGTGGACGAAGGAGGGTCTTAGACCTGTCTCACCTTCCAAGGTTGGGGACAGCTACTACTTGGAGAAGGCGTTAAAAATCTCGATTTACTTACTCTACCAATTCAGAAGTGAAAATCGCTATGTCTCGACCGAAACCACTTAGAATAATTTGTAACTGAGTTGGGAGGAGTTGAACTCAGAGATGAGAAGTTTTTTGGTCTGAAAAACTTAAAAAAAATTCGAAGGGTGACCTCTTGAAACTGCTTAGCTCAACGAGAGGTTGCACTTAGAACATTTTCGGAAGACCTCAGAAGCTATGAAATTCGTGGAAAAGGCCGGCGTGGTAGGACAGTGGCTGGGCGTATTGAGCAGCAGAAGCTAGAGTGTGAAGAAGGTAGTGGCAAGTGCAAAAAGGCAACGAGAGGTTGAGAAGAGTCGAGTGCTCCATGGAAGTTCGCCGGGAGGTCCAGGAAGGTAGGCAGCTTGACAAAAGGCCGGTGAATGAGGTGAGATCCGGGCGCTTTGTGGTAGGCTACCTGGGAGTCCAAGAAGGCAGGGCACTTGACGAGTAGGCCGCAGGAACAAGGCAAGGTCCAGACGCTTCATAGT
The DNA here is from genome assembly GCA_030762985.1 of Adelphocoris suturalis. Taxonomy (NCBI): domain Eukaryota; kingdom Metazoa; phylum Arthropoda; class Insecta; order Hemiptera; family Miridae; genus Adelphocoris; species Adelphocoris suturalis. Next base: position 71,642,436 of record CM061043.1, read on the forward strand.
AGACCACCTGGAAGTCGGAGAATGCAGAGCGCTTGACAAGAAGGTCATAAGAGTGAGCTGTGACACTGGGCATTTGCAGAGAGATGTCTTGCATGTTTGTAGAAGGCAGAGAAGTCCACCAAAAGGCCGGGGAGAGATCTCTTGATCTGGGTGTTTCTTCTAGGTACCCTGAAGGTCTGTAGAAGGCAGGAAGCTCAATAGGAGGCCACACTAAGAGCTGGTAGTCCGCTTGTTGTTGAGTAGAGACGCTTGAGAGCTCGAAGTGCCCCCACCAACAGATATGAGTTGAATTTCTCGAGAGGCCCTCTTTGGAGTTTTATAGGCCCTGCGAGGTGGTGGGAGCAAGAGTCGCAATCTCTGGGCGTGAACGACGCAAAGGAAGGGATCAGGCGGAGAGGGAAGGCGTCGTAGCGTAGTGGGAGTGCTGGCAGTAGGAGAAGCGAGGAGAGTCTCCCGGGAGCCAACCTAAAGGCACAACTAGCGCATCCTTCTGGCATTCTGGGCAACTTACAGTACTAGTCAGCTGATCGCTTATCATTGGTAACGTATCATTGTTGACAATATAGCCCTCCATCTTAGGGCTGTGTCGATCCAGGTAATTCTCAGGAACGGTTCCAATGATTCCACTGACATAGCTAAGTCACCGTTCCGAAATGCCGGTACAGTTCCCTTCCCGGTACAGAACGTCGAATAAAATAACGATCACTATGAATCAGGGCTCAGACTAACTTTTCATTAAATAGGAAAGAATTATTCAAGCCAGTGCCAGTGTCAAAAAAATAATCATTTAATGAACGAGTTTACCTACACAAATAGTTTTCGTTTTGACTTTAAAATATTAGCATGTTACTAGCTTTTTTGGACTCAGTGAGCTCCTTCTCTCCGACAAAATTGCCCCTGCTTTGGAAAAAAGTTGCTCACAGGGGACAGACGTAACTACCACACATAGCCTTTCCTCGGCAACTTTGGAGAGCAGTGGAAAAATTTGCCGGTAAATGTTCCACCAATTAATAGGGTCAGCTCCCGATTCGATAGTTTCTTCCTGTGCCGAGACCTTTCAGGTCCGTGGAACTGAACCGGGAAGGGCTGGATTATTGTCACTGATCGGACCCGTTCCGTGGTGAGACTAGGTTCCACAGTCCCGTCACCGATCAGATTAATGCTGTGGGTCGAATTACGGAAAATAACGTAGGCCACACAACCAAAAAAGCATTTTTGGTCGAAAATTATTTCATCACCTTTTTAACGCTGAGTCTGTTATGCGTGGTTAAAAACTGTCCCAGTCACACCCAGAGATCCTAGCAAGCACACAGAGACGGTTGAATTACTTATTATTAACTTATTAACTCTCAGAAAACTTACATAGGTATAGGTAGGTACCTAACAAAAAGGACATTACCTAGAAACATTCCTTAGAAGATGAGCTTTTCCAGCGATGCTACATACCTAACTAAAACTAAGCTGAGAACTAAAAGAGCGAATTTTCGTTAATTTTCTCTCCTCTTTTCGGAACTAATTATCGGCCAATTATATACGAGTATGTAGGAATTGTACAAGAATCGTCGCGAACACAAAGCTTCCACTTTTTGTTCCGCAAAGAGCAAAATACTGATAGCATGGAGGCAAAAAGAGATCTGCCCTAGACGCTTGACATGAGTGTAAGCGAGGAGAGCTGCAAAAAAAGAAACATCAAGATGTATGTACACTCAACACTTACTAGTGTACCGAGTTATTATTAGTAGTACCTACTACCTACCTATACAAACTAGGTATGAACCCTACCTATACAAACTAGGTATGAACCCTACCTATACAAACTAGGTACCTACCTAGGTACTTCTTCAAACGCTAAACACTAATTCAATCTCTGATGCTACCTAAACCTATTTTGAGATGGTTGCCAACCGCTTAACAAAATTACTCGTATTGGATCCATTTCGATACCTAACTCACGAATTCTCCCAGCTTCACTAAAAAGCAACGAGATTCAAGTGTAAGCGGGAAGCCGGCGAATACACACATCAGGCACCCGATCAGCTGACTAGTAGCCCGGAATGCCAGAAGGCTGCGCTAGTTGTGCCTTTAGGTGGGCTCCCACGAGACTCTCCTGGAGAAGCTTCGTCCACAGTGATGGCTGAGTTTGGGCGCAGAAGACAGTTATTGAGTCCAGCAAAGCTTCACAACTATTTCCGTCCCAGGGGGGTTGTCGTGAAGAACAAAAGACCATAGCGATCATGTCGGGTGTCACCAGCGTAAGCTTCTTGACTATAATACAGGATAATTCAGGACTATAATGCAGGATTGAGGAATGGTAATCCCAAGATGTCAGAATTAGATGTGATGTATTTTAGTGGCCTCTTGGCTCTTTTATACATGCTGGCCTGGTGAGGGGGGGGGGACCTCTGTATAGAGTAGTTCTCAAGTTATTATTAAACCAATAATAAAATATGTTGTTATTGGATCATCCGGGTTGAATTTTCCTGTGTTTATTGTCTTGGAATTTATAGTAAAAATATAAACCTTACGTTACGTTCAAATACTTGATTCTGATTCTATCAAACTTTACATGCTAACAGCGGTGTTCTAGTGTTCACCTTTGTACGTACGTGAACCAGAAAAGTTTACTATGGGACCCAAACTCAAAAGGAGGTCACGTCAAGAGGATTTGGGTGACGAAGGTTCGACATCGTTTGTTTTTACACCACCAGCTTCATTCAATTTCAAAAACTGGAGCTTTGGGAAAGATGGTTCAAGCGTTTTGAACGATACAGGCTAGCTTTGGGATTGGACAAACAGCTCGAAGAAAAACAGGTCACCACATTATTCATCCGCATGGGGGCGGAAGCAGAAAACATCATCACTGCAGCCAATATTTCGGACGTCGAACTAACGAACTACGGTAAAGTCAAGGAAACTTTTGATGCAGTGTTCATTGGGAAACGAAATGTAACCTATGAGAGGGCTAAATTTAATTCGAGGTACCAAGGAGAGTCTGAATTGTTTGAATCTTTCTACGCAGATATTTGTTGTATGGCTGAGCATTGCAATTTTAGAACATTGAGAGATGAACTAGTTCGTGACAGAATTGTCGTAGGCATATGCGACAAGAAATTATCAGCCCAGCTACAAGAAGATTTCGAGCTAACTCTTAAAAAGGCGGTAGAAAGATCTAAACAGAGAGAAACTGTCACTAAACAAGCAGCAGAACTTCAACAACTAAGTACTAGATCTACTACATCAGCGGATGTAGATCGAATCAAGCTGGAGACTAAGAATCAATACGGTAATCAGAAAGTTCAAAATATGTATGATCCAAAAATCGTCATCCCCGCAACATATGCCCTGCGAAAGAAGCTTTGTGCCTAAATTGTGACAGAGTGGGGCATTTTACTAGATTCTGCCGGAGTAATCCAAATAAACGTGGCTTTATTCCCTAGAAAATTAGGAATGTGCGCCACGCTTGTAAGGAGGATGAAGAAGAAAGAGCAGAAATATCGTATCTGGGAACAGTTAGCGTACGGAAAATGAATTCTAAGCCCTGGAATGTTACCCTCAGATTAAACCAACAACACGTTATGTTCAAAGTTAATACTGGAGCACAAGTTACAGCCATTCCTTGTGACATCTTAGTTCCTCTACCACCATTAACCAATCCAGACCGAATTTTGAAAAACGCAGATCAACGCAAAATGACTGTCATTGGAATGTTCCTAGCTGATTTACACTATGTTGGGTTAGATTTCAGGGAGAAAATTTACGTAGTTCCTGAACTCAAAGAACCACTTCTAGGATTGCCAGCCATAAAAGTTTTGAAGGTGATGAAAATACGAAGCGAGTCAGAAACATTCATAGCAGAAATAAAGACTGAACAAATTGAACGAGAATACCCAGAGCTATTTTCAGGCATCGGGAATATTCCGGGTGAGTACAACATTGAATTGATTGATGGAGCTGTTCCTTATTCTGTATATGCACCACGAAATATTTCCATTCCATTACGCCCAAAAGTTGAATCCGAAATAAATAGGATGCTTAAACTTGGTATTATCGAAAAAATTGAGGAGCCAACACCATGGTGTGCCCCTATTGTTCCGGTTATCAAACCTAATGGTAGTCTCCGGCTCTGCGTCGATTTTTCTGAATTGAATAGAAATATTAAGCGGCCAAAAATAATGTTACCGGACGTAGAAGAAACATTAGGACGAATTGGTAAGTCAAAAATATTCTCAAAATTAGATGCGCTTTCGGGGTTTTGGCAAATTTCTTTATCGCCGGAAACTGCAAAATTAACTTGTTTCGTTTCTCCATTTGGAAGATTCTTCTTTAAGCGTCTCCCATTTGGAATTTCCGCGGCGCCGGAATTTTTTCAGAATGCCATGTTTAAACTATTAGATGGAGTTGAAGGAGTATTGTGCCACATAGATGATATTTTGATTCACGGTAAGACAAAAAATGAGCATAATAGAAGGTTGCGGGAGGTTCTAAATCGTTTAAAACCCGCAAAAGTTGTTCTTAATAAAGAAAAATGTATATTTTCCACCTCTTCAGTAAAATTTTTGGGTAACATCATAGATTCGAATGGAGTAAAAGTTGATCCTGACCGTATCAAAGCAGTAAAAAACCTACCTCCCCCAAAAGATGTTTCCTCAGTCCGAAGGCTCAATGGGATGATTAATCAATTGAGCAAATTCATTCCGCACTTAGCGGAAAAAACTGAAATTTTTAGGGATCTCACTAGAAAAAATAGAGAATTTAATTGGACTGAAAATCATCAGAATCAACTTGGGGAAATACTAAAAATAATAAAAAATGACATAACATTAACTCGCTATGACGTTTCAGCAAAATCGACAGTAATTGCGGATGCTTCTGCATACGGACTTGGTGCTATGTTGTTACCAGAGGTCAATGGTCAGCAAAAATCGCATGGTCGCATCGAGATCTCTTCAAGAAGGCGAGAAACGCTATGCACAAATCGAGAAAGAGGCACTCGCGCTGGCTTGGGCGACGGAGAAGTTCTCGAAGTTTCTTCTCGGTAAGAGATTTAAAATTTTAACCGATCAAAAACCACTTGTGCCAATTCTGAATAGCAAAGACTTGTACAGCATCCCAGTAAGAATTCAGCGTTTTAAGATGCGATTAATGAAATTTGATTACGTGGTTGAACATATTCCAGGTAACGAAATGTTCACTGCAGATGCCCTCAGTAGAGCACCGATCCATGATCCGTCAGATGATCCGTTCTCTGACGAAATTGAAGCTCACGTGAAAACTATATCAATGAACTTTCCGGCAACACCGTCTAAATTATACGAGATAAAAGAAGCACAACAACTTAGTAACGAATGTAAGTTAATTTGGGAATTAGTAGAAAACGGCTGGCCAACGTACAAAAAAGATGTACCAGACCCAGTCAAAAGATGGTTTATTTTCCGAGGGTATATTACGATTATAGACGACATTCTCTGTTATCAAAACCGCATTGACATCCCAATAGAAATGCGAAGCGAAATTCTTAACAGACTACATGATGGTCATTACGGTTTGAATAGAACTCTGCAAAGAGGCAGGGATTCGGTTTTTTGGCCAGGAATAAATGATGAAATTAAAACATTCTTAGAAAATTGTCAAACATGCGCCAAATATCAAAACGAGAGGAAATATTATGATATGATTTCTTCAAATACTCCTGATTATCCGTGGCAGAAAATAGGAGTAGATTACCTCGAGTTTAAGAAAGCAACCTACCTGGTAGTGGTAGACTATTACTCGCGCTATATCGAAATCATCAACATGTCTACCATGACTGTCACCGAGCTGTTTAAAAAAATGAAAGCTTTCTTTGCTAGATTCGGGATTCTGGAAATAGTGGTTTCTGACTCGGGGTCTCAGTCTCTGAGTAAAGAGTGGAAATCATTTGGGTTAGAGTACGGCTTCCATGTCGTCACCAGCAGTCCATTATACCATCAAGCGAATGGGGAAGCAGAGAGAGCAGTACAAACCTTAAAGAAAATGCTAATGAAAAATGAAGACCCTACTCTAGCACTCTTGGAGTATCGAACCACTCCAGGCCATTCTGGGTACAGTCCTGCAGAACTTCTAATGGGAAGGAAACTTAGAACAAGAGTTCCAGTGTTGCCCACTGAGCTCCAACCACTGTTTATTGATCATGTCAGCTTTCGTGAAGGAGATAGACGATACCGAATGGAGCAAGCTGAGCAATACAACCAACGCCATCGTACTAGACAGGATACCAGTTTAGTTATTGGCTCCGATGTGTACATTCCAGACAGAAAAGAAGAGGGAACCATCACTCATCAAGTTGCACCAAGGTCTTATGCCGTCTCTACGAGGGAGGGAGAGATTAGAAGAAATCATTCCATGCTTCGACCGTTGCCAACGAACCAACTGGTGGATCCTACGACGAGACAACCGATGACGTCCTCAGGGCGCGTTACTAAAGCACCTAACCGAATGAATTTGTGAACTATGGTTTTCCTAGAAGGGGAGATGTATGGAGTAGTTCTCAAGTTATTATTAAACCAATAATAATATATGTTGTTATTGGATCATCCGGGTTGAATTTTCCTGTGTTTATTGTCTTGGAATTTAGAGTAAAAATATAAACCTTACGTTACGTTCAAATACTTGATTCTGATTCTATCAAACTTTACAACCTCCCCATGCAAGATAAGGGTAATATGATTCCACGGTTCTGTGTGTATGTCACACATATTTACGACTTTATTAATATAGAAGATATAATTTCTTCCATCGAACTCCCTTTATTGACACATTTTGCATGTCTGAAGAGTTAAATACAATCAATGCCAGCTCGTGTAAATTAATTTGTGCTAGCAGAAATCACTTACCTAACCAATTAATTAATTTTAATTTATTTCATTTTATTCTGGAAAAAATTGTTAATTGTTCATTTGCCGGATTTTCGGGGTTCAAACTCGAGTTGCTTCAGTAAAAGACAGTGAGCAGATCTGTTAATTTTCAACCTCTTCGAGCTAGAGCTCGTTTAAATTCTTGGTAAAATTGGGCCTGTTTACCTAATATCAGTTTACCACCAAAATAGCAGAGTAATATTGATCTATTATAAACAAATTGGTCTATTACAATTTCAAATGGAGCTTTTCTCTAACAAATTATTGTACGTAGATGCTGCTTAACACTTTGGTCCCACGCGTATGAGCCACCCTGAAGAACATTGCTTGTAGAAGGCTCACTCATTTATCGTCATTGTTTTCATTTGAAGCGCTGCTGAAGGGTTCTTGAAGCGAAAATACAAGAAAAAATTTAAAAACCGTTATTTATAATTACATGTGAGATAATGGGGTTCAATGTTGACCCTCCACTTCGTCGCGAGAATTCTGATCAGTATGTCTCTTTTCGAGTATATTTACGTCAGTAGCGAAAGCATTTGCAGTTTCACATCGCGCCGCCCCCGTTTTTACAAGTCACGTCAGAGTTTGCTTTATATAAATATAGGCTCACCTTTAATCAACTATTTATATAACAAATATGATGAATATATTATATTTGAGTATCTATTCTAAACTGACATCTGAACAAAAAATACGGAGAATGAGCTTGGAGAACGGAATAATACGAATGGTTTAAAAAAATTAAATTGTAAGAATGGATTTGAAGAACAGCCTTGAGCCAATTATGTGACAGGTTTCCGACGAAGGGCATTGTATCCTCTAACATTACCAAAATATTTAAAAGCAGTACGTTTGTTGATGTTGAGCCGCGCTCTTATATATGAAACGGTATTATATGGATATCAGAATGCTCTGAAGGACTAGAGGGAATTTATTTTTGTTTGACAAAGGAGGAAAAACGCCGATGAAAACCACTGATTATTTTCCGACGCAACTAATGACCTAATGAATGAAACCCATATTTTACAAACTCTCAACAAATCAACTTGCGTACGAGTCCACAACCACGATAGACATTTTGATGTATCAGTTACCATTTTCGCCTGCGTCGTAAGCCAGCCAGGTGACTACCTAATCTCGTAATTATATCTCGAGAAATGTTTTATAGTTCCTTAATAACTTTCTGTGTAGCTCCACTGCTTTTATTTTCAACGAGCGGTGCACGTTTAAGGTTGTTGGGGTGAAGATTGTTTTCCACTTTCTAAAAGAAAATATAAGTTCTTTGGACATCAATTTGGAAGTAAATCAAATTGGTCCAATTAAGAAAAAAGTGCTTAAAAATGATTTAAAATATAGAAACAGCAAAAAAAAATCGTTGAATGCATATTTCCTCGGTTTCGATTGTTTTTCAGCTTGCGAGGTTAAAAATTTGATTTTTACCTTTTTTTTTTTTTTTTTTTTTTCTTCAGGCCAAGGTTATGACTCCCCCTCCCCTCCGACCTTTTTCGCTTTTCCAAATGTCTTCGGTTCACGGAATTAATGTGTTTCTGTGTTCATCCCTCCCTTATGATGTACTGCATCATCTTCGCTAATGTTTTTGGTGTTAAAAATGTGGTGAGTACTGCGCCTCACAAATAGTCGAGTAGCCCCAAACAATTGCAACTTCAATTGAAACGTTGAAACGTGGGTTCGAACTGATCTCAGGGAACATTCAAAGTCAGAGTTGCTGTGATGAATACATCAATATCTGTTAATACGTTATTATTTACAATCGTATAGAAATAAGAGAGTGAGAAAGAAATAATATGAGAGTGGGGGGGGGGGGGGGGGGGGGTATTTGAGTTCGTCAGAAATAATATGATCTCAGTCTCGTCTAATTTTTCGAAATCAGTAACAAAAGCTTTCGACTGATGGAAAGCATGAAAATCGGTGCTACCGTTTGTACGCATCTAGCGGACAAACAAACGAACAAACTAGTTTTCTCTTTTACAATACATGAAGGGATTTTTATGGTTCTGTGTGGAGGTCTAGATGTTCCAAACATTGAGGAACAAAAACTTTGATACCTACCACATATCTTGAGATTTAAAGAGTAAAACCACACAATTATATACAGCTGTCCCATGCCCAAGTGGAGGCAAGTTAGCCCCGAAGCGGCGCCGAGAATTTTGAACTTCCAACACGATTTTTGACCGTTTCTTGGATTTAGAATTGAATGTTGTACACAAAATTATTAAGGATGACATGTAGATTCCAATGGGGCTAACAATTATTTTATTTGAGTTGTGTACAGACACTTAAGGAAAAAAAAAGGCGATATGATTAGAAATTTAGTTAGAAAATCTAGGAAAACTTATTATTCTGGTCAATTAAAACAACTGGCAATAACATGCGTAAAACGTGATGTATTGATAACAAAGTTTTAAATCCCACATCTATTTAATGAAAAACACTGAGTTTACAATTACTATAACAGAAATAGAGAAATGAAATAAAGATCATATTCGTAAGTAATGGATGCCCTACAGAGACGTCCCTATGAATGGATTGTTAATCTTTTGGTGAGAGTTAAAATAAGAGAAAAACGAAAATATCACCGGAATCATTACCTCTCCACCCATTTATCGCTCCACTGACAGCAAATTTCCACCATACAACTTACAGCATGAAATTCGAAACTCCCGACATATTTTCCGAAACTAGACCAAATTCATAATTGAACAACAATATAACCACGAAAATCTGAGGATATTAGTTCGAAGTTCACGATTTATTACTATTACTCCCTCCATTCACCCCCTTCCAAAATGAAATATGAAACTCCTGACATATTTTCCAAATCTAGACCAAATTTACAATTAAAAAAAAAATAAATAAATAAAAATGAAAAAAATAAAAAAAAAGGTAAATAAATCTGACGAGAATAATCAAAACATCACGATTACTGACTATTACCCCTCCATTCACCTCCTTTTATAAAGATTTTTGATACCCCTCCATTTTTGTAAAAAAACTAGACCGAATTCATAGATAAACAACAAATTGTCACAAAAATCGGATAAGAATTGTTGAAACATCATGTTTTATCAGTATTACCCCCTCCTTTCATCCCCTTCCAAAATGAAATTTGAGACTCCTGACATGTTTTCCAAATCTAGACCAAATTTACAATAAAGAAAAATAAAAAAACAAAAGATCTGACGAGAATAATTAAAACATCACGATTAATGACTATTACCCCTCCATTTACCTCCTTTTATAAAGAAATTTGATACCTCGTTTCATAATGAAATTTGATACCCCTCCATATATGTAAAAAAAACTAGACTGAATTCATAGATAAACAAAAAATAATCACAAAAATCGGACATGAATTGTTGAAACATCATGTTTCATCAGTATCACCCCGTCCTTCCATCCCCTCCCATGATGAAAAAGGAAACTCCTGACATGCGTTTCCAATAATAAGAATAAGAAATACGTTCAAATAAGAAACACAAAAATCGGTCAAGAATTGTAGCCTGGGTAGCGTCTACAAAATTTGTTGGAAAAAACACGTTTTTTTGTTTTACCCCCTATATTATTTTCCCACCTCTATCACTGAATTCCAAGTTTCCGGAGTTTTTTGCATAACTAGACTGAAATTGAGATCGAATAAAGGATCTCGAAAATCGGTTGAGAATTGTGACCTGGGCAGCGTTGACAAAATTTTTCACACAAACATAGACATGCACCTATGGTTTTTTCACGGATTCAGTCTCAGAATAGTCTGAAAAGTTTTTGATGCAGTTGTTTTTTCCTCATACTTGCGTTCTCCCCCACCCACCAGGTTCAATTCCAATAGGCGTCCCTCTTACGAGTATTTACAAAGCCTTGCCTATCTATAAGACTTGGCTTCAGGGGGACGTCCTGAAAAAGTGGGGGATGAAGTGGTAATTTATAATTATGGGTTCGAAGCAGTTGCCAAGAGTATGGTCGCGAACCATATAAGTTGGATCAACAATTATAATATAGAACAGCATACCTTCAATCAAATTATTTATATTATGTAACGATTAATTTATGTTCCGATCAAGTTGTTCAGGCGCTGGATTTACTGATGGCCTTCTTCAACTGGGGGAAAATCAATTGAAAGGTATCCTGTTGTTTTATGAAGTGTTGACACAATTAACAAACGGATCCTGCTTAAACGAAAGGAAAATATTGGATTAGGTTTAAAGCGCTTGAATGATTCACCATTTACCTTTCAAACAGAACATTTAGTCGACCGATTGGAATTGATTACGGGATGTTCGGATGACTGAGGAGGGGGGAGGGGGCGTTGGCAATATTAGCCTTGATCAAAACCATACACTTTCACTCAGTCAACAAAATCACAAAATATACTTCTTATATACTGGCAATATAGCTCTCTTGGTATCTACTAATAATGTTTTATTCTCTAATATGACACTGTGAAGCAGTTTACTCAACACTAATAGTGTGCGAGTACTTACCCTGAATAGAGTTAAACGAAATATATTTGTGGTGTACACATGGACCCGTGGAAACATGTACCCTTAACTGGTCTGGGGAGGTAACCCCTTCACCAGGCCAGCATGTATAAAAGATCCAAGAGGCCACCTGAAATATATCACATCTACTTGAGACTACTTAGAGTTATAATTTCACTCTATCCTGCATCCCACAAGAAGCCAAACATTATAATATGCTAGAAACTGGGGACCTTTGTTTTGTTCAATACTTGAGGTGATTCACCCAAATGAATGTACGTTTTCTCCTTAGGCGATCGGAGAACTATCGCAGCCTTGGAACCGTTGTGGAAAGGAACTACTATGAATAAGAACAATTTGATACTGTCTATAAAACTTCAATACGACAGCTCTTTGTAATACCATTATTGGAAGTTTCTATGAAGCGGTAGGCTGTTCGATTCATATGGTATCAGTTCCATCGATAATGCAGTATAGCATGACAACATAGATGGGGGGGGGGGGGGGGGCTTGAAGAAAAATGTAATGGTACTTAACCGAGATGAAGTTTAACCATAAATAAAATCCCAATGTACTCTATTTCGGATCTGATAAAATCGTTCAAAGTCTTCCCTTCATGTTTCATACGAGCCCAAACATGTTGCCCAAAAGCTATTAAAATGCATATATGACCCGATGTGGAATACAAGCCACTGAAGGTTTGCCAAAGCTTACTGTAATAACCTCAACGTTTGGTGGATAATCCCCCGAAGTCCCCGCATACTCGGGATGTAGATGAGAGGACAGCTGAAAGTACCATGATTACCATGATATTACCATTACCATGATAGTGCCAATGTATACTCAATTACAGTTCACTAAAGTAAAACGCTGCAAATTATCACATAATGGTTTATTATTTCTGAATCAGATAGTAACCAGCATGCTCTGGGGCTTTCGCTTGTCTCTTTTTTAGTGTCCACCTCTGTTCTCGCGTTACAGGCAGCGCTCCCGATGGGGAGCAAATGGATGATCGTACAGCCACCCGAGTGGTCTCATTCGTTCCACGGAGCTAATTTCTATAGGAATCAAACTAAAACCGTAAGTACACTGGATTCCAAAAGCATCTGGGACCTATCCCAGTCGATTCTGCGTCCGAAATTACTTGGGTGACGACACCCCACTTACCTATGGCAGAAATATAAGTAAACAGCTATTCATCCAGAGGGTTCAGACCTACCCATCTGAGAAGATTTTGGGAAGTAGAAGAACAAAGGATTTTAGATGGGCTGGATCAATTATTTTTGTAACATACCGTAGAATACCCTATCTTTGTGACATGCTCCTAACAATGTGACAACATAGGTATTGGTGACATTAGTGAGCTCTGGCGGGCTTGTCGAGTTTTTTTCGCGGTTGCAATGGGTGCGCTGCCTCCACTAGCTACCAACCTCTTCACTCTGGGCTTGCCAACGTTGTCTTCCTAATCAACGAAGGTTAGTGCTATGGTAACAGTTTTGGCAAAATCAACTTATTTTTGTGATATTAGAATAGTCTCCTCTGGATGGACGATTTTTAGTTTCCTGACGGTGCTGGTAAGTTTAATCATTCAAACCAATAATATCAGCTACCAAATGCGAATTGAAATGTTCTTAGCGAATTGAAATGTTCTTTCGTTCGTGTTCTACAGACATTTTTGTGAAAAATCAGCACTTCAGTTCCTAACAATGTGACACTCGGATCAAGGTACTAAATCGCAAACCTAACCTGCAAACCCAAAACAAAGAGGGAGGAAGAAGAAGCAGAACAATGATACTGCCAGCTTAAGGACGATTCTGCTAGCGAATCAGATATTGAAGGAATGTTTTCAGCTGAATCAGGTCCTTCCATTGTTGCAGTTTCTGAAGATCGACCCATCAACCCCCACGCTGACGAACAGGCCGCTGTCGCTGAGATACCTTCTCCTCTGGCTCCACAAAATGACTGCTATTTTTTTGTAAAATATTGTGGCAAATTTTATCCGGGGCTCAAGATATCCGATCCCGACGAGAATGGTGAAATCGCAGTATCGGCAATGAAAAAAAAAGGAAAATTCTGGACCTGACCAGATCTATCTGATATAGTGTGGTACAGGCAAAACCAAATCATCAACGAAATTGATCCCCCTCGTCAGGTCAGCGCAGGAGTGTTCCTCGTCGATTTAAAACCGTGAATTCTTTTATCGTTCAATCAATTTCATTTTAATATTATTATCTTTTAGTTCCTACCAGTTGGCAATTTAAAGTTCCTGCCTGTTGGCAATAAATTTTTATTGAAGTCAGTCTAGGTTTCTAATTATGTTTTACACGTTTTTTATTACAAAGAGTTATTTCGATTAATTTACTATACCATTCACAAAAAATGAAAGAAGCACGGAAAAAAAGTGGTTAAAATTGATAATTTATGGTGAAATAATTTTTTTCCCCATCATTTAGCAAATAAAACATGCTGAATCCAATGAAGCTAGCCCCAACATTGTGCCAGATCTACTTTGAGAAAGTTTTACGATGACAAAATGAGATGTCACATTGTTGGGCTGCTTACTCTCCTAACAATGTGACACAAACAAAAAATTCCCCCTCCCCTCCTATGCTAGATATATAGTTTTTCGAAATGGGAATCGATAGCTGAGATGTGTAGCTATATTCAGTAAAACCCTCCGCTTTCTACTCGAAAAATTAAGGGAATTATGTCTGAAAAACCTCAAAAAGTGTCACATAGGACATTCTACGGTACTATAGTATGATATAATATACTAAATATACTATTGTGTTCAAGGTAGGTTAAATGTTATATGGGGTAAAAGTAATAAAATATAATATAAAATATAGGTATATTATATCCGTTCCGATACGCCCTGGACGCCTTTCTGCTACTCCCCAGGTTCCGTTCCACTATGCCCCTAATGCCGTACCCCCCTCAGGTTGACGCGGCGTATTATATGGGTATAACACGTAAAAGTAATAAATATCCATTCTCCTACACCCCTCTGCTACGCCCCTGGTCACCCCAGCCCCCACAAGGTGCCGCGGCGCCTCCTCTCACTCCACCCCCCACTCAACCCCCTCACCACTCACCGTGACCCCCTGCCAAGCGTGCCAGGCGTGCGTGCGTGCGTAAGTCTAACACTCAAAGTCTCGAAAAAGACACTTTTGTCCCGTTTTTGGCCCACAGCATCAATGCGAGTAAAGCGATCGGGATGGTTAAACGTTAGGACCAGCTAGACCCCAAATGGAGTCTATGTGCGAAAGAACGGGTTTTTTTAAGCCAATTCTATGGCCCGTGCGGTGAACGGCGAACGGCGGACGGACATTTCAAATTTGGGTTCTACGTACCTTGAAACGTAAAGTGACAAAGTTTGAGGAGGGGTTATAAAAATTTTTTGCTATACGATCTGGCTTATTATTGGAAATAATAAACCAAAAAGTGATTAAATAAATTTGATTTTTTACGTTAGGGAGAATATTTGTATTAACAATTAAACAACTAGAGTCTGTGATGTGTTGCGAACACTCTTAGCCTACCACCTTTCAGTAGTTTTTTTATTTATTCAAATTTTAAGACGAAAAAAGAAAAACATTTTTCTAAGTTGGGTGGACTGTATAGTTTCCTCATCTATGTGGCATCCAAATTAATATGTCCTTCGAACCATCCACTGTCTACCTTCTGTCTATATAAATCTACCCAACCATGAAAAATACGTCTAGTTGTTGGAAGTCATCTGTATACGTCCATGTTACAATTGCTGAGGAAGATATATTGCCCTCACAACTTGGCAGATGTATTTTTCCAGATTCGGATTTGGAGTCATAATGTTTTCGTACCCACTCCCCATCGTTAATATACACAGAAAAATCGCTAAATCATGGAAATTATTCTCGTTAAACCCTATAAACCAAAATACAAAGTGAGCCTTGCGATGAACGGTGTTGGAACGAGGGAGCCGAACCCGTTTGAGAACATTCCTGAATCGGATGCTACTCGGAGCCCTCGAGTTTCCACCATCATTTGTTGGGTCGCTGTCAAACTATCTGGACCGTTCAAAGGTTCAAACGATAATAAATGAAGGACGGCTTCTCCCTTCGCCAAGGGACACAAACCGTTAACTCTCTTTTGGCCCAATATCGAGATGTACCGATGCGGCTCCCCATCCTCTCAGTTCCATGTCGAATAAGCTAAAATTCATGAACCTGTGATGATATTCCCGAGAGTATATTTATTGCGTTTTGCAGTTGAATAGTGGTAAATAGTCGACCCCGAATTTGGTTATTTACAACTTTTCCGTGGTTGGTGCTTCAAGGCTGAATTTCGTAAAATTAATCAGAGAATACGTTTTTAAAAATTACAAATCTATTTATTAATTTCATTTATTTAATAAATTTGTTTTCATGAATCTCGTTCATTATTGCATTTTCTCAAATTTTTTGACTTGCAGAAAACATGAAAATATTATTTTAGTTCAATTTACTTAAATAATCGTCGCTTGGGTTGCTTAGTTTTTATTAATTACCTAATCTATTTTTTTTATTAATTTTCTTTCTTTTTTCACTTAGTTGTGATCGCCTTATGTACTTATTACATGATTTTACGAGCCTAATTTGTATTGCAAACCACCTGATATCCGCTTTACGTATCAGAGTACAAAATTGTACTTTAAAAAAAAATTAAGTGTCATATTATGCATCTAATTAAACCATGACACATATTTTTCAAAGTTCCCTCCTTATCCAGAATTCGTGCAATCTCAAATGGGTACGTTCTCCATTCAATTTGATCACATAGAATAACGATGAAACTAACTTGAGATGGCTAAATCTCAATGCAGAACTGTTGAAACAGGGGTTGATCATTAGTTTGGGTCCCTATTTCACAAGAAGTATTTTCTCCACGAGGTCTCAGAATTCTTATTTTCTTCTCGGAAGGTGATCAGAATTCCCAGGTTATTGATTGAATATTAAGTATCGTTCCTATATTTATATACGTTGGCTCATTCATAGTCTACTTTCCTCAATTCCTCCAGCAAATTGGTTTGTTGTTGTCCCTTTGGTGATGCTCATCAGCCTTCGCCTGTTTCACACTGTATGCATTCAACTTTCATGACTGCTGAATATATACCATAGATAAAGATATCTATATTGCTTCTGGGTCATTCTATGAAATTAAGTGTTTCTTAAGTCATCCTCAATAATACGAGACAATTTGATGTTTTTAATCAAGGTTGGAATTGGACAACACTCAACACAAATCAAAAACTACCACGCGAAAATCTTATTCAAACCATTCTGAATTCAAATCATTGTTATATCCGTGGTTATTGTGTACTTATACATGAGGGTGTATATTCTATATATTTGTCGTCCCTCGCATAGTTGAGTAGGTATGTGTTCTAGCCGGATGACATGGGTATGACAGTCCTTCAGACTGAGGGTGGAGTGTTAGAAGATGCAACGTTCAGGCGAAGTTGAAATGTTTGGTGACAAGCCCAGGTTTGCAGAATTATACGGTTCGATACCATATTGTCACTGTCCACAGCAAGGAGTTCGCTGTGATTCTTGACGCATAAGTAACACGAATGTGTGGATCTGGAGAAGGGAGAATTATAATTAAAGGTCTTGTGCAAACTGTATCAGATTAACAATCCTAAGGTTATATGGATCATCGATATGAAGAGTTAAGTGATCTATATGCTCGCTCACCTCGAATATTTTCTATCCATTCCCTAAAATCTCGCAACATCAACATCCACCTAATCGTCGAAGTGTTTAGTTGAGATCGCCCAAAATTGTTGTTAATTTGTTATTCTGTGTTCATGTTGCCGGTCCCTATAAAATGTTGAGGCCATAATAATTATTCCTCACAGAGCATTTGTTTTAGAATATAAATTTCAACCTACCCTTAGACGTTTAAATAATATACACAGTGCTCACAGTGTACAGACATCGCAGTGATACTTTCAACATGCTTTAATGACTTTCCTGAGCTCAGAGAGCAAATAAATCATACTAAAATAGTTCATACTACTTTATCGTAAAATTTTAAAAAGCTAGGTGGTACATTATCTTATTTTAATGAGGAGCTTTCATAAAAAATCTTTCAGAAAATAACATTTTCAGTAAGTTCGCTGTTACGGAAGTGAAGATAGGACCCTCGTGATATACATATATATTTTTTTGAGATATCCTTCAAGATCTGCCAATTTTTACGGTATAATTTTCTGTTCGTCAATTTAAAATTTTTAATTGGACAATTCATTGTTTAATAATACAGAGGGTTATATATTCATTCATTCATTCATTCATTCATTCATTCATTCATTTTCATTCATTTATTTTATTCATTCATTCATTCATTTATTTATTCATTCATTCATTCATTCATTCATTCATTCATTCATTCATTCATTCATTCATTCATTCATTCATTCATTCATTCATTCATTCATTCATTCATTCATTCATTCATTCATTCATTCATTCATTCATTCATTCATTCATTCATTCATTCATTCATTCATTCATTCATTCATTCATTCATTCATTCATTCATTCATTCATTCATTCATTCATTCATTCATTCATTCATTCATTCATTCATTCAATTCATTTATTTATTTATGGACAAAATTTTGTGCTCACTACTCCTCCAAAACTGCGGATTTGATTTGGACCAAATTTTGACATGTTGTCTCACCATGTCGGACCTTTTGCCTCGCTAACCTTGGTGAGGATCCGCTCAAAGAGCCGTAATATCTATCATAATGATGGAAAGATCGAGCTCAAATCTTTTCTATTCGTGATTAGACGTCTATTAGACATCAAAATTTGATAGGGAGCCTACCGGGACAAGAGACTAGCAAACTGAGGGGAGCCATCTTTTTCAGCTAAGTGAGCTAAAATATCTCCTGTTTACGGTAGGACGATAAAAAATGAGTAGGAGCCTATCTGGGACAACAAGAGGCGAATGCGAATGACCTTACAGGCTCTATCCTGATCAGCTGAGCGTGCTGAAATGTATGCCGTATGTCTGATTACATAGAAATTTGATTGGGAGCCTCTTTACAACATCAAGGGACGAATGAATTGATGGGCTTCACCCTGAGCTCCAACTGACCGATTCGAAAATTTGGTTCTGCTTATGGAAACTGCAGTGTTTTTATTTTAATCTTGTGTTTATGTGACTGTGAATTTATCAATCTCTTCTGATCAGCAAATAGTGCTGTTGATTGTGCTACTTGATATAGTGAGGTGATTTTAGATTCATTTATTTAGCGAAGGGAGTAAAAATAGGACGTTCATAGCGTTTCTCAGATAAGTTGTTCAGATGTGTGTGACAGTAAAACTGTAACTGCTCTTGTGATCTGATAAAAATAAATGACAGATACTCACTATGGGATTCTTGGTCATCTTGGGAAATGAAAGTTTTCAGATTCTAGTTACCTGCAACAAAAAAATCCTTAATTGCATCTATGATCTTGATATCTACATGTTACTGATATTCCACGATACTAATCTAGATCTGTTTTCGAGTCAACCAAGGTATATTACCTTAGAATGACTTTCTGAAAAGTTTTCTAACTACTGCTCTTTAGAGAAGTTTTTCGAGGGTGATGGCGATGTTACTGGCCGATGTACAATTTTTGAGCCGAATTCCATAAAGTTTGGTTCGGTTCAGTAGTTTCGGAGAAAAACTTCGGACGGCGTATGGACGGATTCAAATTTTGAGGGTGGCTAAAATTTTTTTTCTTGTTCCTTATTAAAGACAATACATCAAAAACGTTTTAAACTCTAGTATATGTTTTAGAAGGACTAAAAACGGATTTTAATTGAGAAAATTTTCTATTTGAAATTCGAGTAATAGTTTCATTTTCTACGAAAATTTGCTGAAAGTACGAAAAGGTAGAAAGTAAATTGTATATATATATATATATATATATATATATATATATAAATTTATCGAATAATAGGTACAAATATAAACACAGATATGAGTAGAAATAATCAACGTTTCGCTATTTTGCGTTATCAAGATTAATGAAGATGTTTTTATGTGGTTGGTGTTTAGGCAGTCTTGATCACCTGATAAGTATTGTGGGTTGTGTTGGAGTTCAATTTTGAGTCAACAATAATTTTTGGCGAAAACACTTTTCAGGTCAAAGAATTTTTCCAAATTTAAAAAAAGTTGTTTTTCCTCGGGGGAATCAGCCATAAGAGTTCAGGCCCGGTGGTTCAGGACATATATATATATATATATATATATATATATATATATATATATATATATATATATATATATATATATATATATATATATATATATATATATATATATATATGTCGGAGGATATATATAAACCTGAGAGCATTTGCAAGGGGTGCAGACTTTGTCTACGTCTCTTGAAGCTGAATACAGTTGTTGGTACTGTTCCATTTCATGCATTGCTTGCATTGTTTTTATAATTGCTTTCATTGGTAATTACTCGTACTTCCGTGGCGTATTTTAATTAAATAGCAGAGTAACTTTCTGGTGTCCCGGAAAATGGTTGGCATGACGGAAACAAATCACCTTGTTTGCATAACGTGTATATCCGTATATAAACGTTATAATCCCCCACGGGCCGATGGGGATCGAAGGCTAAATTTGAAACTGCAGTTCGAGCGTGAGAGATGTACACTACACACCGTGTAAATTAGTTCACTGTTTCGTCTTGTACCTTCGCCCGGGAGCATGTTGTTCTGATGCGGAAACCATGTCCTACTCCATTACCCCGGAGTCAGATCAGAGCAATGACTTTCATTTGATTAGATTCATACATATTGATGATGAGATATTCATCGGACAATACTTGTGCGAATGAGCTTTCAATTAGACTCCAAGATTATTGTCATTCCCTCAAAATTACTGGTAAGATTTCCGTGATGTTGTAAAAATTGATGAAAAAGTCCAAAACGAATAGAACGAATAACAGGACGAGTAAAATAGTAGCTCAAGTAGATATCACCATCAAACCTTAAGTTTGAGAAAAGAACAAACAGGCAAATTACATTAAATAAGAATTCCTGATTTCGAAGAAAGGAGAGATAGTTCCTAGCAAGAAGGAAGAATTAAAAACTAATTCAATTTTATTGTACAGAGAGCTAAACAACTGAAGCATATCTTTTTACCTGGGTATTTCGTACCTACCAAACGCTTAAGAAGAAACTAATTTATTAAATACCTCAAAATAGGGTTAACGTCGTTCTAAGAGGATGGTAGACTTGTTTTTCAGGATTCAATTTCTGAGACGACGTCCCTAATTTTCCCGAAAGATCGCAGGATAGTTTCATTGTAGTCGATTTCCTAGATGAGGGATGAAAATAAAGTGCTTGTTTTCTATTCGTGCCCTCTCCCTAGATAAGTGACAGTGGTAGGTAATGTGGTAGGTAAGTGAGCATCTTGAGTTTAATATGGATCGCTGAGTCCTAATGTACAGTTTTATCTATGCAGAGCACTATTATTCTTTTACTGTACTGATGTTTCGTACTTTTAACATAGAATATGTTTTTATGGAGACCGTCTTGTTACGTGACGGCCGGATAATTTTATTTCGTGATTCTTCAATTTATTGTGATGGAAAAGAGGGAGAAAAGGATTCGGAAGTACTTAAATAAATACTTCTTTCTTTAAATAAGTACTTAAATTTCGCCGGGTATTTTTATTCTGGTTTTATATATATATATATATATATATATATATATATATATATATATATATATATATATATATATATATATATATATATATATATATATATATCTCGCATGCTCGTCAAAATAAATGATCAAGAATTTGAAAATGACGTAATAAAATTCACAAAAGAATACATCCACCCTAGGGTAAAATATGGCATTTATTTCGAAACCGAAGTATACGAAAAATTTGCTAAAGTTATCACAACTCATTTCACCCACTCAGAAATAAATCTCACAAAATACTCCAAACGCTTGATCGACATCCAATCGGAAAAAGAACAAACAGATCTAATTTCCAAATATCATGATGGAGTCACAAACCATCGCGGTATAGACGAAACATACGAAAAATTAAAAAGAGAATACTATTGGCCAAATCTGAAGATAGCTATCCAAAAATTCATCAACAATTGTGAATTATGTTTAAAATGCAAATACGAAAGATCCCCGCTCAAAATTAAATACAACATCACCCCCACGGCCGTCCGACCTTTAGAGACATTACATATAGACAAATTCACCATAGAAAATTCCAAGTTCCTAACGATAATTTGTCCATTTTCCAAATACGCGCAAGCATACCCTATCTCCTCTTCCACCGGCGTTGAAATAGTTAACGGACTTATGAAATTCTTTGCCCACCATGGGATCCCGAACAAAATTATTTCGGACAACGGAACCGAATTCCAAAATTCATTAGTAAAAGAATTAATGACCCTCCATAAAATAAACATTCACTTCATATCCTCGCAGCACCCGGAATCCAATGGTATCGCCGAAAGATTTCATTCCACTCTCATAGAGCACGTCCGATTACTAACCAATAGGGAAGAATTCAAAACTTGCACCACATGCCATAAAGTCAACTATGCGATCATTGCCTACAATAATTCGATCCACTCCGCGTCAAAATTAACACCGTTCGAACTTCTATACGGGCACGTGAATAACCGCTCTCTCCTAGAAATGGATATTGAAAAAGCGATGGCACACGACTATTTAGACCGACATAAAGAAAGAGTAAAAGCCTTATACGCACAAGTGTCCGAAAAACTCCAGGAACAAAAAGAAAAAGTAGCTGATGAGAAAAACGTGAACCGCATAGACCCCCCTGAAATCCCTGACGAAATTTTTATTAAAACCGTCCAACGACAAAGCAAGACTAAACCCAAATATAATAAAGAAGAAGTTAAAGAAATAGACCCGGTTATGAAAACAGTACAAATTCACCCACGTCATCATAACACCAAAGAGAAGGCTCACCTAACCAACGTAAAACCACCCAGGAAATTCTATGAAACCAAAGTCCAAAATGCATGGAACACCGAACTACCACCCTCAGAAACTTTGACACATAAATACGGACTCAAACTGACTAGGGAAAACCTACTGACACTAAAACCCGGAAACTGGATAGACGACATGATTATGAACTTCTATATGGAGTTGATAGACGAAAGGAACAGAAACCACAAAACATTTCCCTCAACCTTCTGTTTTAACTCTTTCCTCTACCCTATGTTAGAAGCACACGGTTATGACCGAGTAAGACACTTTACTCGCAGGTCCGACATATTCAGCAAAGATTTAATAATCATACCAATCCATAAAACCAATCACTGGAGTCTCGTAGTAATTAACACGAAACGTAAACAGATCACGTACCTAGACTCCCTCTCTGAAACACGTACAAAAAACAGCACTGCAGCCGCATACGCCATCCCGATCCTAGAAAACGTTCAATCATATTTGGCTTTCGAGTTTCTCGAAAAAAGAGGAATCCTACTGGATTCAGAAAACTGGGAAACAATCCACCTTCTAACAGTCCCGCAACAATCGAATTCAGATGATTGTGGTGTTTTCGTCTGCCAGTTTGCCAAAGCAATAACGAGCAATAAGAACCCTACTTTCTCACAAACTGACATACCATACCTCCGAGAACAAATGTGTACAGAAATCCTCAGGAATTCCCTGTTTTGACCTTGTTACAGGATCCTGATCCTACTCTCCTCCGTCTCAGGACTAGAACTAGTCAACGTTACACTGAACCCTGGACTTCTCCCCGTACTCCTTAGACCGGCCAAAATAGTGGAAGGTTATCATACCATCACTCACTACTACGACCTCAGCGCTTTAATTTCAAAAATCAATTCCCTTCGCACTCAATACCAACAAGTGTTCACTTCCGTTATAGACTCCCAGACTACATACATAGAACGCACTGATATGTTCACCACAACTATAAACCATACCTTCGACGTGATTGACTCTAAGATACAAAACTTTAAGATCGGCAACCAACGAACAAAGAGATCAAAAAGAGGACTAGTTGACGGGTTAGGCTCCTTAATCAAATTTGTTACAGGAAACTTAGACGCGAAAGATAGCGAACGCTACGATAACATAATAAACCACCTACAACGAAATCAAGAAAACTTACAGGACCAACTAAACTCCCAATATCCCACATAAAGGTTCAATGTTTTATCGGAACAGACGAAATAGTCTACTTTCTCGATGTCCCTATTGTAGATCCCAGGAATTTCGACCTGTACTATTTAGAATCCCTACCAGCAACATTAAATTCTGAATACGTAACAATTGTACCTTCCGTTCGCTACTTGTTGAAATCACAAAACGAAGTCCTTACCCTGAGAGACGAATGCCCTTCTGGCCTCGCCTATTATCTCTGCCCCGGTCACATGTTAATAGATGTCAATTCCCAGTGCGAAGCCGAATTCCTCAAGACAAGTTCCACGGGAAACTGCAATTACGCAAAGCTGGAAATCCCCACCAACTACGTCTCGCTCTTGTATAGAATCAATCAATACCTACTCGTCTTCCCTCATGGCGATGTACTCACTATCACCTCAAAATTCGGAAAAGAGTTACGAAACTTACGAGGGATCTACCTGGTCAGACCTAGCCAGAACTTAGTGTCCTATCACAATCAAACCCTGTTTGCTGCACATAGAAGCATCCTAGACACACCCCTTATAGTCAGTAACGTACAACTCACGCCCGACTCCTCAAAAACATTAGATAATGTAATTCAACTTAAAAATCTAGATTTATCCTCTATACAACTA
This sequence comes from Adelphocoris suturalis, assembly GCA_030762985.1. Taxonomy (NCBI): domain Eukaryota; kingdom Metazoa; phylum Arthropoda; class Insecta; order Hemiptera; family Miridae; genus Adelphocoris; species Adelphocoris suturalis. The sequence continues at coordinate 71,666,657 of CM061043.1, forward strand.
GAAAATTGGAAACCTATCAAACGCTTCACGTTATACCAACTTGCAACCCCTAGCTTCTGGTCTATACTCCTTTATGTCATGTTACTCAGTTTTATTGTCACAATTATAATTCAATACAAGAAGCATAAGAGACGACAAAACGCCTAATGGGCACCCCATTATGTCACCTTTATGTAATCATACTACGTAATCAACGTTATTACTATTGCACTCTATTGTAATCGCTGTAATTCACTTTATAACCATTGTATTCATTGTCATTGTCATTCATTGTCATTCATTGTCATTCAATTTTGAATGACCTTATCATTGTATTGTAATCATTTTATTGTAATACTCATTGTATTGTAATCATTTTTATTGTAATAATAATCATTTTATTCATTGTAATTCTTATTGTAATCACTGTATTCATTGTTTGATAATCATTGTATTATTGTATCGTAACCATTATAATCAAAAGATGATGCACACCCCTATATATATATATATATATATATATATATATATATATATATATATATATATATATATATATATATATATATAAATGTAGTGATAGTTTCAACTATGAGTTACATTTGGCAAACTTGTGGTGCTATTTTTGGTCGATAGTACTCCGTATGAGGTACAACATTCCGCAAAAACCGTGGCTGGAACCGAACGCTATTAGAGCTATTAGAAGTGGGAAGGCCACAAATAAAATCACACTTGATAGCAATCCGACTTAAACATTAATAAAATAATAATACGCCTTCACGGAGACCTTTTTGCCGAAAGTTGTCATCTGAACACTCATAACAACGTCACAAAAAAGTGACATTTAACAACGCAACAAACAATGAAACCTAACAAAGTCATATTTATACAAAACTAGAAGGACTCTGTCACGTTAGGTATTCTACAATAATCACTGGCCACCATGCGCAACGTCTTTTCTATATAAGGATCCATTGGACCAAAGTACCGAAAAATAGGCTCAATTTCTGGTCAGTTTTCTTTAATATAGAGATATTTTCAGTTTTAGTTTTCAGCATGACCATATCAGCAAATTAGATAATTTTTTAATTTGGGAAATATGCAGTTCCTCTACAGAAAATACCAAATTACGTGGAGGAGGATATATCGATTCAGTACCTCATACAGCTCCCAAAATAGCCATTCTTTTCTCCTCGAATTCCGAGACTGAATTCAGATCTGAACAGCATCACAATCCATTAATCGCTGAGTTCAATCCCGAGAATAGTTCGGAATTAAATAAACTTAAGTTTACTGGAATGCTTCGCTAAAATTTAACTGTGAATATTTTTCCAAACAGTGCTGACGGAATTGGGCCTTGAACTCGCTGCTTTTCTTTTAAAAACGCTAACGACTCCAGACGGAAGGTGAAGGGGTGACTCGAAGGTAGTGCGGTAGAAGCTGGATTTCGCCTCTTTTGGCACCCACCCAAGCCTAACCCTCCTAATCAATACCATCTAAACACTTGCTCAGGGTCCGATTAGAATGTTTAGCTTAGGGACACCATACCCCCCCCCCCCCCCCCAATACCAGTCTCTATTATTTCAAACTTATTTATCTGGCTAGCTGACCCAGAATCATCCATATCAAGCTTTTATGTAATGCGGAACTCTTCATCCGAGTAACTGATGATATTCCTACGCGTATTGTGCCTTTTACAGAATTCATATTGGAATTTAATTACTGTGCCGTACTGAGGGCCTTTAATCTTCTGGCCACTCCCCAATTAGCTGTCGAATAACGAGAATTCAGCGTTGAATGAGAATTTCACTTTGTGACAGAAAATGGCAAGGTTTCCCGGTTGATATTTCCGATTCGTTCAGCGTTTGAACTGTTTCATGTTAACACATTACAGCGAATGCTACTTACATTTTGATTTAAAGTGGAATATGTTTTCACGGATACAATCTTGCCGAAAATTTTCGTCAAACAACGCAACAATAAAAATTACATGTAACAAGGGCATCCACAAGAAGGCTAGTATACAGTTGCTTTGTGATCTTCAAAGCTAATTTCTTCGTTATTCAACCTATAAATCTAAAATATGAAATCGAGGTAAAAAGCGCTGCAAATCATTACGCAAAGGTTTATTATTTCTATATTATATAGCTCTTCTACGCAGAACACCTGTCTGTATTATTATTGAACGAGTCATTAGGTAGGTATCTAATATTTTAGACCTTTGTGTCGACGTATCTACACGTTTGTTCACGAATAACCAAACGCTATCGTCACGCTAAAGGCTCTTTAGTATTTCAATATCAACGATTCTCTTGAACTCTAGATTGAGCAGAAGAAGATTGAATTCATCTTACAACCTTTACAGGCAACGATTAGCTAGGTTCGAGTAATTAACAGACCTACCCTCCAAGAAAAATTTGTATTCGCCAACGCCCGTTTCTCGTTAATACATCGATTCTCGTCTGATCCAGTGATGCCGTCAGCCCAACATTGTATTTTGGTAGATCTGGTCAAAAAAACCGGTAGATCCCGGTATTACAATTTGGTAGATTTCCCGGTAGTTTTTTGAACGAACTATGACTTAGCTAATACTTTATCAATTGAATACAATATTACTCTAGGGTTGCATTCTAGGCTAAAAATCTCATACGGTCGACTATGAAATCTTCTAGGTCGAATCCACAGTATTACTTTTCCTTTTAGTATGGGCCAAATCAGTGTACCAATAATTTCTTACTACTACATAATTAAATTCACCAGCTTTAAAAAAGTAGTAGTAGGTAGGCACTTCAGTATCAAATAGATGAAATGACATGGGATAATATTGGGTTTACGAAACACATCAGTAACAACCGAACTCAGTTGGTATAATTTGTAGGTAACATTTGTATTTATGTGTCCACAAGCAGGTATGTTCATTTCAAAGTTTCCACTACCTTGGAAGAATAGGAAGCAATAAGAGTTATATACCTAAATAGGTAACAAGAAGCTGCAACCAGCAGATATGTAAATAAATGTTGGTAGTATATTTAAAAGGAAAAGGAAACTAGGTTATTTGTACTGTTGAACTGATATTGAAGATGGGAAATTGAGACCACGCTGATCCTTATGCAAGAGAATAAAACACTAGACGAATAAGCACAGTAAAAAAAGAGGCGGAAGCAAACAAAAATGTGAGCACTGGGCCAGTAAAATTCATGTACGTAGGTAATACTAATTAATAAATTATAAAACCTAAAATGCATCATATTGAAGTAATACCAAAAGCCTAAGTTGACCACAGAATAGACATGGACGAAACTGGTAAGTAAGTGCCTACATACCATGGATGAAAGGAAGTCCACTTTTCCATGTAGGTACTGTGCATGGTAGAAAGAATACAGAGAATGTGTAAACATTGATCCATGTGAAAGGTTTTGCTTTGGATTTTGCTCAGAACAATCAGGAATGGAGTCGGAACTAATAAAGCGCCTCTATCGCCGAGCTTTCGAAAATTCTATTTTCTGCATCAGGGCGCAAGGGCTCCTAGTGCTGATGAGAAGCGCCACCCCTCATCCTCACAGTCAATACAGAAGAAGGAATATATATATATATATATATATATATATATATATATATATATATATATATATATATATATTTATTTATTTATTTATTTATTTATTTATTCAGTAGTTGTTGATAGCTGGTGCTTATTTTCATTTTCACATTACCTGCAATAGCCTGGATTATTCTTCTTTTGATTTTCCTTCTTCTGTATTGACTGTGAGAATGAGGGGTGGCGCTTCTCATCAGCACTAGGAGCCCTTGAGCCCTGATGAAGAAAATAGAATTTTCGAAAGCTCGGCGATAGAGGCGCTTTATTAGTTCCGACCCCATTCCCGATTGTTGACATAATTACTCATAGTGGGTCGATCTTGACATCATTTGCTCAGAACTCTAAATCCCGGTCAATTCAATCCACAAACCGGTAGCCCGGTAGAAAAAATGGAATACCGGATCTACCGGAATTGCGGTGGAACGGCAACCCTGGTCTGATCACTGAAGTCAACGTCGGGCTTGGTTAGTACTTGGATGGGCTATACCGTCCTGGAGCGCCGCGATAACGTATTTTTTATTTGTCGTCTCATAATTCAATTTTTACCCTATCTACATCAAGTTTACATCCAAGGCTCGTGGAGCAGTTCGTTTTGAGTGTCTTCCCTGATTTATCAAATGGTCATTTCCAAGATCTGAGTAGATACCTAGCTCAAATTCTACTACCAACCTACTTGATTTGTTATTGAACTGACAACAGCTTTTATAAACGAACTAATTATTTGAACACAAACCTGTTCGTTGTCTAAATCTTTATAGGCAGATATAACTTTGTAGTACAACATGCGAATGCCTACGAATTTTAATCGGAAATATATTTATTTAAACTTATATCAATTTAAAATCGGAAAAGTATCAACCACAAACTGCATTTACTCCAAAGTACGTGAATGGGATATCTGTCTGTCGCGTCCGATCGAATTTTCAGCTCTGCTCTGATTGTTGAATAGGCTTAAATGAAATAGTTAATTTTGGTACATCCGGGATACGTGATCCCCTCTCGTCTTTCCAAAGTAAAATTAATTTTTGTTTAAAGGAGACGAGTTTGTAATTGCGAACCTAATCAATCACTTCAAGAGGTAATATTTTTTTGAAGAATGTGATTAACCTTGATTTTTCGTTGAATCAAGGTAGTTGTGATGGGGTCGTTGTACAATTATGAAGGGTATCGTTTAATCAGGAACGTATTTGATTATTATGCTTTGTATAATAAACGTTTTGTATAATAAATATAGTTTCATGAAATATAAAAAAAAAATTTCATGGATGATTTATAAACTCATGTTTACAATCAAACTAATTTAATATAAATTTTCATTTACTTTATTTTAGTTATAATTAATTTCTTAAACTGATATTTAATTTACTACAATGTTAGTAATTTGAAAATAAGTATTGCGTCGGCCGTGTAGTATGTGAATTTAGCTTTGGTTATGATTCGGCTCAGAAGAAAGAGAGTAGGTAATTACAATATATTTTTAATCATTTAAATTGACGTTTCGGTCCATACTGTGACCATAATTTAAAGTCCAAAACTAAGCCTTCAACGATAGCAGCGTCACACATCAAATTCAGTACTTGGCCAAAGCCATAAAACAGAAAATGTAGTGGGGCAAGCACGCATCAGAATTCTGTAAACAGCCTGACTTTAACAGGTTGAAACAACAACATAAGATAATGTGGTAAAAGATACCACAAAACAAATGAAACTCATCATAGTTGATTTGCAACATTTCATCTCAGACATGAAGATCCCTTCAATCCATCAGTCATCGACAGCCTTCAACTACCCAATCGCAGATGTCTAGTCATACCCAAATATCTGTGACTGTATCAATCATTTAAGAAATTTCACTGAAACTAACTCAAAAACACTTATTTTAAAGTGCAGTATCCAAAGATCGTCACCATGATGGCCGTCATGAAAAAGCAATTTACCGTAGGCTATTGATTTATTGTGTAGTTATTTACTATGATGAGATTACAGGTATAATTCATTTTTTAATGATATCACATAATACTAAAGGAAATTCGCAACATTTAATTTGTCAACCATTACTACGTAGTTAGCCCGTAATAGTGTATTAAAGCTGATATCATTTCAATGGATTTCTGACTTCAATGAATAGAGTTTCCTATAAATTCTAATAGCTATAGACAGACTAATGAAGCATAAATAGGTGTCTTGTTGATTTTTACTGATGTTATTGTTGTGTTTGTTCTCCTGGTTAGTGCCTGATTCGGTGGCGTTATACGTAGATAATGATGTATTATAGACTCCGCCTAATAAATATCTATAAACCCGTGGTCTGCGTAAAATAAGGGTTATTCAATGCGGAAATGATAATCCACTGAGTAAAAACTTGCAGTAGGTTTTTTTTCTCCGTCTGTTCTAATGAAATACTAAAAGAACTACAAAAACGACGCATTCACCGCCGGAAATTTGCAACGGCAGAGTTCGGACGAATGAAACGAAACTATTCGCTATTTGGTTTAAAAACTAGGAAGTAAACACAGTAGACGATTCTTTTGGTGATGTAGACATAAAAATTACCCTATTCTGTGTAGGCATTCACATACACATAGTTAAATAAAGTTGATACCGATTTGAAGAGCTCTTGATGACAGCAAGTAGGTCAAAATCCGACGTCATTTGAAGTAATGGGAAACCTTTTAGAAGCTAACCCACACAATTTCCGAACTCTCATCAGAATCGGGATAAAACTTGGAAATTTTTGCGTGACGAACAGAAGGACGGATTCAAAATTGATCAGCAAGCTCTGAAACGCAAAAAGCAAGTGGAAATTTTGATTTTGAAATACTTTTTTTTCTTTTCTTTACAAAAACATTGTTTTCCTACTTTTGGTAGGAAGGAAGAGAAATGTTCATTTACTTAGAGAGTCTTCTCAGTTCAATAGTTCAATATTTACCAAGTAGGAACCTATATTTTTTTATACCTATGCACTTGCATATTAATATTAAATTTTAAATATTAATGATTTTTAGAAAAAACTTCGTTAAAAGGTAAGGGAGAAACTCAAAAGGAACAATTTCAAAATTTTCTCCTGATTAACTAAATTTAGGATAGATAGACATCGTGGTATGTGATGCGGAGACCTCCCGTTTAGGTACCTATATACTATAACTGTTTACTTGAGTAGTAAGGTGCCAACCGATTCCCATTCTTGTCAAACAAATAGCACAATAGCTCGATCTATCACCTACCTACCAATCTAATACACTAGGTAGTGAAATAAATTCAACCTTCTACTAAACAACCTCAAATTCATGACAAGACAATTGGTGACGCTAACGTCACAACTCCATCTCATTCGTTGATTCATCTCCATCTGCACTGTTTTGCTCTGCACGTGGCTCGACGGGATAAAGTCGTATCCTGGGATGAACTAAAATACTCTATTCATTCCTGAAATGGTTGGATTCAATACTGACCAAACTTAACTGAACGAATTTTCGTCGTTCGTAGGTCAATCTGCGATAGGATTGGAGTAGTTGTCCGTAGAAACAGGTTCGTCTGAGGGATTAAAACTCCCCACGTCGATCTCACGGTCGCTGAGCCGTGATGGGGTGACTCCTCCCGCAAACTTTCTGATCCGTCCCACGGCTTGTTTTGCCAAGTTGTCCACATTCTCGTTATGGGCAACTTCACGGTACATCAACCACAATTACCCCGCCGTACAACTACGTGGGAATAGTGATCGTATAATTGAAGGTAACGAAGGCTCAACCAACTTCACACTCCAAACTGTATCATTAGTACCGCAGGAGTAATTAGCACTGAGAGTAAGAAAAGTATGCTTCAACATAATAGGATCATACATTTGTTCATAAACACCCATATTTCTAGTATGAATAGCTATCAATAAAATATAAACAATTTTTTTTTAAATTAAGTGTTACTTGTTAGCTAGTTGGTTTACCGGGTCTTGCCGAGGTTTTGGGCAATAAGGGAGCCTTAGAGCTAATATATGTGCTTGAGATAGGGTGAACCGAATATGGATAGTATTTTCGTAAATGTAGGTAGGCATAAATAGTTAGGATCACATGTGCGATGGGGAGCAACTCACAGCTGGGACAGCAAACAACTTTCTAAACAATATTTTCAAGCTTTTCCCGATTTAGAGTGAGGCTTTCAGCAGGCTTCCGCCGGATTTTTAGGGCGGAATCCGTAGTCGCTCCTCAACGCTGAGGTCTCCTCAAGGTGGGTTGTTGAGGAGAATTTCACCCCATCGGTATTCAGAATCCCAAAGGTAAGGCTGACCTCCACATTTGAGCTGAGGTAGGCGTTGAGGTGGGTTCCTGTCTCCTTAACCTATTCAGAGTGGTTACATTCCGAGGTTGGCCTCCAAGCCTCCTTGAAATCCCCTATTCATAGCCGATTTTTGAAGGTGAGATGAGAAATTTCTCGACTCCAGAGGGGTTCAAACCCACCTCTAGCCGAGGAAGGTTGAAACCTCCCTCGAAATGTTATTTTGTGCTTAGTTTTTGTACGTAATTAGTTTGTTTGAGATTTGTTGAGAGTTATTAGTTCTTTTAATTAGTTAAGGACGGAGATTTTGTTCATTTTTGCGTGGGACGATTTGGAAGACCAACTCGATGATGAAAATGTTGAACTTGTCACGGTTCCTAGGAGATACATCCAGGACCAGGAAAACCTGATTGAGAGTTACGATGATAGAGATAGTTTCGTAGATGATTCAGGTTTCAAAAATATCCTGGTTACATTAGTTACTGAAGATGAAAGTAGGTCCATAGAGGACTACCCATCCCACCTCTTCTTCAATTGTTGGTTGCATTGCGATATTATGCAACGTCTTCATACCAGGCAAGCCCACTTTTTCTACAAATCGGTGTTGGCAAAGGGGAAGTGATTCATGTTCATCTTGCAAGTAATTATTGTTTTTCTGTTTGCAAAAATGACATTCTCTTTTGGCTCATTTTAATCAAATACAAATAAACCACAAAAAAAAAAAAAAAAAAAAAAAAAAAAAAAAAAAAAAAAAAAACAGAAGATACAACAACGGCGAAAACATGAAACGGTAAACGTGTCATTGTCAACGTTTCAATAAAATAACACAACTCACAAATGTCTCATTTTTCTGGCTTCACCAAGGTTGCGTCGAACAATTACCATGGAATTCAAAGCATGGAATCACTAAGTATCGTGATTCACTTAGCATGGAATGCCCAAAATAGTTGGAAGAACCTCATTTTGCTCGCTGTGGACTCCAAGTCTCCTCAATGCCACCTTGAGGAAAATTAGAGCTGAGGCTGGCCTCAATGCCTGCACCTTTTGACTATGAATACCAGTCCACTTCCTCAAGCCAGATGTAACCTTGGCCTGAGTCAAGAAATTTCCCATCTCAAGGTGTGACTATGGATTCCGCCCTTAGTGGGTTTAATCAGTCCAGCCCATGGATAGTCAATGTATTTGCCTGTGATATATATATATATATATATAACAGAGGGTCCCAAGAACGAAGACCCCCCCCCCCCCACCATGACTTCCTTAACAAATGTGTCAGCAGAAAACTTCGAACGTTAACCCACTGTGTTTTCCGTAGATCTAAAAAATGACATTTTTGCGCATGCGCAAAATGTGAGCAATGCGCACCTACGTTTTTAGTTTGAATATGCAAGTTCAATTTTATTGCAGATTCAAACTCTATAAAAAATTTCATAATAATTGACCCAACACTGGTTCATGTTAGTGCAAAAAGGCGGGCGCAATTTTTTTCTACAAGGTTAAATTCCGCTTTAGTAGTGCCCAGGCAAATAGAAAAATAATAATTTTTTTGGGTCACTGATTCTATTGCCACATGTGACACATGATTTTGAGGTAATTTCACAATGAATAACGAAGGGATGTTAGCAACAACAACCGGTAAAAACACCGGGGAATCGGCTAGAATTGCAATTTTCCAACTCATTTCCACACAGCGCAAAGCGCTCTAAATTTTTTTTAACACAGAATGTGTTTTAGCCATGGACTAACTAGCCGAAAATGGAACGCGGGATGGTAACGAAATGTGTGACGGATGATTTTCACGTACAACCGAGTCGTTGCTAGGGATATGGTACTTCGTCGTTTTTCATCCCACAAAATTCGTTGACCATTCGTTCGAAAGCTCTCGATTTATCCAACAATATCATGTTAACTACTGCGAAGTGCGTGTCCAACAAACTGAGTTATGAGCATGGTTATATAAATAATTGTTTACACACAGGTGATCATTCTCAATAATTGATATTGTGAACATGATTGCAACCGCTTGTTAATTTCTGATGATTTCATTGAGCTTGTGTTTCGATGATTTGATTCATAGCAGGTGATCTGAGTATTACGAAAACGGTTTGATTTGTGAAGCGGAGGTTAAATAATTTGAATAGGTAATTTCTATACTTTACACTCTAGGAAGCTGTAATTTCGTTTGTAGCCTCTTTAGGACATTTACTTGACGATGCTCAGGGTCCAGGTCAGGTGTGTGGCTCTTAAAGCTAATTTCTATGCTTTACACTCTAGGAAGCTGTAATTTCGTATGTAGCCTCTTCAGGACATTTACTTGACGATGCTCAGGGTCCGGATCAGATGTGTGGCTCTTAAAGCTAATTTCTATGCTTTACACTCTAGGAAGCTGTAATTTCGTATGTAGCCTCTTTAGGACATTTACTTGACGATGTCCAGGGTACGGATCAGATGAGTGGCTTTTAAAGCTAATTTCTATACTTTACACTATAGGAAGCTGTAATTTCGTATGTAGCCTCTTTAGGACATTTACTTGATAAATCGCTCTTGATTTATCACGAATTTATTTCGTTTTTTTTTCGTAGTTTCATACTATAACTATATAAATTGATGTTATAAATGAATATTTTTTTTAAATTTATTAATGCCATTTATTAAAAAAAGAATGTAAGTACATATGTATACACACAATAAGGTAAGGAAGTATTTGATACTTCTATCCATGGAAAAAAACAACAAATCTTAATTAAAGTTGGCAGTTACTGATCTCCAAAATTTATAAAAATTGTCTGGAGATCAGGAGTTTAAAAAACAAAAACAGAAAATATGACAAGTGCAATGATTACAAAAATATGAACCATTTCATGACTTAATTAAAGATAATAGAATAAGATCTTAAATGGCACAAAAAGTACGTACTATATTCCATCTGACAAAATAAATTTCAAATAAAACATATTGTCAAAAAAAAAAAAAAAAAAAAAAAAAACGAAAACTCTTTAGATGATGACAAAATTGCTAAATAAAGCTAAAAAAAGAAATAAAAATTATCGTTTTGATAGAGATTCCTGAAAAATATGTTTATACTCTTTTTAAATTGAATAAAATTATTAATTAGCTGAATGTGAACTGGCAACTCAACAAACAATCTAGGGCCTAAAAAAGAAATTTGTCGCTTGAAAAAATCACATTATAGGGTATGGGATTGGAATCGTAATATATGAATTTACACGCGTAATACCTTGTAAAGGGGGGATCTCTGAAAGTTCATGTTTAAAATAATACTTTAATACTTCCACCACATTATGTTAGTCGAGGAGGGAGAATATTTAATTTAGAAAATAAAGGTTTACTTGGGCTTGCATAACCAGTTTTGAAAATGAGGCGTAAGACTGACTTAATTGCCACCTCAATTTCCTTAAAGGACCTTTCATAAGCACCACCCCATACCGGAAGACAGTAGATAATAATAGAATAAACATATGCATGGAAAGTCATTTTGATAACAGATAGCGGTAGAACTTTATTTAGAAAAGAAAAAATGAAAGACGATCTTCTAATTGAATTACTGACATGATAAATGTGCTGTTTCCACTTCAGGAATTTGTCAACTATAATACCTAGGTATCGTTGACAATCCACCTGCTGGATAGAAGGGCATATACAGGGGATAGAAGAGCATCCACTAGAATGAATGTGAAACGGAATAGCAGACGATTCAGGATGACCTGCCTCTGTAATGGAATGTGTAATGTATGATGTTTTTTGTGTATTTACAGTTAACGCATTACGGACAAACCAATCGGATATTGTAGCTACTGCATAAGCAGCTAGATTGTAAACATTTATCCAAGAATCAGCCACAATAACAAGAGCCAGATCATCGGCAAAACCAATCAGTGAACCGCCCGTATTCAAATCAAAAACATCATTCACATATAATATAAACAAAATAGGACCCAAGACAGAACCTTGAGGAACACCAATTGACATGTGCATAAGTTCACTTCGTTCATCGTTTATCTCAACAAATTGGCTTCTGTTCGTTAAATACGAGGAAAACCAACTCAACGCATTATCATCCAAGCCCATCTGACGTAATTTATTTAACAGTCGTTCATAGTTTTATCGTATCAAAGGCCTTTGTCAAATCGAAGTATATACTCAAGACTTTATCGCCCGAATTGAGGGCATTACTAATCAGAGAACTAACCATAGCTACAGCATCCTGACAACTACGACCTGAACGAAAACCAAATTGATTGTTAAATGAATAGTAAACAATGACGCTTGTTTGGTTGTCACTTGGTTGCGCGACAACGCAAACACATTCTGTGTTTCAATAATTTCGTCCGAAGTATGTAAATAGAGGTAACCGGGGGTCCAGGGGGCTTGCCCCCTGGCGAGGCGCGGAGCGCCGAGTTTTTTTTAGTGTTTCCCCGATTCGGTAGTACGAATATCAATGAATAAATATCATTCCATGATTCAGAATGAAAAAATAACACATTCGGCAATTGAATATCTTTAAAAAACTCCATATTTTACAATTTGCGTACTTTTAGAGCAGGATCGCACCTACAAATCGGATGATGGGTAATTTCTTCATCAATTTATTAAATTTATATCTGCAATAAAAATGGGGGTTATAATTTAAAATAACAAACATTGTGTGGACTGCGCACGTATTGAGCATGCATGCTCTAAAAGGTCAAATTTGCAATCTAAGAAAAAAATATATAAATAAATAAATTAAGAGTTGTCATTTGTATGTTTCTTCTGACCGATTTACTAAGGATCTAAAGGGTTATTTCTGCTAGTATAATAGTCAAATTATCATTTACGTACCTTTCGAAGGAGTTCGTAGTCACTAGCATGTCGAGTACCGGGGGCGAGCGCTTCCCATGTAAAGACATCATCATCAGGACATCGAAATAGTACTCAGGTTAACGTTTTTTGGTAAATTTAATGCGAGCTATAGTTTTATGGAGATGTAAAGTCATGTTATTCGGTCAGGTTATTAGCACCCTAGCCTGACTGGCTGAGTCTGGTATTAGATCTAAAGGGTTATTTCTGCTAGAAGTAATAGTAAAATCATCATTAACGTACCTTTCGGAAGAGTTTTCTTGACTAGTAAGTCGAGTACCGGGGTGGAGCGCTTTTGATGTAAGGACATCATCATCAGAGAGCCTCGGTATTCGACTTCCTAGTGACAGCGAACTCCACCGAAAGGCACGTTAACGATAACGTTTACTAAGGAAGGAGTACTTTGTTGACTGGGAGGATCTGTATGAAGATATATATTATCCATGGATAACTGGGCATAGAAAATTACGCGTGCATATTATGATCGCACTGCATGCTTTACCCATTATGACGTTATCATCACAATCTTCTCATGTAAATTACGGTTGTGGACCACTGCAACCACTGAGAAAAACGCTGTAAATTATTACAAAGAGGTTTATTATATCTACACTACGTATCCTTCTACGCAGAACACTATTCTGTAGTCAATAAATACTTAAACATTTACACAATATATCTGAATAGGAGGAGATGCCTACGGGGGAGAAAATATTTAAACAATATAAATAAATTTAACAAGAGCTGATATATGAATAGAACAGTGAAAAACAGATTCATTTCCCATTTTTCAAGTTCCATAGTGTGTCAATTACTATTGATAAATCGAGAGTAAAGGCAAAGTCAAGAGACGGTCCGACGTAACCAAGATTATTGCATGTTACATTTGAAAAAATGTTGTAATGTTTTAAATAAAGGGAAGTTTTTCATTTATTCATATAATTCAATGTTCTGACTAGAAGGGACGTATCAGTAGGCAATAGGTGTACACAACTTTTCCAAAATTGTATTTATTTAAAGAAGTGATATCAAGTTTTACCGTAAAAACCTCGAAAGCCATTGTTTTGTTCAGTATTACCAATAGTAGTAACAACAGCAGATTGCATTAAATGAAGGGACAAGATATATTAAACTTCATTCAGTCCACTCATTGAGTAGAACATTCAAAAGAACCACAAAATTCAAAGTTTATTCTATTCTCCATTTTCTGATTATTTCGAATGAACAATAATTAATTCAAATGTGGGGTAGATATCGAATATAGATTCCTACCCACAAAAGCCCATTGGTTATTGTACCAGATTTGTTCGTGACTGTGTTACATTTAGGAGAGTCGTTCGATACTTTAATTGTCACGCATGGACAATCATTTCAGCGAGTCACTGATTAAAGGGCGAATGTTGGCCCATTTCATCCTGATTCATTACATTTATGTTTTGATACAATAATGGTACTTGACCTACTTCACGGCTCCATCCAGAACTCCGCCCAAGACGAGTCTGTAATCCTTATTCTCCATTAACCAAGGGTAAATGATACATCATGTTTAATCTTCTACAGCTGTATCTGGTGGTGCTATTCCAATGCTTATGGATGTATTTTGGCGGCTAGTAACGTATTGAGCAGTCTGTAAGTATTGTGTACACCCAAGCGACCCGCCACCACTTGCCGAGCACAAATTACTTACAGCTGGAGGTCTTACGTGCTCTCTCCCTCTCTCTCTCTCTCTCTCTCTCTCTCTCTCTCTCTCTCTCTCTCTCTCTCTCTCTCTCTCCTCTCTCTCTCTCTCTCCCTCTCTCGATCTCGCTCTCTCTCTCTCTCTCATCTTCTACAATGTTCCGAAATCTGCAATAGATTCTCTCGCTACATTTAGTCATTGAGAATAAATTCCTGGAAGATGCATTGCGTAAACTTTCTGTGAATCCCTTAATGGTTGTGAAGTGAGGTAGCATTGGAAAAAGAGAAAATAATAAGATTATGCCTTAGCTGTTTACTATGAGTGTTTCTGCGATTGTGGTTAAACTTCTACGACAGATCGTTTAATCCACCGCCATTCCAATTATCTCAAGACAGAACCCAAAAGGAGCGTGAATTTTGGATAAGCTACGACTTGAGTTAGTTCACAGATTTTCTGCAGGGAAAGGTGACCTAACTATTAGGTACGTCATGGGTGTTCTGTGTGATGGGTGTATGTTTTGATAGTGAAAAAAATCTGTGCCTGATGCCGTTCTGAGTTCTTTTGATACTCTTCCAAAAAACGAAAAACGTCGTCGGCTTTCTACCAAAATGTGCGTGGCCTCAATTCAAAGCTAACAAATCCTCGTTCATTGGTTCACTAGATGAAATTTGAAATGGAGCACTTTTAGGCCATTAGAATATATCGAGGTGAACTGATCAGCTGAGGGACCCCAGAGGATGATTCCTGTCCTAATGGACGTCAACGTTGGTGAAATTTGAAATATAGCAATGTTGCAAGGTATGTAAGATCACATATCAGCTGAGGGTCATCAGAGGCTGATTAAAGTTATAAACGACTTTCTGAAATACATTAATTCATCGTAATTGAGGATTTTACGAGCAAGAAACAAACATAGATTCAAATCAATCACAGTCCGGGCAACCTGTAAGGTTGGACGATGACATTGTCATGAAAGATTTTGTTTGTTACCATTTACGAAAATGCGTAAAATATGAGGGTCTCGACTCTGTGAAAGTGCGAACACATTTGCGAGGCGAAATGTGTTGTGTTTAGATAAATCATTATAACTACAGATTGGTTTCAATAATGATAGACCGTGGATCTGCCTTAAATAAACCTTTGTGTAATAAGTCGCAGAGTTTTTTTCCCCCTACCCCCATCAGCTTTTGAGTCAAATATTGTCCGATCACGAATAAAGGAAGTATTTCGCATGTTTGAATATTTTCACTTTTCATTACCACCCTACTGCCTACTACGTAAATAGTCAAACTGAGACAACAATCTATTGCCTCTGTATGGGTATTAAAGATGGTAAGTAACCAGAAGGATAGGTACTAAAAATAAATCCGTACGGGTTAGGCGTCGCAATGAACCGTTTCTCATGCGATTGGCGAAGTTAAGCAACGTCGGGCGTGGTGAGTAATTGGATGGGTCACCGCCCAGGTAAGGATGTCACGTCCAAGTAATTTTCAGACTTCTGTACGGCGAGCCCCTCTCCACACAGGTGGCCAAGGCAATGAGTAGATTTAAGCAAAATCATCAGAAAGACTTGATCCTCCATTCGGAGGACAGCTGATGACGAGTTAGTCGGACGAAAAGTCTTAGCTTGCAACGGTTGCTACCTTTAATAAAAATAAATCGTTTATTACATATATCACAGTAAAAATGTTGAAAAAGTATGATGGATAACAATTATTTGTTATTTACTTTTCAGTGTTCAGCCAGACTTAGATACGCGACGACCAAATGAGCGACAATGGCCATGTAGCACTTTCGGTAGTTGCTGCAATCCACTTTGCGAACAAACGCATAACGGGAAGAATTTTTCAGATTTCCATTTCTTTCTGACATTTTCAAAACACAGAAATACACCGAAGATTGAAGTACCTATTATTATTTCGGTTGAAAACATTCAGGATCTGGCCGAAATCTGGTTCTCACTGTTTTTGAAAAATAGCTGGTTCACCAATGCGTTCCACAGGTTGACTTGAATATACGCAAGCCCCCTTCACCCATCACAGTTTGGGACAACCCGATGGGTCTGATTAAAGTCCTTACTTTAAAGTGCTTGCTAAAATTATATAAGTACCTACAAATTACCTATTAGGACCAAAATACTGAGATCAACCCCTATTCCCTCCCCACAAACACCCAACATATTTCAGATTAAAAATATTCGTGATAGGCAACCCGAAACAAAGCTCAGACTAATCCAATTTCATTCGTCCATACATCAGATCACCAGTTCGTTCGGAGATGACCAAATTATTCCATTTAACCACCCCCTCCCCCTCCCTTTTCTCCTAACCACAAATACCTCCCTATGGTTGAGGCAAGAAAAAAATTTAATAACCTGAGATTGAGGTTGACATAATCTAAACATATTCGCCCAATCAGATCCCCAGTGTGTTCAGTGATGTCAAAGATACCCCTTTCCAAACCACATCCCCCAAAAACACCCCTATGGGTCGGAATTGAAAATTTCTACGTAGGCTGTGGTTTTTTAGTGCTATCCAAACATATTTTATCAATCAGGTTTTCAGTCATTCAGTCATGTTCAAGATACCCCCATTTCACCTCCACCCCTCCCTTAAAATACCCATTATGGTTCAGATTTGGAAATTTCAAGTAGATTGTGGTTCAAGTTAGAGTATGCTAAACATATTTAATCAATCAGGTCCTCAGTTTATTCAGTGATGTCCAAGATACCTCATTTCACCCTCCCCCCTTCACCCCACCACCATCTTTCAAGAAAACATCCCCTTTGGGTCAGATTTGAAGATTTTCAAGTAGCCAGTGATTTGAGTTAGTGTAATTCAAACATATTTTAGCGATCAGGTTCCCAGTTTATTCAGTAATGTCCATGATACCCCATATCTCCCCCTCCCCCCCCATCCCACAAAACACCCCCCAAGGGTTTGATTGGAAAACTTGAAGTAGTCTGCTTGTGGTTCAAGTTAGAGTAATCCAAACATATTCCTCCACTCAGATCTCCGGTTATTTCAGTGACTTCCAAAATACCCATTATCATCCCTCCCCCTCCCCCAAATACCACCTATGTAGAAATGTAAAAAATCTCATACAGCCTATGAGGTTACATTTGAAAATTTTCAAGTAGTCTGTTTTGGGTTAAAATACTCCAAACATATTCGACAACTCAGATCCCCAGTTGGTTCAGTGATGTTCGAAACGCTTCAACTCCCCCACCCCTCCCACCACGTTGTGGGTCAGATTTGAAAATTTTGAAAAAAGTAGTCTTTAACTTGAATTAGACCAAGATTAGACCAAGGTGTCTGCACGGAAGACATATGAATATATGAAACTATACTAATTGGATGTATTTCACATGCACCGTAGGTCGTACAAGTACATGTTTAGCTGGGTAAATTTGATTCCTGAATAAAGGAATAGGATTTTATCTGTTTATTTTTTCAAGTAGGTGAATTAAATCCATTGGGCCAAATTGTATCCAACCTGGTGGTTTTGATAGATTCTTCAAACTGATATTATTGGTCAATTTGACGCACAATGCTCAATAGAAATCGGAAGTATCGTAACTAGGAAAAAATTGGAGCCAGGGAAGTTGTTGGGTATGAATAAATATATTTGTCAGGTCGCTGATAAAACGGCTCTACATCAATGTCACCTATCTACCTAGATACCACGCCTTTGCTCCAACACCGCGAATACCTAAGGAGGAACCCAACAAAGGGATCCTCTCCCCCTATCGGAAATTCCATTTGCAGAAAGGATTTAAGAGAGCTGTGTACGTGGAAGAGGGGAGAGGGGACGGAAGAGAATAGAGGATACAGGGGGTGGAATGAAAGAAAAAGAAACAGAAAGGGGATAGGCGTTGGAAGGCTACAAGGTGGCTACTAGAGGAGCGTCTATCGACCGTGTCAGGGAGGGATGTTACCACCGGATAAAGTTATATGCGCTGCCTGTAACGGGATGAACGTGCCAAAACTCCCCTGGGATAGAGTGGGGCCTGGAATCATGCCAAACTTTCTGTCATCTTCTGTATATCCCCAGCCGGGCTTGGCTGCGCCCCCTTCCCCCAAGGGGTCTACCGCGTTTTTCCCACATTTTGTTTCCCAACCTTTTCCAACCTGGCCCGCACCCACCTCACCACGGCGGATACCGCCTTTCTCGCTCTATTCACCACTACCGACACTCCAACCCTACCCACCATTCCATTCGCTCCTCCTCACATAATCGCTATATATTTTGGAAATTGTTTCCATCCCAACCCCTTTTTCCCGGGCCCTTGACCACACGTTTCCACAATGGTATAATCCCTCCCTATTGTAATGAACCAGTCTGGAATCACATTACTATTATTACACTGTCATCATCTGTTCTGCGCCTCTATAAATTGCGGGATATGAGACCATTTATATTATCGACGATCCAATAATTTCTCTAATAGTTCAATGCAGATAATTGGGAAACATATAGGTAGTGGATGAAGTAGAAGCATTCGAATCAAATAGTTCTCTCTTCAACGAATTTAATTGGTTAATGCTCCAAATGTAATTCCATATTCAAACTGCCCTAGATTTAGCTAGAAATAGAGTTTTACGGAAGGATGGAATATGCAGATCATAAGAAATATTCACTTCCATAATTTCAAAAGGAGGTGGAGAGGGGTTAGAAATATGAAAACATTACGGACTTCTTTGAAACACTCGCTAATTGAACTCATTTCGAGACATTTAAAATGTATTAATGTGTTTGTGTCTGCTTCTCAGTCTGAAACTACTTACAAAGAGTCCTTAAACAGCAACACAAAAAATTTCCTTTTCAAGGAAATTATTCAACAACATTATTTCCTTTCAAGATAGGAAGTTATTGTGCCGAAGTTATTTCTAGAATCTCTGCGATAAATCCACACACACACACACACACACACACTTTTTTTAAAGTTTATTTTATAAAACTACCTTCAAAGATGGAGGGGGCACACCATTAAATTGAAAAAAATAAACAAACAAATCAAAAATGTCAGTAGTCTAATTATTTGACGCAATTAGGGACTTTCAGAAGTGTGAACCTTGCCCTGGAAATATAAATTTTGGATTAAAACACTTTTACGTAATATAATTGGGTGAAGACGTCTGAACCATTTAGAAGTACATTGAAAGAAGATCAGAAGAAGATTAAAATAGAAAGAAGAAGAATAAATACATTGAAAATTAAAAAGTCCCAATTGACCAAAGAAGAGTACCTAGTGGTTTTTAGAGGTTCCTTCAGGAGACCCTCGGGCGCATTCTTCCGGATCGAATTACTGAGGAATAAAATCTAGCAAACATTTAAACAACGCTCGGCTCCCAAATGACAGATATGTAGCGTTCTTGCTGGGCCTACGAGGAAGAGTTCAACATTAATAAATGTAGAGAGAAGTTTTATAGCCCCGGTATTATCTTAATAGGGCATTATTTACAACTTAGTTTCAGGGAATACCTTCCTCGATTTCGAAATACACGTCTTCCCAATTCGCTACTTCAATGGTAAGGGAAGGAAGCGTTCAACTTTGCGGAACGTCCCATGGTAGACCCACTCTACCGGTTGGGGCTAGATCCGACATAAATCATGGGAATTTAAGGGAATTATGTATTTTACAGTGGATCCAAGCGTTTTCTCCAGATTAACATGTGTTATATTTCAGTCACATTATTTATGAGTGCTTAAAAAGCAATGCTTTATCGATTATATTATAACTGATTATTACCTAACTGTCGGAATCTGAGTATTATTTTAATTATTCACGTGGTACAGGTATGATCCATTAATAATGTTTTCTCTACTGAACGTAGAAGTTCAGAATGACTGGAAACGGGACAAACATCCATTCTAGTGCACCTAGCAAACAGCTGCACATGTTGGCCTTGTTCCCTCTTGGGGGGCTTCCTGATGCAGAGGAGCTAACAGCGTTATTAGCACGCAGTGTTTGCCGATGGGTGGGTAAACTTCACCTAACTTGCGATGTGCATACTCTCCGATTCAGCCAATCAGCTGTCAAATCCCTTCGTTGATTCAACTTTGCGTAAGTCTAGCGGTAACATCTAGATCTGATCGTTCACTGCTTCCATCTCGAGCATGAGACTGTTTACACCTTGTGCTGTTTAAGAGACAAAACAATGTAATCAACGAAGAAGGAATCAAGGACAATTAACATTCAATTGTACTATTTTTGTCCCTCGGTAGTTCAGTTCATACCAAAATTTATATTTTAATTGATGATAAAATGCAGATTGTTTATGAAGTCATATAGTGCTATTAGTTTTAATTTAACCACTAACTTCAACAAAGTTTGGATGCAGCTGAATGCAACTACAATATAATTTTGGGGAGGAAGATGTGGATGTATCTCTTAGATAAATCAAAGTTCGTTATGATGGTTCAAGGATGGCGATAACCCGCGCAATATGTTGTTCCAATCAATGAACTGAAATCAGACTTGAAAAATCTCTATGGGGACTGCTATTTCAAGAAAAAAGTGTCAAGGAATAAAACCTGACATTCTACCCATCATGATACATCCAAACTTGATCTATAAACATTTAATCACCATTATAGAGCTCGCCAGTATACCTACGACCTAACTTTTGCCATTGCTTTCATCAACAATGGAAGAAGGAACTTCATCCTTGAAAATTCAAGTCGGTAACATCCACAGAAAAGTTCTCTAATTAAAACTAAGCGGCGGCAAAGAGTTGAAGTTCACGAAAGCTCAAATTAAATAGCCCTTTAATGGAAAGATTACAGGAGGGATCATTGTGTGGAAACGTTGTTAAATTCACTTTTGATAGAAAAGTTGTAGAATGAAACAACGTACTAGTTGAGAACTTCACCTACACCAGTCAGAGAGTGCTTCCTTGCAAGAACCTAAAGAAGTTACAGCATGTCTTACTCAAATAGTGCCAGAATGTTACGAGACTGCGTGTGTGCAAAGGGCGCACATCGGATGAACACTTAGTCGCAGTTCTTCAAAAAGGATGAGCAGGGGTCTTTGTACCTTCTTCATGTTTCAAAAGTAAATTACTGACCTGTTCCTTCTAAGAGGGAATTAATTTTTGAGGAAATCTGTGGGAAGTTAGTCTGCTCGAGTAACGGTGGGATGAATTCGCAAGCAGAAGAATCGGGCGATTGATTGTTTGAATATTTTAGAATTAATTATAACAGCTAAAACTAACCCATCCCTAATTAGTCGCTTGAACTCTGAAATGGAGGTCTCTCCCATCAATATTCAAAGGTGAAGTTTTTTAAATTTATCTATTATATAATATATATATATATATATATATATATATATATATATATATATATATATATATATATATATATATATATGTATTCTTGCAGTTTATGAAGGTTGATTATATTTATAAAAATTTCCGATTAGTTTATCATATTTTAATCAGCTTGGGATTTCATTATTTCTATCCTCCATTTGTTGGTAAAACGTGAAGAGCAGCCTATGTATGGCAAGGCGAAAAGCCATCCCAATCAGCTGAGTGAGCACAGAATAGGCTGATTCGTAGTCGTAGTTCTCTCTACGGTGTGAAGGATTTAGAAATGTAACTTGGACGAATGCTTGGTACATTGCAGCGAGGGTAGTCATTATGGTCAATTAAAAGCTGAACCATAGGATCACCTTACTAGAAAATGAAACTTTTTGATAGAGGATCGGTATTTAGTGAAGTGGAGCTCTGAACCTTGAACTGACCTAAATAAAACTTTAGCGAACCATGGCTCAAATAATCAGAAATCCTAGGTTCCTTTGAGAACTGCTGAGACCATACCTTTCAACTCGCAAATTTAATTTTGTCTAGCTAGATCTGGTTTTTGAACATATGTGCGGCGTCGGGTAAATTGGGGCGTCCACCTCACTTTGTTATTTATTTACTATTATTACTTTTTACATTTTTATTTCATTTTTCATTAATTAATTTCAAGATCATTCATTTATTCCCTTGTTTTTATTTAATTTGTATTTTTACTTTTATTTACCTATTTATTGTGTGTGTGTGTGTCTACCGCCTTTGAGGGGTTTTCTAAAGGTACTTACTCCAAACGATCTCTCCTTAGGATTGCGAAAAAAATTCCATTCTTGCACCTAAAAATCAAGCTTTCCAAAAGAAATACTGAGTTTGTTGGTAACCACTTATTTAGCTCATTAAATTGCTCATTCGGAAAAAAATCATTAAAATTGGATTTAAAACGGTTAAATATAGTTTAATTTAAAATTGTTAGATAAATTTTAGTCGAAAGAAATTCATAAACTTTGAACTAGAACAATTGATAATTTGTATACAAACTGATTCTCAAAACTAATATAAAGTTTCTCCAATGTTTGTTGATAAATCAACCAAAACTTGGAAAAAAAATCCAAGATCTTTTTTGAATTGCATAATATTGTTTAGAGAAAATGGTAGTAAATCAATCCTTTGCTCTCGAAGTGCTCAAATTTCAAAGCAATAACGATAATCTATATCTATAAAAATCAAATTATGTTTGTTTGTTCGTTCTTTATGCACGACCACAATTATAAACCAATTTTGGGGCTGTTTTTTACAGCATGCTCTTTAAACAACAGAAAGAAAGATAGGCTATATAAAAATTTCACAACTCACCACTTCCAGCGTTGAAATCACCATTTCATTTAAAAACTGTGTTTGCTTCTTGCTTCATTTTAAATGCTTCATTTCAACAATAATTGATTCACTTTGACAATTTCATTAGATATTATCATGGTGGGTTTTAAACGTAAAGTACTTTTGATAACAAATTCAACGATACCAAAACGATTTTGGTGGGTTGAGCCGAGCATTTTTTATTCGTAAAGATAGATCATCAAAAATGTATATTAAAAACGCCTAAATATCTGCAGCAATCTTGGTCGGGAAGAGTTTTAACGTAGCTAAGGTTATTTTGAGATTGAAGAAACCGGGACGCTTTTATCAGTAGGTACCAATTGCTTAAAAAAAAAAAAAAAAAAAAGAGTTTTTCTCTCCTGTTTACCCAAGGGAGTTGAAATTTGATAGGTTGCTAGGTCTGGTAGGTCTTGCTAGGTTTGATAGGTTGATAGGTCTGGAACATCAAGAGACGAATAAAATGATGGGCTCTTCCCTGATCAGCTGAGTTAGCTAAATTCTTTCCTTTCCACCCTAGGAAAGATAAATTTGACAGGGAGCCTCTCCAGAACATTATGAGTCGAATGCAATGACGGGTCCCATCCAGATCAGCTGACTTAGCTAAATTCTGTCCTATTAATCCTAAGGATTGGAAATTTGAAAGGGAACCTCTCTAGGACATTAAGAGACGGATGCGATGACGGGTTCCAACGAGATCAGCTGACTTAGCTTAATTCTCTCCTTTCACCCTAGGAATTTGAAATTCAATAGGGAGCTTCTCTTCAACAACAAGAAATGAATAAAAATTATCGTCTCTTTCCATGAACCATAACTTACAGTGTCCGACGTATCTTTCAACGTCTCCGAAATATTGGGCAATACGTCTTCAAAAACTACTTCAAATACCCGAATTCACTCTTTATACGTACAACTTTATCATTTACATTCAATGTTTTCTTCGCTTCAATTAAATAATAAATTTTAATGAATAAATTATTGTTTTTTGTAACCATGACTAGGCGGGACAGAGTCCGCCGGGTCAGCTTGCACAACGATACAATGTAACAATAAATGAAAAACAAATGTTATAACATAATACAAAACGAAAATTACGAAACTCCGTTGTTCATACGATGGTGCTGCATAACTTGAATTTTTCCTTTCGCAGGCCGACCGTCAAGAATCTAATCCTTTTATGGTTTCCGGGTGGTCATGAAAATAACCTGCATAAACATATATTTCATCGTCATATTTCATCTATACAATAAATACATAGCGAAGAATTCATTCTGAAATCCCATGTTACAACCAAACTATATTAATTGGATAACAACTCAACTGTGACTAATGACTAATGAGCGATCGTTGAAGATCGATTGGAATCTGAATGGTGGGTAAGCAGTTATATTGATATTGATCTGGTGCATAGCAACAGCCTCAGCACTCTCTGATGATAATTGCCTCTAGATACTCCACATACAGGAGTAAGACAATTGGATTGAATCCGCTAATTCAATAATCCAATTGACTTAGGCCTATCAGTCTCGTCTTCACAGATCCGGCTGATTATTAGTTAAGAGAGTCTAGTTTCACCTTGTATCATCTTCATACCTATTGCCAATCATGTCAACCAACCACTCAAGTTGTCATTGTTACGAACACAGAGTTCATATTTATAAAAGATTTGATTCATCGGTGATTATGATCATTATGTGATTCGAAATGGTAAAAACCAGTGATGACAGTACGATTGACGCTGAGAAGAAAGCTAAGTACGAGTACTGCATTCCCTATTTAGTTAACCAGTATGGTACGAGTATACAGAACTGAAACGTCGAAGGACTGTGGTTTAGACCAAAAAGGACAGCTAAAAAGTTATCGATGATTTTTTTCAGGCGGCATTCCTACCAAAATCGTCTCTAATTGTAATGTGCCATAAGATATTGAGAGACACGATTGAGATCATCCAATATTTTCATTATGGAAGAAAAAATCTTGTCCTGTCCTATGAAAGGAAAAACCCCTACCTAACCCATGGTGGTATGAGTACATACGAAGAACGTGAAGACATTTTGAACTATTGAAGAGGATTGCCACCAAGAGGGTGGGTCGGTAGGCTGTGTCGACAGGAATTCCCAAAGTAGGGCAGCTCGCTTAATTGTTTTGAATAAAGTTGTTGTGCAAGTGTTCATTTAGAGCTAAAATGACGTCTCTATACCTACATGGGTATGTAGAATTCACGGTTGAGTCTTTCATTATTACAACATCCGATGATAATATTTTGTTTAATAAAGCGATAATTAATATTATTAATCAAACCACATTAACTAAATTATTTCTTGAAAGTTGCCATTCAATTTCAGCCGAAGTGTACGTACTCGTTAATGATCTAAGTTAGAGTTAAATATTTTGAAAACTGCATGCTAAAGGACTTCAACCAGACTCAACTCCTTATATATTTGATTTCAAGTTTTTAATTTCTGAACAATATGTCCAAAAAAATTTTGAAAATGAGAATAAATAAAAAATATACTATATACAGAAATATGTAGATCTCTTATTGGCTCATATATGAAGCATGCCCAATTTTCGCTCATTCTTATCAAGGAGCCATATAGGATAAAAGACGGACGTTTTCCATCGGCCGTCGAAAGCTTTTCCCCGAAAATACTAGACCAAACATTATTGAATTTGGCTCAAAAATCAAAAATTGACCAAGAATCTGTCAGTAAAATTGGCAAGACTTAAGACCAACCGTGATGACTGAAATTGAAGGGCTGAAAACTCAAAAAATCGATATCTCGACCACTTTGAAAATGAGATTTGATTTTGGTAGTAGTTATTAATAGCTAACATGCCGAAGAATCGAATGAAACTACCCTGATTTTTTTTTTCGTGATTTATTTATTGCAACTGAAACATAGTACACTTCATCTAGCAATATTTCATCTCATGATAAGCTCACTAAGGGGGGAGCTTTACAGCAAAACCTGGCCCATACTTGTATCAAGTACAGTTAAAAACACTGTATTACACTTGCACTATTTGCACAGCACAATTAGGTCCAGAGGTTTATTTCTCTTGAGTCGCCGAAGTTCTCCTTCGTTGTTTAAAACGTTGAGCATCTCCAGGTTCTCGTGTTTGTGGAGGCGATGTTCGTGCTTCCTTGCATATTTGGCGATAATTTCGTTGACCGTTTCTACCCTCAAGTCTCGATGAATATCATCATTCCGCATGAACCAGGGGGCCTGAACTATACTTCTCAGTATTATATTTTGTCGGGTTTGGATTGTTTTAATATTTGATTTTTTCGCACAACCCCAGAGCTGAATCCCATAGGTCCAGATAGGGCGCAGTATCTGTTTATATATGAGTAATTTATTGTGTAGTGAGAGATGGGAGTTCCTTCCCATCAACCAGTACATCTTTCTGAACTTGATTTTTAGTTCCTGATTCTTTTTTTCAATGTGATATTTCCAGCCTGATTGATATGAGTTAAACCGTTTGCTCTCCCTAGGGGCGAGCTAAAACTTTGACAGGAAAAAATATCAACAATATGGGGGGAAAATTACAACTGGTAGAACATAGTAAAAATCTTTATTATTAACTACGAAGATTATATCAGCTGATATAACTCCACGGTAGGTACCGAGTTTGTTATTACTCTTGTCAGCTATAGATGAACCTGTGAAGTATAGGGAGGTATGGAGGACCACTTATCAGCTGAGTTTCCATGCAATGGTGGAAATATGACTATCATAAAAGCCTATCAACATTTACTAAAAAGCGTAAAATTGGAAGGTCGTGGCGTCTTGAAGGGGTGGACCCTTGGCAAGGCGCAATGCGTTGTTTTTAGACAACGTATAGATCGACTAATGTAGGTATTGTAGATAAACCAATGGGTTTAATAAAGAAGACCATTGATCTGCGTAGCAGGGTTACCTCACACAGGAATAATAACACTTTGAAATTGACTGTAGGGTTTAGTGAATGTTTACGCCACTGAGCTAGCTATGGCTGACTCCTCATATAAATCATAGAAAAATACTATATCAGGGGATGAAACCACTATTGTTGGGAGACACAAAGAAATCTATCCTTCAAGTTCCGGAGTAAACAAAGTTTTTGAGGCGTCAAGGTAAACAAATTTTCATTTCCCTATTCCATCAACACCACCAGAATTAGCGTCTCGTCCGCATCGCGAGTTCTTCTGAGAGTTGTTTTCACCAACCTGTCGACTCGACGCTGACGATTCGAGGGCAGACGACGGCATGGAGAGAAGGGGGGAATGTTTGTGACAAGTTCGGATAAACAAGCGTGGGAACGGACCCCAAACTCCAGGGACTGGAGGTGGTAACCAGGGTGTACATTACAACGCTGGTAAATCAGAAAGCCCCCGCTCCCGAGGCAGGGGCTCTTCCAAACAGGGCTGAAGCGGTTGATGGCTGGGGAAACTCGTGATATATCGGTTTTGCCCCCTTCGGACGGGCGAAGCCTTCTCCTCAGGAGAATCGTGATGGATGGTATTTGCAATGCAGAGCGTTTGAGAGTGAAGAGACCGCCGACCCCCGCGGACCAGTCTGAAGCTAAAACTAATGCGCCCAATCTGCATTCTGTCGCGGACACGCACCACTCGTGTAACCTCTGAGCTTGACACTCATCGCCTTAATTGGATATCCACCTCTCTTCCCCGTTTCTGTTTCAATGGCCTTGGTTGTATTTTATGACCCATATTTGGTTAACCTCTGGGAACCGTCTTTGTCCTAAGGCGTTGGATCGATCGAAAACAACTTCTATATTTTCATAACGTAATTAGTTTGAATAATGTCAAGATTAGTACTGAAGAAAAGTAGCGAAGTTGCTGAAATAGTTACTGATTTATTTATTTGTTGGTGATAGTAGTTTTTTAATATATTCAATTATTATAAGTTCATAGCTGATAAGGAACGAAAGTTAATTGGTGATGACAGTTATTCTTTCCTTAATGTGATGATGCACTTGAAACTGCCTACTTTATTGAAGTATTCTTGTTGGTGGTTACGGTTATTCTTTACAGTAAGCAATAAGATGGTTTTGGTTCAATAGTTTCAATTATGAATCTTTGTAGTCGACCCGGGAATAAACTTCTGTTTAACCTCCCCCTCCCACAAAATTTGTTGGTTTACGTTTCATGATGCATAGATAAAAATATGAATAAGTAAAATACAGCGCAGTGTACATAAAAGGAAAAAACTCCGTATCATGACAACCGATCGTTATACTGACTTGGGAATGGTTTCGTTCTATTCATAAAAAAAAACTTTAGAAAAATAGAAAGAAATGTTGGTGAAAGATAAATTTTCATTCATGCGGTGAAATAAGGGAACTTCTTCAGGAGAATTAGCCCAAGAGCTTCATAAATTGAGCTGAAAAAGAGGCCGAAAATATCAAATTGTATCATGAAACCTGGAATCACGGATGAATAAAACATTCATGCCTTAAATCGGATCTTTTTTTATGTGGGGAAATATGCAATAATTTATAATGATCTAATTTTATAGTCTATATATTTAATATACTGCG
This sequence comes from Adelphocoris suturalis, assembly GCA_030762985.1. NCBI lineage: Eukaryota > Metazoa > Arthropoda > Insecta > Hemiptera > Miridae > Adelphocoris > Adelphocoris suturalis. The sequence goes on from CM061043.1 coordinate 71,695,260, forward strand.
AAAAATGAAATTGTGTAAAAAATTTATATTTATTGCCAATTTTTTTTAAATATCAGTTTTGGTTAATTATTTAAGGTAATGAACCGTTGCAATTGACTAAGAAAAAAATGGGACCTCCCCACAATATTTTTTGGTAGTAGTAGCGGTAGTAGTAAGTACCAACCTACCAACCTTTCTTTTACCAATTCCAAAACAAATTCAATTTCAATATTTGGTTTCTACTGGAATATAACCAATATCTATTTAATTTAATCAAAAACAGGTTACAATCTTTTTAACACTCGTAAAACATTTTGGATTTGATGGTGTTCATGAAATTGAAAAAAAAAATCACCAATGTTCCTCCAACATAGGAACGGCCATCCTCCAATTCCAGTGGCCGCACTCTCCTCCGGGCACCTCATATCCGAAGGGAAACCACTCGAATTATGGCGAATTGTATCTTTACTTTAACCCATCCCACAAGGTTTGAGAATGGCTTGTTCCACATATTGGCGAGTACGTGGGCAGCACGCTTTACGAAGACAGATTTCAAAAATACGCAGATTCCAAAAATCAAATTTAAAAAAAGTCCGTCCGCCGTGCGTCGTCCCAATTTTTACTCCTAAACTATTGGACCAAACTTTATAAAATATGGCTAAAAATCATACAACTGCCGGGGATGTTTCAGTAAATTGTCATAATTTTAGCTCAACCCTGAAGGGTACCTAGTACTTCAGAGCTGAACTATCCAAAAAATCGAGATCTCAAAAACTTTCAAGGTAACAGTAATGTTTTTTTTTAATTGTCATTTATAGCTAATATTTCAAAGAATCTAATGGAACTCCCTACGCTCTCCTTACAGGCTGAAACTAGTATCGACATTTTCAAATTGCCGCGTGAATCGTTAAATTTCAAGTCCGAGTGATTGTTAAACTCGAGACCTTCTCGAACGATCAAGTTTGTCCCCCACCCCAGCAACTACTTGGAACCGTTCCCTACAAGAAGAACTGTGAGTTCTTCAATTCCGTTCAACCTGTTTCGACTTAGACTATCACGCATCATTCTGACCTACATCTCCAACTGATCTGTATTTTTACTAAGGGATTGACTACTTGATGTTATGTAATTTTGAGATGCGAGCTTGCTAGCATCCAGACCACCAGCCTATACACAGCATTCTGATCTATTTGTGCGAATTCATGTGCATTCCACTTGTGAGAATTCATTCAAGAACTCATAGTTCTTCTTGTAGGGAACGGTTCCAAGTAGTTGCCGGGGTGGGGGACAAACTTGATCGTTCTAGAAGGTCTCGTTTGTTAAACCCATCTAATAATTTCCGACGAACGCATCATCTGATATTATTTCAATGGAATTCTAGCTTTGCGAAATCGAATTTATTATAACTCTCGTAGGATGGACTAGTGAAGCGTCGGTAGGTATTTCATTTCATCTCATAGTATTTTATTTGGTGGGTACCTACCAACTTAAATGTCGTGAAACTTAGATCAGGGGGACTAGAAAAGTGTAGATTTAATAATTAGTTGCATAATTATCCCTCTATAGGTGCGTTTATGCATGCAGGCGTACCTATTGATTAAAAAATCAGACTTTCGCCAAACACCACGAAATTTTATCACAAACATCAACATAATTTCTTTCTTAATTAGACTAAAGAGCTGAAATTTGAACTCAAGCTTCTTTCGGACAACTAAAATACAATCACCAATTATGGAGAAACTCTGATCAGCTTTGGAACGGGAGCATTAAGAGTGGAATCTTACAACGATTATATTAATATAGAAAGGAAGTTAGATAGATAGGTACTACTCAATTATCCAGTAGATAGGTAGGTAAATATCTAATAAATCATGATTAGATAAATATAGAGTGCTTATTGATTTAAGCTATCACAATATAATTCGTCTTTGAAATATTAATTTATATGTTAATTACTCAGAATCAATAGTAATAGGTGATTATTACAACAAAAAAACTTTGAAAAAAATCCAACAAGCCTGAAGAATAGAGCATTGGGGCAATACCAACAATGGGGCAATACAAATTAGCCTGAATTTGGTGTGGCGATATTGCCCCAGTAAACTTTTCGAGATGGGTTCAATTGCACAATTTTCAATATGGGATCGAGGTAACTCCCAAGCACATTATTATAGCACCCCATTAATGAGGTAGCAAAAGCAAAATAGGTTTGCAATGAGGCAATTTGGGAGATAATATTCGGGTTTTTGTCTATTTATTGGGTAACAAGCAACCTCATTTTTCAGTTGTCTCCTGGATTCAGAAACGTGTCATCCAAAGTTTGTGCCAATATCGAATTCTACGTCCTGATGGAGTTGAGTGCTTTTCCAAGTGGGTCGTCGTTTTCAATAAATGAAACAAAATATTTCATAATATTTCTGATCTGTTTGGGTCAACCACCACGTTAGATCCGATCACTCTAAATCTTGTTGTGGCTTTTTATTGCTTTGCTTAGGGAGGTGGAAGGAGGTCGTAACTCAGTTTTGACGCGTGGGAGTGACGTCCCTCCCAAAAACATCCTTTAGGATTACCTGTTCAAACTGTGCGACTATGCGAGAGGCGATCCAATATTTGTCTCTCAAATTCATTTCCCTGAACGTGGGTTCTCTCGCCCCACTCTAATCTCCATTCATATTAGTTTAACTTTCTTTTTTTTCTGCACTACAAGAAGATTTTGAATGAGTGGGGAAAACCATCATCAAACTCGACATTACTGTAGGTATGAAAATGTAACAGTTCCATTAATAACTTAATAGAGCTCAATCATGCAGCAATTGGGGATTCACTTCCTTCCCGTTAAGTTAAAGGAAGTTGACATACCCTCAATAGGCAATTTCAGTTATTTTATTTTATTCTATCAGCGGGAAGACCATGTCATGAGTTTTCCGAAAATTTGCAGTATGAAGGATTTGGATAATTGAAAGTAGCCACTTGTTGAATGAAGTCATAGAGGATCAACCTCATCAGCATATTAGCCGGAGGGGAGAACCTCAACGCCGTCTTCCTATAAGCGCAAATCTAGTTTCTTTCTAATGATTTTTTTTTCAAACATTCGGAATTTTGAGCTGAAGGGCGATCCGGGGGGGGGGGGGGGGGGGGCGCAAAATCCAGTCATGCAGCATGATCGTATGAGCGAATTTTCGTATGTTATCGTATAATATTATTTTATATTATTATGTTATTATTATTATATAATGTTATCTTTTATATTTAAAAAAAAAAGAAATCTAATGGCATTCAGTACGGCCGTTCTATTCGGCCGATTTTCTTCATATTTTTATGCTTAGATTTGTATTTATGCATCGATTTGTCATCAAGCATTGAAAATCAAGTTTGTCCCTCTTTTATAGCTTTGTCCTTTGATATCTCAGGTTCTAAATGAGTTACATCGTTCGTTTTGGTTTAAGAACACTTGGTGAATCATGCCCTTCCATTTGAGATAGTATTAAAGGGATTAATTTGTTGAGTTTGAAGGGACTTATGCGCGGAAAACCGATTTGTATGGCTCCCGAAACGTTATTATGGTTGCCAACCAGAGTTAGACGATTGAAATTATGGTCTCCTTCATGATCAGCTGTGTCCGCTAAATTCCCTCCTGTTAACTCTAGGAAGTAGGCATTTGATAGAAAAACTCAATGGGTCATCAAGAGACAATTGAAATAATGGTCTCCTTTCATAATCAGTAGAGTGAGCTTAATTTTATCCTGTTAACCCTAAGAAGCTGAAATTTGATAGAAAGACTCTCTGGATCATTAAGAGACAATCGAAATGATGGGCTCTTTCATGATCTGCTCTGTCCATTAAATTCTCCAGCTTTGGTAGATCCCTCTCAAGGTTAGTTAGAACTCCTGTAGAATCATTAGAGCAATGAGTACTTTCATTGAATAAACCAAAAAATTTATGCCTTTAAATCTGTGTGCTATCTGAAGAATTTAGTATCTTTTCAGACTATTTCCAGTATAAAAATTACCATAGCAGGCAGCCAGCATGTTACACGGTGGAAGCCTTAAACGTCTAGAAATATAGGCGAAGATTGGAAACAGAGAAGAGAATAGGATCTAAGGACATGCAATGTATATGGGACGTTATCTGGAGTAGCTGCACAAGTCATCACTGAGCTGGTGCCTGGCCAATCAGAGACGATGAATTTATCTGAAAAAGGAGGAACACACCTTTTGGGATGCTTCTAAAACAATGAAGAATAAAGAAAGAGAAGAAACCATGCAAAATGGAACCAAAGTTGGACAGAGGACAGCGGAGGAATGTGGGCCTAATGTGCGAGAAAGAACTCAGGCTGACAGGAATCATGCGAAACAGGACTGATACAGCTCCTTAGTTAATATGGTTATTTCAGAACCGATTTGTCACTGGTGGGAAAAACAAGTTTCTGTATGCTCTGCGATGACGCACATCATACCATTTTTATCAAGTTCACAATGGGAAAAACCTCGAAATGCGTTAGAGACAGGCGATATGGAATGATGGGTAAGTTTCGAGGAAACTAGGACGCTGAGATATGTGATAGCAGTTCTGAAAACCAAAGAAACAAAGAGGAATTGGGACTCAGAATTGGAGAAAAACCAGTATAATAGGCTATCCAGAGAGCTGTGTATGGAAATGGGTGTAGGTGAACAGTGAACATCCCCAATAAACTACAACGATCGAATTAAACGTACTATCGCAATTGAAATATCATTTAGAGAAATCGAGTTTTCCAGATATATATTACATAATTATAGCAGAACGAATTAGATAAAACAGGTGAAATCGGCCATCAGGAGAAAAACAAGTCATAACTGTATTGAGTACATGCTAGAACATAGTCAGGATAAAAGTCTGGCCATAATTTTTAGGTCATCTCTCTGAAGGCTCATAGTATGACTTCTTCTATGAGGAATACACCATAAGCATTGATCTAAGGTGGTGTGGGACGATACGAACTTGAGAAAAAATAAATAAATAGCCGAATACAAATTCGTTTCAGACCATACTAAGACTGAATCCGTGAAAAATAGTTTCGCCCAATGTGTTCATCTTTTTTTTTTCCAAGCATATGTAAGTATGTGTGTATGTGTGTTTGCGTGTGTGCGTGTGTGAGGGTGGATAAGTTACTTATTTAAATTCAGTCGACATTGCAATCATGTTGATAGACAATATACGTAACGGTCAATGAATTTAAACAATCCTCTACCTACTTAAACCATAAATTATAGACTTCTTACTGAATATTCATTAACTCAATAAAACAAGTCACAGCAAAAACTCAGCGTTCCGGAATCTCTTGCTACAGAACCGCCTGCAACTCGAAGTTGATCGTTTCAGGCCGAGCGGAGAGTGAAGCGTTTTGAAGAACATTGGATTTCTTGTGGGAACCAAATTAAATTAGTGTATACGAGAAACTGAGAGAGGTAGTAGAGTGGTCGCGTTCTAGCGGCGCATAACTCAGGCAGTCTGACTAATTAAAGTTAAGTTAATTACTTGAGTTGTTAGGCCACTAACTCAACTTGTAGACAACGCGGTTCCGTGACCTGATCAGGTAACGTACCATTATTTCGAAGGTTCAACTGCTGAAACCGTAAATGATCTCGGAATCTGAGTTGGTCCCCATGTTCGTTTCAATTAAAACTTCGATACACATGATTAATTTTTCATCTTTACCATGAATTATGAACTTTACATAATTGGAAACACAGAAAACCGGGAAATTTTTGAGAATTTTGATTTTTAGAGCCAACAAGGTTTGAAAGTAAACAAGATGAGTTGATTTCCTATCAATTTGCAAAATTCATCATGGGCTCTACTCATCGAACTTAATGATTAATCTCAATCAAACAAATGAATTACATGATTGGCTAATTCGTTTTTACGTAGGTATATTTAGTTTTGGGTAAATTACAAGTATCAATGTGCGAGTAAGTATGTAAAAACAGGTGTGTGAAAACATGTCTTAGTTGAGAACACTCCATTTAGCAATTGTTTATCTTCAAATGTACGAGTAAAAGAAACCAGTACGGATTCGTTATTTTGTGTATGTATTTCTATGTCTATTTGTACGCAAATCATTGACTTTTTCAAAGAATGTACGAATTAGGCAGTAGACGGTTCTGAATAAGTTTCACTGCTCACAAATTGTTGATTTATTTACACTGAGAAAGTTCAAGCGTTAAAACCACCAGGATTAAATAAAAAACTTCACTAGTCCTTCAATATTATATCAAAAGTTAAAATTATATAATTATATTCTTGAAAAGGTAATTTCATTTATGTAATAACAACTGATTTGGTCGTTTTAGTATAAAGACGACTTTAACGATGTTCTGTTGTAAAGCATAGTCATGTTGACCATTTTTACTCTCGCTAAAGGTCCCTCAAGAAGAGCGAACGGACAAACGTACAGAGATTCGGGCGGAATCAATTATATGTTATAAATTTTCCTTATTCAATTTGTTCCACAAGTAATAGATTCAAAATTTGATCCAGCGTATACCACAAGGTGTGCAGCAGTAGGGAATATAATTGCACTAAGACTAGAATATTTACAATATCCTCTGAGCGCTAGATTATCATATATGAAAAGATCTCAAATATCTGTATAATAGAACGAACCACAAAAAATAAATTTTTATCGAGGCATACCTATTAATAAGGGGGGGGGGAGGGGATGCGAAATTGTGTTGAACAATGATGTTTACAACGATTGATAATATCTACTTTTAAGAAGATTGGAACATTTTAGATCAATAAAGTTATTTTATCTTGTCTGAGGGTAGGCTTAGCACACACTAGTAGTTGTTACGTAAAATGCGTGGTGCTACGTTTAAAATATGAGCAAATTGCCACGAACTTATCCAACAACATGGGCCAAGCCTGCCTTTGGGGAAGTAAGCTAATAGGTGACCAAAAAATATAGTTCTTATTTCAAAAGTTGTTGATATCCTGATTTTTAAAGATTTCAGCCTTGCTGTTCTACATGTTACGGTTGATCAAAAGAAGGATGCCAAGAACCCAGTACCTATATGTGATTTTCAACACGAGTATCGTGAAGTTTGGTTCTGACGTTTCGGAAAAAGCTCCGGACCGCAGTCGGACGAATTATTTTGTTATTCGATTTTAGGAATCAGCCTATATTTACCTCATAAACAAAAAATATCTTGATGGAGGGGTTATATTATTCCCTTCGTCGATCACTAAGGTTCATTACTGAAAATAATCTCTACGTTATTGTGGCATATAGGCTGCTCATGTAAGATTAAATATTGAAAGACGAGGGAATATTGATATATTAATTGGCTGGCTTCACGTTTAACAACCGTTAGCTGCTTCATTATTGCATCCTTGTTATATGTCCACTTATTCATTAACTTGAATAACGTATGTAAGAAGATCTACTGAGATTGTTATTATGAAGAAAGACGGAGGGGTTCGTTGTTGAATGTTAACAAGCAGTATTTCGACTATAGAGCACCCTGGGGGGTCGTGTGAGCCTCCACATTGTCACGGCATAAAATACGTAAAGTAAACATACATAATCCGGCGCCCGTGCAGCGTCGGTGGCTGCCTGCCAGCCTGAAACGCACCGACACCTTCAAAAACACAAGTTAATTGCGCCTTAATTCATATTAGAGCGGCTTCTCTCCCCCTTTTCGCGGTGTAAACAAGGGAAATTTCCCCGTTGAAGATTTATACGAGGCATATTGACTCAGTTTAAGGACTAGGGGAAAGGTGATGGGAGAGCAAGGGTGGAGGCAGTGGGGTGTCTTGGCGCGCATTCAGTTCCGTACAGGACTCCGCTCCATGGCAGTGTGCCAGGTCCACTTGAAGATTCCACCGGCTTTTAGCGACCCGAAACTTTGTCAGAAATTTCCTTTTTCAATGCTTCGGTAAAAAAGGATACAGCTATTATAAAATTTATGAAGGTATAGACTGTGGCGTGAACTCCTGTAACTCAGTTGTGGTTTCCTAAACAAATAGTGACGTTGACTCGAGTCCAAGCTAATTCCACCTCGACTGTTGGCAGTCGGTGCATGTATAGGAACAGGGGTACAGATTTAAAAGCAGGAGGTAGACTCGGGTCCTCGCCCTTAAGATCAACCCTCCAACCGATCAGTCCGTTTTGTTTGCAAATGCACTCTTGTAATAATTTTTCCTAGCTCCGTCTCCTTCCTACCTACTTATATACCTTTTTCTCTATTACTTCAAGTGCATGGTGAGGCCAAAGTACTGACTTCTAGGTGCTTAGTTGGAAAACGGAATTTAGTGGAAAACGTATATTCCCACGAAAAATAAAGAGTTACAATTTGTTATTGTTTGTTACTGATGATGGCCTAACCGACGAAATCGATTTAACAAGTTATTGTTTGTTACTGATGATGGCCTAACCGTCGAAATCAATTTAAAATTGTAACAAAAATTGTTGTGAGTTTATCAAAACTCTTGTCCCTTTGATGGACCAGAGAAGTGTACGTTGGTACTTACCTACCTTAATGTCGTTATACTTAGATCAGGGGGACTAGTAAAGCGTAGATGTATTAGGGCTGCTGAAATTTGAAGTAAAGCGTCTTTGGAATACCTTGAAAACATTGTTCCGAGGTTGTGATAGATAGGAGTAGTTCCTCCTTCCCAATTCTTGCAAATGTCACATCTAAGGGGATATTTCCTGGGATATCAGTGTTCAAGATATCCTCTGAGATTAGCAGATTAGTGGCCTCTCCTCTTTGAAGGGGGAACTAGTACATTTCCATCACCTCCATTGTCATATGTTAGCAGAGCCCCCCAACAACCCCTCGATTATCGACTGTCCTATTAAATGACGGTTTGTTAAAATTTTGTGATTGAAAATGTCATTAATATAGTAAAATGTTTTATAAAAGCTAGATATATTCAAATATAAGTTAAAGGTTCAGTTTGATGCGTTTTTCTCTACCACCACTCGATAATTGAATTTTTACTCTATCAGATGAGTTGCGCCCGTGTTGCGTCGGATTGGGATTTGCATTGCGCCCGACGGAAAGTTAAACTGCAATTACTCGATCCTTTCAATTCAGAATGAAACTCTCATATCTGCTATACAGGTGGGTAGACAGTGTTGTGCCATTTAGGTTGTAAGTTATCCACTCTGTACAGATGTTTCATTTTCTAAGACCTTCCGGATTGCAAACCAACTCACAGTTTGTACTAACACAGTTCTAGCTCATCAACGATTGAACTTCATATCTATACAAACGCCCTTTAAGAGGTAAGCGAATTTCCGCTGCAGAGTAGTAACCTAGATCTCATTTAGTGTATACCACTTTGGGTAACGGCAGGATCCAATACCGAAAAAGGGTTTACGAATTGGTAGCTTAATTTATTTTAGATTGCCCATTTCATTCCATGGGGCCGCTGGATCGGCGGCAGCTACTATGATCCCTTTTTCGTATTTCAATCTTCCCCGACGGCTACGAGAAGAGATATCCCTTCCAACTTTATTTCTGACAAGGAGTTTACAAAGTCACACCGTAAAACCGAAGAATGGGGAATTCTCATCGTTATCATTTGTTTGCTTATTAGGAAGATCTTAGTGACAGCTTTCCTAAAAGGTTCTATATGATGGGTATCTGGCCAGTAATTTGCACGATGACGTCACGGCCCTCGCCTGCCTAGGGAGAACCCTCAGCTTCCTTGCAGTTAATAAGCCATGCCAATAAAAGGACTTTATAATGTGAATTTATAACATATGACTCCACATTCCAATGGGCCAATTTCCCCCTCCTTAACCCTTCTGAGAAGTCCTAGCTTACGTATACAAACTAGTTTTGGGACCCTTACTGGATCAATCCACTACACTACTCTGCTGGGGTTTTTCTCCCTAGTTCAATACTCAGTTGATTTTTCTCACAAATGGTTACTAGGTGATGTAGTTATAGGGGAAGCCAATGGCATATCCATTCACTTTTTATGTGCGCGTTACGTTGTTACTTTCGAACAGTTTAACCACAACTCTTGATATTTATTTTTGTCATTCGTATAACTCACCTATGAAATAATATGCAAGGTATAATAAGGTACGCTATTGAAGTTTGATTGTTTAGGAGTTGAACATACTTAAAAACGCTTTAAATTATTACACCAAGTTTTCATTTAAAAAAATTTCCTGACATTTGGTTGTTTTAGCAAAATTCCCTGACATATCCCTGACTTTTCCCGACGTGAAGAATTCATTGACAATTCCAGGTTTTCCCTGACTTTTCCAGTTGGGGGCCACCCTGTAACTGTATAATTCATATAGAGAGTAAATAAATAACTAGTTCAAAACTCTTGGAGCAATAGCTGAAGTTATTATCTTGTTTTACCTTATTAGATTTATTCAATAATTGAAAACGAGATTTCGATGAAAACCATCGTTAGATGTAGACATTACTTGGGTTGTAGAGTTCTAAGTGAAGTTGAGGGGTAATGTGACAAGGAAGGTATCCGAAATGGCCCGAGGCTGATGAGAAGAGAATGGCGCAATTAAGAGCGGGACAACCGAAGGAAGAACAAGGCGCCAGGTGCGGATTCATTATCATCACGTTCTGTCGTTGAAATAGCGGCGGCGGGAGGGGGTGGTCGAAAAGGGGAGAAAGGTGGTCTAGATGGGTCGGAGGTAGGTCGAAATGAGGAGGTGGTTTCGAGTGATGGTGGGGAAGAGGGTGGGGACAATCAGGAAAGGACAATACTTGCAAATCACTCAGACATTAAACGATTTATTTGAGGTGTGGGAGAGAAGACAGGTGCTTCGACTCCACGAAGGTTCAATCCCTGTAATGAGGACTGACTAACGGAAAAGACTCCGCCACTACGGGGGAAATGAGTGCGGAGGGAGAAAATCCGGAGGAAGGGAAAATCGAGGGAATGAGGCGGAGGCTTAGAGAGCAAAAGGGTTATAATGCTCCCAGAAAGGCGTTAAGGGGCCGAGAGGCCCAAGTTGCTATGCATGGACTGAAACCCCGGGAAAACTCCCTAGCCGGCACTTGGGGGAGAAAAGTCCCCCCTGCCAACCACCTCACCTTCACAATCCCAACCCCTTTCCCATTATCAACGTCAGAATGGGCGAGTGGGGTGATTCGAGGGGGGTCAGAAGCGTCGGGGTCTTCCCTATCACCTGACAACGGCCTTTTCCGCTAACCCAATCTCAACAGGCCCCAATTTGTACTAGTAAAGACCGTTTCCGCCTCTGAGGAACAGAAGTCCACAAGCTGTCGCATCTCATCATGCCCCCATCCCCCTCCTCCTCCTCATTTTCTCCCCCTTTTTAAAGAGCCTCTTTTAAATGGTCTCTTTAGAGAAGCTCACATTAAACTGGTCTCTTTTCCAAGGACCGCAAGAACGTCCAACCAATTTCACGGCCTCCGCCGTATTCATTGATGAGCGAAACTGCGGCTCCTTTGAATTAATGTGGAACTAGAACGTCCTCAAAAGTACAAATTAAATTTAAAAAATAAATAAATCTAACTATCTTACATATACTTTTTCAACTGATAAAAACCCATTTCGAAACAAAATAGATTGCATATAATCCACTGCCCAGAGTCCACTGCCAGGTTTCTCACGAAGTTTAAAACATGTATACAAATCAACGTGCCTATTCTGCTTTAAAGAATGTCACTATCGTCCTAAAAGAAACTCCACCAGTGACTAACTTCGGCTCCATTTCAGTTCGTTTTTTAGGGGGTATTTTAGAGGGTGTAGAACACTATTACAAACGATTAGGTTGTATTCGATAATCATCAGAAACGCTTGCATACGAGTCTGCAACACATTGGGACATTTTATGTCTTTAGTTGCAGACTCGTTTGCAAGTTCTAAGAGCGACTCAGCTGATCTGGACCCTGGGCATCGTCAAGTAAATATCCTAAAGAGGCTACATACGAAATTACAGCTTCCTAGAGTGTAAAGCATAGAAATTAGCTTTAAGAGCCACTTATCTTATCCGGACCCAGGGAATCGTCAAGTAAATGCCTTAAAGAGGCTACATACGAAATTACAGCTTCCTAGAGTGTAAAGTATAGAAATTACCTATTAAAATGATTTAACCACCGCTTCACAAATCAAACGGTTCTCGCAATAGTCGGATCACCTGCTATGAATCAAATCATCGAAACACCAGGTTAATGAAATCATCAGAAATTTCATTTCCAACCGTAACGCTTTTATTTAACGCTTTTTTCGTTTATGTGACAAAGTAAGTAAAGACATAAAATTTCAAAAATAAATAAATCTAACAATCTTACATATAATACTTTTTCAATTGATAAAAACCCATTTCGAAACACAAAACACAGAATAGATTGCAAACAATGAGGCCACTGCCAGGTTTCTCACGAAGTTTAAAAAAATTGTAGGTGTACTAATATTTTGAATATGGAGTGAGTGCTTTGACTCGGCTGGCATAGGTATGTCAGCGTATGTTCGTATGTGTATCTCCCGCGCTACAAGCCACTCAAGTGAAGTTATCCCTTTGGAATTTTGTAGGTAGACTCCTTAGACATACAAAATTAGCTGTGTAGATTTTGGTGACGGTCCGACAAAAGGAACTTATCGCCGGCGACGACGATCGTTGTCGAATCAACTGACAATCGACTCTGGTTATAAATCAAGAAATATATTGGATTTTTATCTTTTTATCATTCCATTTTTCAACATTTTTGTGTATATACATCTTTGAATGTTCCAGCTCATCGTTGATCAACTTTTTTGACTGAGATTCTGCCTTACAGAAAAAAAACTATTATTAGCCATTTTTAGTCATATTTAGTCATTTATTCAAGATTTTAGCCCTATGTGCCCAAAAGTGCTGGCCAACCATTTCAGCCTTTAATTGGAACAGTCTGGTATTTTGGCGCGAGAACGGAATTTTCATCTCAATTCTATGGAGAGTTATCGTATGGAATGCTCGTATATTGATACTATTAGTTATTTCGGCTTATATTGCAAAACTCCATTATTAATTAGAGCGATTTAAAAATTATTTTAGTTCTATTTTTTTTTTTCTTAAATCAAGAAGTGGAAACGTGATCACATTTCGGGTTTCGCACCATCCTCAGTTAGACTGGTACAAATTAAATTGTATTTATAACTAGGAACACTTTTACTAATTCACCTGACACTGCTAAAAACTATTTCACTTTGAAATACGTATATGATTAAACACAAAATCATTGTATTGAGCGCATCATCAAACAATCTTCAAGTGCCATCTTTGTGATAAGCTTAACAATCACATTCATATATCAAAGTGAAATAGTTGTTACTTGTGTTATTTGAATTGGTAAAAGTGATTTTAATGTAATTATCAGTCTGACTGAAGATGGCGTGAAACCCGAGATATATATCTCTTGATTCCAGAACTAACTTGTAGAACTGAGGTCATGAATATTTAAATCAACCCAATTAATTCATAACTATACTTTAAAAAAATATAATTATACATGGGGAAAAGCGTTAACTCCCGGAACCATTAAGGAATGCCTCAAAACGGAATCCTATCAAAGAAATTTTGGGGAAAATATATTAAAATTTTCGGTGCCATAGAAAAAGGTTCTTTTTTACAAAAATTAGGTAAATAAATGGTAAATACCTGAATTTTACGCGCTGTTGTATATTTAATGTATAGGAAGGATAATTTTCACCTTTTGGAAAATTGATTTGTTTTACGTCAAACATTACGTCCATGTATATGCATTACATCTTTATCGCTTACTCAATCACACGAACTCAATTCCTGATTCAAAACGAAACTGGATTTACACGCTATTAAACTCGCTGAGAGGGATTATATTTAAAATGTGTCGTATCACGCAAAGTAAATATAATTTAAGAGGTAGTGAAGTCATATTTTATTTGTGTTTTCTTACCTCCAACTTTGAGATTCGATAATATCTGTTGTTAGAAGACATTTGAAGATTATCGTGCAATTGTCTTGTGAGCTAAAACCCAGGTCTTTTATAGTTTTGTTGCCACACTGTTTTATGTTGTATTTTGTTTCCAATAAAACGACTTTTTGGGATTCAATTATGGTGTACTCGTATTTGTTGAACTTCTAATCGTTACGAATTGAAAAATGCATAAAATTCCTCTCTCTTTAAATCTTTCTATAGGAGGTGTTGTCTCTTTGCACAAGTTCAACATAGACGGTAATGGCCTCTTTATTTTCCATCCCTCTACACCATCCTACAGAGTGGGGCATTATTCAACTAATTTCTTAGTTTAACTGACGCCGTAACAAATAACTGTTAGTTATTAGGTACTTACTACACATAAATAAACTTGATAATCTAATTTCTCGGGGTAACTTACGTTTTATTTGATAACTGTGATTTCAATTTATTTGTTAACGATAAATTCACTGTGTTATTTTTAGTTACTACTGTTCAACTAATAGATGATTTTGGTGAAATTAGTTGAACTAATAACTATTAGATTATTGGTGATTAGTTATTAGTAACAGGCAGGTGAAACTAAAACTAATGTAGAAATGCAACATTTTTTTGCTGCCAGTAACTAATAACAAATTTAGGTAATATTAGCGCGAATAATAACTACTAGATAACTTTTTTTCGCTGAAAACATTAAAATCGAAACTTGTCAAAATGTGGCGGAAAATTTTTATTGCGCATTATGATTTAATGTGCTAGTTTTTATGTAAATCGGCAATAATAAGTAGTGTTTGCCTGTATTTAACCCGAAAAAATCTTAATATTTAGGCGCATTCATAAGAGAAACTAATTAATAATCGATAAATTCACTCATACAGTCATGTTAAAACCCCGAAAGTGAAAACAATGTTTCCGCCACTTACAGGTAAATTCGGAAGCAGATTGCGACTAAAAACTAATTGGTTAAACACTGGTTAACCGAATGCGCCCCTATCTCCCGGCCCCTGCTGGCGTCTGGGGGGATGACCACGATCAGGAACCGACGCACAGTGGGACGAAATGCGATTCTAGCTGGACAAAAATATTTTATTGGCTATTATTATAGGAAAGTTCACGCTGATTCCGAATATACCACATGTTCCTATACCTTAAATAGCTCTTTAATGGACATTTCTTGAAAAAACCTCGAAAAAACACGTTTTTTGAAATATTTTCCCATTTTTCATCCTTAAGATGTACTGGAAACGTTTTTTGATCGATGGAAAAGTTATAGAAAATTAAAGTCTGCGTCGATTCGTCACTAAGGAAAGTAGAACTTTTGGTAAAATAAGGAAGTTATCGAATGTCAAAGTTTTCCAAGACCGGAAAATACCATTTATTGCCGTATTAGAGGTAAAACTTGATATTCAATCGACCTTCACAAAGAATTAAAGTTGTAAACTATCAAATTCTGCAGCGATTGACTACCAATTTTTTCGAAAAACACCAATAATTAAGAGAGTTATGATGTTTCAAAGTTTTTGACAACTCCTATTTTCCACTTTTTCACTATGCTGATTCCCAGGAACCTATCATCACCTCACCATTCCTTCATATATGTGTTCAACAACTATTGTGGTACACCGTGAAACCAATTCCAGCTGCAAATATTTGCAAGTAATCCCGATACCCTCGTCAACGTTGTGAAAGTATGCCAAAACTCTGGTATAATTGCTTAAAAGTCATAGGAACCCTACCGTAAATTTATTGCATCTTGACAGTGAAATCAATTTCGAGAGCAAGGAATACCTAGCACTGTGAAGTCTGGCCTAGCCCAACAGTTAACGTACGATAAACAGATTTTTTGGGTGGAAAAACCTCCTTTCAAGCGCTAATATTATGTTCCTCATCCTTGAACACTTCAAACCATGACCTTAAGTTATTAAGACTCTCGTCAACGTTGTGAAAGTGAGGATAATGAGTGCACAAAATCCTGATACACGGTCATAAACTAGTAAAGAATTTTTCCATACCCATTGGCCAATTGTCGGAAGATGTCCAGGAGAATTTAGAGAGCATTTTTCTAGAAAATTCTCTAGAGTAGATTCAAACAGAGATGTTTTAAACAAATTACCTACTAATTTCTTCTGATCCACTGATCACGAGTCTCCAAGCCGCTCCAATAAAAAATCAGAAGCCTTTCAGCGACGAAGTGTCTTCTCTTCTGAAATATCATCAGGACACTAACAATGCCAATCTTGCCTCCAGTGACGATGATATTTCCACCAGTTACGATGATTTGGCACTCAGTGAATTTTCCTTGTAAATACTGAATAATAAATTATATCATGTATTGTAAATCGTTCACATACCTAGTAGGTCATTCGTAATTCTAAGGTTCCTCATACATTGAAGGAGGTTTTTCCACCCAAAAATCTGATTATCGTACGTTAACTGTTGGGCTAGGCTAGAAGGCTAGACAGTCCTTGCTCTCGAAATTAATGTAACTTCCAAGATGCAATACATTTACGGTAGGGTTCCTATGACTTTGAAGCAATTATACCAGAGTTTTGGCTCACTTTCACAACTTTGACGAGGGTATCGTGATTACTTGCAAATATTTGCAGCTGGAATTGGTTTCACGGTGTACCATAATAGTTGTTGAACGCATATATGAAGGAATGGTGAGGTGATGATAGGTTCCTGGGAATCAGCGTAGTGGAAAAGTGGGAAATAGGAGTTGTCAAAAACTTTGAAACATCATAACTCTCTTAATTATTGGTGTTTTTCGAAAAAAATGGTTATCAATCGCTGCAGAATTTGATATTTCACAACTTTTATTCTTTGTGAAAGTCGATTGAATATCAAGTTTTACCTCTAATACGGCAATAAATGGTATTTTCCGGTCTTGGAAAACTTTGACATTCGATAACTTCCTTATTTTACCAAAAGTTCTACTTTCCTTGGTAACGAATCGACGCAGAATTTAATTTTCTATAACTTTTCCATTGATCAAAAAACGTTTCCAGTACATCTTAAGGATGAAAAATGGGAAAATATTTCAAAAAACGTGTTTTTTCGAGGTTTTTTTCAAGAAATATCCATTAAAGAGCTATTTTAGGTATAGGAACATGTGGTATATTCGGAATCAGCGTGAAATTTCCTATAAGAATAGCCAATAAAATATTTTTGTCCAGCCAGAATCGCATTTCGTCCCACTGTGCGACGGTCCCTGCAAGCCTCTTCTCAACCACGAATCTTGGATCTGCTCCAAAAATTGGAAATGCACGAAGATATCCGATCATCATCTTACACCATAGCGTTATGCAAACTCGTACTGAGACGGCTCGATTTTAAACCATATAAACTATAATAATAATAATACAATTAGTAGTTTGCATTTATAGCAGTCGGTTTGGAACTAGGCAGACATGAGCAAAGTGTTTCAAATCAAATACATTGATGTTTCTACACACCATAATAAATATTCAACTGCTGAATCTGGGATATAACTGTTCAGCGAGACAGTTTTCCATAGGATGCAGTTCATTTTAGCATTTTTTGGGGTGCATTTTTGCTTGTGCAGTTCATGATGTAGTGTGGTATGAGCACATCCTGAGAATTTTGAAAATGATGAAATAATGAAACAATAAGTTTTTTTTTTTTTTTACTATTGAGTTTTATTTTTCTATATTTTTGAGAGTTTCAAATAATTACTTACTACATCACAAACGGCAGGGGGTCCTGCCCATGCAGAAGGGTTGCTGTGACGTAGTAAGTAATTATTTGAAACTTTGAAAAATAGTAGAAAAAGAACTACTCATCAAGAGAGAGCTAGACTGATCTAAAAATCTTCCAAACGGGATTTAACTTGATTTAAGAACTATAATAAATCACCTTTCGGACCCCATTCAATCAAACTATTCGAAATTGTGCCAACCGATTTACACTATCTCAGTATTCCACCACTATTCCGAAGATTACTTCCTTTCAACAATCAGTGTATTTCTCACTTTGGGACCAATCTTATTTTAGGTATTCTTCGCGCTCTGCATGTTTTCAAAACTTTTGCTTTATCTTCTTATCCCTTCCCGTACCTTCTTCGAAGCCTTCGCTCCTCCTCCGCCGCTCTCTCATGAAATTTTTAGGTATACTTTTTCTCTGTCCACAAACTTTCAGCGACATCTGTTCTTTTTCGTCGGAACAACTTATTTTGTGGAGAAAAAAGTTTAATTTTCCCCCTCCTTAAAGTTTCCCAACCATGGAAACGAATGGCTTTGCCCTTTACCTCCGCTCGCCGCACCTTTCCTATTCACCTTCGGTGGTCTTCTCAGCGTTTTCTTTTCTCTTTCAGGAGAACAAACTCTAGATTTTTCAAGAAATAAAATTCTTTCGCTGCGCTTCGTTGTTATCTCAAAACATGGTTTACGAAGTTTTTTGACTCGTCATTTGAGCTCTCGTTTCAAGAGAGTTATGCTACACTATGTATGTAACGTTAATGAATAGTGGGCGAATCGGGTATATTTTGTTTTGATGTAAGCACATACGTATATGACCACTATTTATCGTTACTTATTTGAGTACCAGTAATGTACGGGAGTACCACCACAAACTTAGGAGTTGTGGGAGAGCCGGGGGAGTAAAGGTTCGCGGTGGGAACTTGGACTGGCTATGTATTGCTCGTGAATCAATTTTTATCCAAACGGACGGAGACCAGAAAACCAGATCAAGCTGTGTCATCACGCCACGACCTGTCACTCCATCACCTGGTCAACGCCCGTACATCACTCCATCCTCCAGAAATACCTGTCCCAGATGTATGGCTAAGGCGGAAAGGAAGTTCCGTGGGGGGGGGTATGATTTCCCTACTTCGCTAGAAAAATTAATTTTACGATTTTAATAATATATTTAAAAAAAAACCCTATGGAAAATTTGGTTACGGGATGCTTAAAAATACATAATAAATGCTTGAAAGGTTACCATATTGTCCTTGTAATTTGATGTCCACTCAAAAGCATTGAAAAATGGCTGGATAAATTAAACTGAGGGTCCTACAGAAATTGGTTGGCTATCGACACGGGCTTTTTCAACCCTTTAAGAAATTTATCGATTCCAACCGCGTCATCCAGTACGAAATCCTTCTCTCCTCCGAAAAGCTTCGGGAAATGTATTGCCAAGAACGAAGAAGGAAGATTGTAGATCGAAAATGAATCGATATGCTAGAAACATAATTTCCAAACTCTAATCGTAATAAATATCCACTCATTCTAGAGAGAAGCTCTTACATTTTTTATGGATTCCTCGCGTTGGTCGATTAACTGAACAAGAGGTATGGATTTAGTTGTTGATATTCGATTGCTGTAGGCTGGCAAATTTAAAGAAGCATTAGTGTAAAAACACTGTGGACCAGTACCCCTTCTCTCTTCCAGTTCGCTCCTGTCATCAGGTCCAAGCTCGCGATTTTTATTCATTTTCCATGACAAGATCCTTATCAACCTGATTGTCCCATCCAGAAATATGATTCCAGTCACAAAACTACACAGACTCAATGAGCCCGATTTGAACTGTAATTTCTGGCTAAGGAAACCGTCTCCTCCCCTTGCTGCCAGCTTTTCTTCCACAGCTATATATTGCGACGTGAGCTACAGCAGTAAGTTATTGCCTGTTTTTCAGTACGACATACCGTTCATCAAGAAGACCATAAGCTACCACATAACTGATATCCGAAGGAATGAGGATCATAGAAATTTTGGCGATCTTTTTCGGAGGAAATACAATCAAGATTTCCGGGTGGGTACGTCATTTATACGCATTGGTCAAAGGCTGCGGATGGGTGTAGCTGTGCGCTATTGATCCACAAGTACAGGAAGAGGCTTGAAAATTTCTGAATTGGCTTCTATTTTCACTTGTAACGCAGTTGCGATTTGGGAAGCCCTGCGGTACATCATGGTCAGAAAAGAAGCTCTTGTAATTGTGGTGACTGACTGCCGAAATGAGATAGTCAAATTATCGAAATTCGTTATGAAAGCCGATTTCAATCACATATTTATGGAGATTCTGGATTCAGTGTTCGTATGAACGAAGAGGGGAGTCAGGTTCATTTCGTATGGACAAGGTTGCATATAGGGGTCGGCGGAAATGAAGCCGCCGACTCTTTGTCCAATGCATAACGACAAAACGGTGCGTTTTTTGATATACGGGTGCCATACACTTATATACACGGCTGTATTCATAGAAACCTGAAAGTTCATTGGCAGCAACTCTATGTTGAAGCCAGAGTTGGTATTAGATACCGGGAGATGAATCCTTGAATTCATCCTCTACCGTGGTTCGCTTAATTTGAATTGAGTAGACCCAAAATACGAGTGATTGCCCGTCTACGTTCCAACCATGGCTTGTGTGGTGCTTATTTGAGCAGAATAGAAGAAGCGAACCTCACAGCTTGCGAATATTGCCACAATAAAGAAGACGATCTTAAACATAGACTGATGTTATGCCGAAAATACTCTGGAGCCAGAGGTCGGTTATTTTAAGTATGCGTGAAGCACGTGTTGAATCCAATTCACTTTCAACAAATTATTCATTCTAGAAATGTGCACATTTATAAGGTATTTTTTTCTATTATACAAGAAGTAGATGTAACAATTTGAATTTATAATTGTATAATTTCTTAATTTTGTACTTAACTACTTTCTAATATACGTAACTATATGGCTATGGCTAATAGCTAATTCCAATTAAAGCGGAAAAAAACTATGACTATATGTAAGGTCACATTACACATTGTTTCTGAGTGCAACGCCTCCTTCTCTGAGCCAACTCCTCTCTCACGATAACCACTGCCATGTGGTAGCGTGTGATGACTATTTCTACACTGCGTGCACTCTTTTGGTGAAGGGCAATTTTTTGCAGGGTGTGAAGCCAGGCAGTTGATGAACAGTTCAAGTAACTGAGTACTGTGTCGACGTTGCACTATACTCATCCGGAAGGAAACACCTGCACTTTCGGGCTCGATGGCGTCCTCCACATATGGGGGGAGGATGCTGTAAATTTTTCCTCGGAATACTTGGAGAAGTTCAGTCACTGATGTCACCTGATTCAATGTTACGATGGACGAGCATTTAGACAGTTTTCGGGCTGTGCGGAGGTGAGGGTGTAGAAGTGGATTCTAAATTGGCCAATGATGCTTTTCCTGGGGATGCTTTTTATGTAGGCATCTCTTCCGCGCGTCATCACGATTGAGAATAGCAATTCACGAAAACTCTCAAAACCATTTTTTGTAGCTGAAATACTCACAAAGGAGTTCAGGTCTTTGTGGATTCTTAAAATCTGTAAAAATTTCGTAAAAGTGTAACGTTGATGAATAGTAGGTGATTCGGGTATATGTTTTTATGATATAAATACACGTATACGTAATCAATGCTGTATTATTGTTATTCAATAATAGGTACCAGAACACCATGGAGGTACCGTTGTTACCACTACTTACTAGGAAAACGTGGGGGAGCCGGGAGAATAAAATTTCGTGGTGGGAACTTCAGCTCGACTTAAGCCCGTAACAAGTATAATGAGTAGGTACATGAAAATTCGTTATATCTAGAAGAAATTTTTAAACGAATTAGATGAATGGTTAGGTAATTACTGGCCGTGATGAATAACAAACAACAATTTGTGTTCTAGAATAGAATTATTTTGGACGTAAATCAAATTCCGAAGTGAATTATCAGGAATTAATAATTCAACATGTACCCGTGTACTTACATATTTTTGCTCTGAGGGTCTTGCAAAAATACGCGTGACAACCAATCAACAACTTCCTCTAGTACGTTGAAGTTATATTGATTTTCCAATAACAGCCAATTCAAATAATGGTTTACGAGTACTAAACGTGGTGACAAGGTAAACGCTGTTAGGGTTTTATTTTAATTACAACAAAGCGTTTTTATTTTTATACTCTTCTATTTCCCACTGACTCGACATGGCTCTGAAAAACGCTGGTGAGTGAATCAATTACCTTCATTAAGGTTGTCCACATGTTCTCGTTAACTGGCCCTTTCGGATCACACAGTAAAGACATGGAAACGATAGGTTTATTCATAGCCCGAAAACATAAACATGCTGCAAAGTTTTTCCGTGCTAGTGGGGAAATTCGCTTTTTGGTTTATCATTCGATAATGAAATACTTCACTTCAATGGACAAAATTCGCCACAACGAAGGTTGTTGTTTTACATTCTGACAGAAGAACGATTCGAAAAACTTATACATCGATTTCGGTCCGGTCACTGTACCTGCCTGTACTATGATTTATGGAGAACGACAATTGACTTATACATGGAAGCGAAACATTTTCTAGAACTGATTCCAAAAGGAAGAAGATTTCATTTTAAGAAGTCTGACAACAGCGCTCTCCTAGAATGAGTAGTTTCTTTCTATGATTTTCAAAGGACTACTCTTGCCGTGGCGTATACTACACATTTTGGTACAAAATACAATTTTATGGAGAGCACGTTCTTAACAACTTCTTTAGCGACTGGAAGGAGTTAGAAAAAATCGAAATCCACAATAGTTGGCCAAAATAGGTTTGCCTTCCCGTCAGGTAGACAGAACTTGAACGGTAATACAAAAAATTAGTTCTCAAAAAGGGAACACCAATCAGCTGGTTTGTACAGATATTCACTTGAGGTGCATTGAAGGAGATGCCTGAGAGTAGTGATGAGCAGTTGATACTACCATTCACTAATTTATGAAGGAACACAAGATCAGCAGTACGGCAGCGATCCTCAATACGGCTGACATCAATCCAACGAGACCTGACATTAACTCATGATCGAATTCATCCACTGAAACTTTTAGTTTGTAGGCCATGTAGAAAAACTTCCACTGAACCCTAACAAGTTGGGCTGATAGCTAGCATAGTGTGGATGCCAAATAATGGATCTGGAGTCCAAAATCGTTACTTTGAGTGTCTTGTAAAATGAACAATCACCTTGACGTTCGTGAAGTCCCAGGGATTCGTTCAAGAAATCCTGAAGTGCGAATATAAAATGAAAACGTGGGTAACAAACATTAGGAACACTGGAAATCATGTTCAGTTAAGACAGTCTGATGGTCTGCTAGTCAGCTGCGAGTCGGGACCATCGCGCGACTTCTTGTCCTAAACGCAATATTGTCTGCAAAAGCCTTAAAGGAGAGTTGGCGAAGATTAGTTTGAGTATGGAACGGATATGAATAAGACGTCTGTATGGACTCCTATTTATACCTCGTCCCTCCACAAGTCAGTCCCTATGGTCAGCAATGGCAGTACCAGGTATGTAGGACACAGACTGCCACCACCTCCAAGCTTCATTGAGTGACCCGCAAAATATGTATGTTACAGGATTCACAACGATAATGTAAGTGCAAATCATCATGCAACGACTATGTAAATCACTATCGACTGGATTACTTCTAATTTGTGTGATATACAGTTTTATATTCGCCGCTGTAGATTTTTTTAAATTATAATTTTATTATTATTTTTTTCATTTATTATCATTATTATTTTATTTTATTTTTTTATTTTTTTATGATTTTTTTAAACTTGGTTGTATTCTCCGGAAGGATGACCTGAAACGTACTACTAAATTTTCGTCGGGTCCATCGCAAACTAGACGATGGAACACGTCAAGCAGAACTAATTTCATTTCAAAAATGTACGAGGACGATAAAAAACCAGAGTTAATTGGTGGAACGAACAGATTATCTCACGGACATAAATAAACATCTCGTAACCCTTATCGATCTAAACGAAAATATCTCAATATCCCTCGAGAAAAAGTGATCCCTGTTTGAGAAAGGAAGGTTCTGAATGATCACAGAAGCCAATGAAGTTTACAATAGGTGCCTTGCTCATCCGTTCGAAGAACTTCTGGCTTGACAATAATATTCCAAGAACGGAAGGTTTCTTCTTTGAGTTCGCAATCACAATAGCTCCCACCACCTCTTGTCACTATCCCACTCCTCTCTACTGTCACTATCTCGCAAGGAACTCAACAGTATGATTCTGTTCCAGCTCCAGCGGTATTTTATCTCTGCGTTTCCGAAGTCGCAATCAAGGCTGTTTCGCTCTTCCTTTGCCGCCGCGAAGCAAATATTTCTCCTTAAACCTTCCCTTTATAGGGCTTTCGATTTTCCAATGTCGGGGCTCCTTTTTCCTTCCCAAAACCTCTCCAGAGGACTACTGATTTCTCCGTCACGGCATTCTGTAAGAATATTTTTCCATCTTTGATATTTACCCTGCTATTTTAGAGAATGAGAATTAAATAGATGTTTGTACGTAATATATAGGGAAATACATTGTGCCGCCCCCTAAATCGTACCAAATCAATTCAAGCAAAAGAAAAAGTTCATGTTGATGTTTTTTTTTTTTTTTTTTTTTTTCAGCATAACGATTCCATTGAGAGGGCGAATTGGTGAAGAACGTAAGGAAATTTTAGTATCTCATTAATTTATTTGAAATGAATTCCATCAATAACGAACAACAAATATATTATTCTTCCTTTTATATGGAAAACGACGATGAAAATTGTTCGAGCTCATCGCTTTTGTTTTTTCAGGTACTTTAACATGCCTCAAGCATCGATTTACATTATCTGCCGATTATTCATATAAAAATGACCACAAGTCAAGGTTAGACGTTATCGACAGTTCGGATTAGTTGTTAATGGCACCGATATGATAAATTTGAGAAAATATAACGCAATCAGGTATTCTCCCAAGTAAACTGTAAATTACTAGGATCGGGGCTTCAAATTAGGTAAAAAGAAAGGTCCCATTATATCTGACCTCATGAAACCCCATGAAGGATCCATATGGAGTATTCGTAGCCTAAAATAACAAAAAATAAGTGCCGGCCGTTGATCCATAGGAAGAAAAATACAGGGAGCCCGGTATTTTTAAGCCTTTGATGGACTCGAAAAGCAGTTTGAAGGGCGCTTGGAAGAGGAAGGGGTAAGCTGGAAAAAATTAGCTCGTCCTCATAACCACCGAGACACCACTTGCCTTTAAAACGCTTCTCCATTCTATCAGATTTAACCGGCATCTATGATACGTACTCCAAATAAGAGAGAGAGAGAGATAGAGAGAGTCCATAGAACACTTTTTGAATTCAAATATTGACAAATTTTACATATTAACAAAGACAATTTTACATTAGTATCATTTTCATGGTTATACTGCTGGCTAATCTTACGATTGTGCCGGGAGGTTTGCCGGTTTGTTTTTAATGTCATCCCCTTTTTTAAACACAAAAACCATATTCACAATTTACAAATGATAGTCTGAGGACCTTGAAGGTACCACAATTCAATATATGTGATGGATAATTAAATCATTCTATCAGATTTAACCGGCATCTATGATACGTACTCCAAATAAGAGAGAGAGAGAGATAGAGAGAGTGAGAGAGAGAGAGAGAGAGAGAGAGAGAGAGAGAGAGAGAGAGAGAGAGAGAGAGAGAGAGAGAGAGAGAGACAGAGAGACAGAGAGAGAGAGAGAGAGAGAGAGAGAGAGAGAGAGAGAGAGAGAGAGTTGAAGCATTTATTGGACATAGAACACTTTTTGAATTCAAATATTGACAAATTTTACATATCAACAAAGACAATTTTACATTAGTATCATTTTCATGGTTATACTGCTGGCTAATCTTACGATTGTGCCGGGAGGTTTGCCGGTTTGTTTTTAATGTCATCCCCTTTTTTAAACACAAAAACCATATTTACAATTTACAAATGATAGTCTGAGGACCTTGAAGGTACCACAATTCAATATATGTGATGGAGCATGGCATAATGAGCGAATTTGCATAATGTTTCTCGTACTTATTCCGCATTTTATTGAAGTACCATTTGTTGAAAATTGCAGAAGGTTAATATATGTCCATAAATGATATATGTTTAAGGGAATACGTTTTTTATGCAGTGCGTTCTGCTTAAAACTCTACTCTTCAACTAACATGTTTTTGGTTTCTTCTTTATTCAAAATTTCAAGTGTTTTTAGAGGTAAAACTATTTAGCTAAAGTGTTAAACTCGGTTATAACGGAGTTGGAGTGATCTACATGTGTTACCATTCTATTCAGCGTGAAAAATTATGTCGAAAGCAGCCTCAAACTCGTCGGTTCAGAGGGCGTAAGTTTTCAAGAAAATCTTCAATTTCAACGTGGGTTTTTAACAATAAAATACAACTTTATCCCTTAATTAACAAGGTACTCGTACAGTGGACTTTAGTGTTGGAAAGCGGAGGTTTTGAAAAAAGTTTTTCGCGTGGAATGTCTCTCAAATTACATATCAAGTGCGACAAAATTATTATCAATATCGGATTCTGCAAATTAAACTTAGCATTTTGTTCCTATTTTACGTTATATCCCTACGTTATATTCCTATTTACGGGTGTCCCAAAAGTTTCCACAATTTTTGAGACATCGAAGTGAAACCAGGGGAGTGGTTTTGGGGTAACTGACACAAAGTTTTGAGCAAATAAAAATCAGGTGGGGGGGGGGGGGGATTACTTTTGAGGCACCCTATATATTGGCTTATAAATATTGATTTGACGTTCGAAAGATAGAATATTTAACATTCTTCTAAAAGGCGTCTTGATTTTTTTCAAATTTTGCTGTAGAGAGTTATGGCTGTTTTAATGTCATAAGGAGAAAACTGGAAAAAAAATCCTGAATGACAAATTGCTTGAAAACGGTGGCTCTGGTGAATTTCATATGAGATCATAACCCGCGAACCTTGTGAAAATTTCACCGTAATCAAATGAAAACTGCAACAGGTATGATTGGTAAATTTGCACATGCGCAGAGACATTGATCCGACAGCGATTACGTCGGCTGCAACCGACTAATTCCATAACAACAAATACATCTGGGGCAGCAGAAATTATATGCGTAAGTCATCATGAAGCCTTCAAGAACCACACCCTCATACATGATCCCTCAACATTTCATCATAGCTGAGCTGTAATCTATTATAGCTTTGCCTGTCAAGGAATCGCATACCTACTCGTACTAACAAAATTTGCAGGACCGAAATTGTAAATGATCTGTCTTAGATGTAAAATGAGAATAAAAATCAACATTTTAAAGAACCCCCCCCCCCCCTCCCCCCACCACCAAACCATCAAAGTGATCATACTCTACTCAGGTACATTTGTAAGCAAAATCTGGCGACTAAACAGGGCAGCTTTCGTCACTCAAATTTCCTTGTTTTATGGTATCCTTTTGAGTTACTGATATGATACAACATTCCTTAATTTTCCCAACTATTCTACGTTGTGATCAGGTATTTTACCTGCTTGTTAGCATAGCAAAGCCCGGAGTAATGGCATGTTCGTAAATATTGGAAGTAGATATCATGACTCAGGTATGCGTAAAATGTCTCAAAAGTAAACATTAAATAAATTTTGAAGGACGGGTTTTTAGATACTGTTTTTTTCTGATCAATCATCAGAGTACCAATGACCTCACGTGTTTTCCAGTGAGATGGAAATATGTTATAATTATAAGACAGTAGAAGGTCAAAACAAATCCATGAAGCTGCGACTGCATGGAGCGTAGAAAATTTACGTAACTCATTGAAAACCAATGTCCTAAAGTTGAAATTGATATGTGATGCAATGTTTCAATCTGAACTTGAAATTTGATGCATGTATCTGTACGAAAAAAAGTTGATTGCTTAATCATTGATTGGTTGTTCAGCGATCAATATTGAAAATTAGACACCGATTCCTGTCTAACAATCTTGACAATCATGGACTACTTCAATTCAAAAATGTTTCATTTAGTCAGTGTTTCATTTATAACGTTTCTTTAAGCGGGCAGTTTAGTTTTTTATAAACTGTTTTTTTATAAACGAGCTTTATAAAGAGTTTATATAAAGCTTGTTAAAAAAAAAGTGTTTCATTTAGTCTTCACAATCAAGTCATTACCTTTTCATTGAAGAAACTTTTCTGTAAATAGTTATTGTTATACTATCATAGACATCTGAATATCATATCACACAACAAAATTCTCTCGTAGCAGTTACGGGAAGCTTACTTTTAAATTGTTGATAAAAAATGGACAACTTCAATTCGAAAATTTTTTATTTAGTCAACACATATAAGAAACAGACAAAAGTATTTTTACAGGCTTCAGGAGCAGAGACATGCGTTTTTATTTTAATTTTCCAATAAAATTTAGGTACATGAAAAGAACTCCCAACAGCAAAATCGGTGGGTAATTTAAGGTTGTAGTGAATTCATTTTGAACAGAGATATTTATGGACAACTCTAAAACCGTCATGTACACTTAGAAAAGGGATTTCACTAGTAAACCTTGCCTAGCTATACCTTCATCCACTTCTCATCGCTATCTAAGTCTTATTATGTATCAGCGTCTAACTTTCCCCTACTGTATTACGCGCATACTCAGAAACTTAAAAATCAGAACGAAATAGCTGAAGAAACTACTAGATTACATTAATGTTCAAATTCACAATAGAGTTAGGATGTAACCTAACTATTATTCGTCCTGTATGGGCTTACGCCCTTCTTGTTTGGAGTACATGTTCTATAAGTCAGAGTAACGCAGAATGGAATAGAAACAAATTACAACCCTTCAGCAGCGAATCATCCACTCTCCACCTTACGTGAGAAACAGAACCACTTATGACGATTTCATCTTTCATATCATCTCCATGCTTTCACCCGAAACAACCGTGACAACCACAACGCATTAGCTGTTGGAGTATGTCTCCACCCCCACCAACTTCTCGATTGAGTCTCCCTCGATTGATTTTTTTGTAATTTTCTAGACAATCAATAGAACTATTTTCAAGTTACTGCATTAAGTACCTGAAGTAGGTAAACATTACTTTCCACGATGAAAATATTAAAGAAATAAGTTCGACATGGTATTTTAAATTTTGTATTCATCTTTAGTTCTTGTGGTCATAATCGGACCATCAAGATTAGGTGGTCTTAAACTATCAATAATTCAAGAACGGTTATCTTCAAAGCAGTGAGAACACTAAAGAAAATAAGCAGGCCAAGGTTTATTCAGAGAGTGGTGCGTCGCGGCTGCATTCCAGCTGAGTGTACACTCACCCATGATATCTCATATTTGACCGGATCGAGAGTGACGTTCGAGCTTGAAGCGGAACAACCACGAGGCACCGATTAAACAAACAAGGCGAACAACCGACCCAGGATATAGTCTAGTTGTGATGGTGTTAGTATTCGTTACCAAGCTAAAAGCAGCATTCGGAAACGAGCGCGCCCCCAAACCCTTCTCTGGTTTCTCGCTCAGTTGCTCCAAACTCGACAATAGGAGGAAAATGGATCCTTCATGCATTCTTGCACATCTCCTCGACCCTCTTTATCCCGTCGTTGTTAGCGTTGAGAGCGCTTATTTTATTCCTCTCACGCTCTGACCGAAGACATTCTGCGTAACAGGCTGTTTATCCTCACTCAAACTTAAGACGGTCTGCAAGTGATAATTGCGGAAAAGATTGATATTTATAATGACTAGCAATCTATATTACCATGGAGACTTATATGCAGTGATTAGGTGAAATTATCGCAATACAAAATCTGAAGGGGGAATCATCGTGAGATAAACAACAATATGAGAATAGTGCCTTAGTCTTATGGAATCGTGGCCTGGTGCGGTGCAAGTATGAAATAAATAAAGCATTTACTTAGCACACAAAAAACTTTAGATAGAGTAGTTGAACAATTTCCTTCCGAGGCACGTGAGAAATTGGATTTATTTTTCACCAAAAATCTTGAATTTAATAGGGTTGTACTGTCTGAAATATGAAAAAGTTCAAAAAGAAAACAACGGATTTGTAAAGGAACAAAGAATACAACATTGACAAATATAATTGTCGGATTGCTCCTTATACCGTAAAAATGTTCTTTTTTTGGTAATTTTTTCTCCATGATTAAATCTACTTTTGTTCAATCACGAAAATCAACTATATGATATTAAAATTTATGTATAACTGAAGTAATTCTTTTATATGAACTTATATAGGTATTTTTCTTTTTGTAAGTAAGGTCTCCTGACAGATATCCCCACCCACTATAACGACATTACTGACTACTGTGTATTATTTTGTAACTCTATTTGAATTTTACCACATTGTAATATGTATATAAAAAATAAATAAAAAATGTAACATAATTATATATATATATATATATATATATATATATATATATATATATATATATATATATATATATATATATATATATAATTTGGTAGAATAGGGCACTACCGCCAGACCTTCAAACGGATGTGGGGGAGCTCAAGGTACAATATGTTAATATTTTTAAACTACAAAAAAGAGCCATCCGTACTGTCCTCAAGCTTGGATGGAATCAAAGTTGTCGAGGATATTTTAAAGAACTTGGGATTCTGACACTTCCTAGCATCTATGCGCTCAATTGTTTGTTGCTTGTGAAGAAGAATTTGGATGTTTTTTCCGATGGCACGGCTAATCACAATCATTTCACCAGATCCCGCAAAAACCTCCGTCCCCCGCAAGTTAGACTAAATTCTTCAATGATTTCAAACCCCTACCAAATTGGGTCCCGTATGTTCAATCTGCTTAACGAGGAGACTAAAGAGCTTTCTTTCAAACTTTTCAAGCGCACCATACAACACGAACTCATTAAGCAAGAACTATACCACACCAGTGATTTTTTCAAGATGAAATGTGCCATTTTTAAATAGTAGATAGTAATTTTTTTCATGCAAACAAAAATCAAGCAATATATATATATATATATATATATATATATATATATATATATATATATATATATATATATATATATATATATATATATATATTTGACTAGTGGGGCGTTTTACTCCACTTATTCACCTTCAAATAGTTTTTATCATGTAGCCATTGTGAATTTTATGTCAGCAACCGAGGAATTTTATAAAAGTACTCGAGTTAGCTTTTTAGATATTTATTATGAGACTGTGAAAACTTGTTAACTGTTGAATATTTTTTTTTTTTTTTTTTTAGATTTATATATAGCATTTACAAGTCAAATTAACCTTTTTACAAGTCAAATTAACCTTTTTACAAGTCAATTTAACCTTTTTACAAGTCAAATTAACCTTTTTACAAATCAAAATAACCCTTTTACAAATCAAAATAACCCTTTTACAAATCAAAATAACCCTTTTACAAATCAAAATAACCTTTTTACAAATCAAATTAACCCTCTTTGAGCAATGAGCAAAAATCGTTGAAGGGCAAAGAAAAGAAACTGAATACATTGAATACGACAAAGTAGGTGTAATTAGTTGTATGAGTTATTGTTTTTAGTGTGATTGTAATTTATTGAGTGTTTGTAAAAGGGTGGCTTTAATAGCGAGCAAATTATTTTGGGTTTGGGGCTCTCGATCGGCTCGGGGGCGGTCTCGCCTGGTGTTTTTTTCGGTAGTGCGATTTATTAATCGTAGCAAGGGGTGCTTACCTAGAAATAGGTGGGCGCCCCCCGGGAGGCCGCCATGGTGGGTCGGGTCCGGGCTCGGTCGGGAAGCCCCGGCCGAGCCGCCTTTTAGGCGGGTTAATGACCTGCCTACACTCTTTCGTTTAATTTTATTATTATTGTTTTAATCAATCTGTTTTTCCCCCTCTTTTATTGGCTATATGAATGATGATTTGCTTTGTACAACAATGTTTGCTTTGACGATTGTCCTACATAATAGCATGTTTTGACAAATATATATGATTCTGATTCTGATTCTGATTCTGATACCATCGCAAATATATAAAAACCTTAATATTGCATCAAAGTCCGTGGATTTTTAATAAAATATCGGTCGTACAGCATGAACATACAAGTAATTTATCGTGAATTACACTATATTATTGAAGTTTCATTTACCTATACATCATTTGTGACATTAGCTAGAAATTGTTTAATCAAATATAAGGTTAAAAAAGGTAATGATGATGAGCCAAACAATACCATTTTCGGTATTTCCACCATAATTATGCCTGATCATTTAGGTAGGTATGTCTGATTTTTTATCTCGATTCTGGGAAGACGTAGAATATCATCGTCTAAAATTACAGAACACGAAAACGGATTTTTATCTCATTTTCTAGAAATTTAACTTAGTATTACAAATATTCTGTGTATGTAAAAATTAAAAAATTTTCCAATGGAAGCCACTAAGCATGCACAAAACTACATAAATATAACACCGATCCAAGCTGCTCCGTCATTGTAGATTTTGGTGAAATTTCGGGAGATCCTGCTGGAATCAATCGTTATTATATAAACGTTCCCCGAACTTTTTGTCTCTATGTCAGTAATGTGTGTTGCATGATTGGGAAAAAAGTTCCAGTCATGCAGCATGATCGTATAAACAAATTTTCGTAAATCATCGTATTATTTGACTTCACATTGTTTTGAAATTTGAGTAATTTGAGACCAAATTTTGAACTATCATTTTTATGGCAAAAAACTCTTTCTAAGTATTTTTGTAATTCAAAATTCTTACGGGATTTTTTTTGGCTGTTTTATCAGTTTTTCAGCGAATAATAATGAAATTAAAATACACTTTTCAGCAGAATATTGGGCATAAATTGTGTAATGTCTCGGATCATTGGTAATAAACATTATTAGACTAAAATTCTGGTAAAATATAAATTGAACTATTTTTAGCTAATTTTGGTCATTTATAATGATTTTTAAACACTTTTAAAATTTGGCCTATATTAAAGTTTATAACATTTGACAAGGACAAAGATTTGAATACTTGAATTGAATTACAGTCACTGAACCAAATCATGTCCCTTTTGAAATGTATTAATGAAGTAAAAATAATTATAACTTCAGGATATTGTTCATAACGACATCTACTACATCACTACATAATATTGCAATTACGCGAATTGGATCACAGCCATTTTTCGGAATATATTTTTGGGTTTGTTTCTTTAGAAAAGTAAAAACACACAACAAAGCATAAGAAAAATGAAAAAAAAAACTACGAAATAATGAAATTTAACGGAGCAGGATCGTCAACCGTGTTTACACTGTATCCCAGCAGCTAGAAAATTTCTTCTTTGAACGTTTTACTATGAAACTCAAGTCTGTGGCAGGTTTTGACCTCAACACTCCATTCTTTGGTTTAAATCTTTCTAGTCTGACTGTAAGTGGGTTTTAGAGAGTATGACGAATGTTTCGATTGAGCTGAATCAGTCTATCGTCGACTTGGAATTTCGCATGTGTGAGTGAATTCAATTGACTGATAAAAACTCTTTATACTTAGGGTATGGTAGGAATATAAATATTACGGTAGTTTCATAGCGGTAATCATACCGTTGAGCTCCGAGCTCGTCCCTTGCGCTATTTATAGACAAAATGTGCCCCCTCCCATGTCCTAAGGATGGATGAATGTCACCCCCCCACCCCCCACCCTCCCCCCCCCAGGGCGTACGGCGCTGAAAGGCAGGGTCGGAGGCAAAAAGAGGTAGACCTCGTACGGACTGGGACAACAACCAGGAGGCTCTGTAAGAAAGACGAGTCCCCTGGACCAGCGCTCCTGGCCACGGCCAAAATAGAAAAAATCAATCAGTGGCATATTCTTTGTGCCTAACACTTGACACCGAAAGATAGAAGTGTACTGAATAAGAAGAATGTCTTCCTCTTGATGGGGTAGCAGGTGATGTTCGAGTGGACAACACCTAGTACTGCTTGGGTGCCTGGCAGGTGGTTTATAGAGATTAGCTAAGTTTAGCATGGTATATTCAATGAACCTACAGGACTTGAAATAATATGTCGGGCCACGACAAGAAAGAAGTTTCTCAATCTTCGAATAAGTATAATAACGTTTCTCGACATTTCAACGGCAAGGAATGCCTATGCGCTGCAGTGTGGGGGTAGATCTTCCAGAATCCTGTCATTTATGGCATTCGATTTGAAAGAAAGTGAAAAAAGATATATATAATGTGAAAGAAAAAAAAAGTTCCATACTAGGTTCTGTATGGGTGGGGTATCAGAACTGGAATGCCGTTGGAATCTTGGACCATAGCTATAGCGGCCCCTCCCAGCCTCACCGCCACCGTGACTTCCTTACATACCGTATCCTACGAGGAACCCCCGCCGGGCCCTCTAAGACTTCACGAGGACCGCCGCTTATCATGATATTGGCTTTGAACCTAGCGTTATTGGTTGCCTACCAACTCGCCATCCTCCTCCTCTCTTGTCCCTTCCCTACCCCCCTATATTGTGCAAGTTGATGAAATATGGCTCAAAACTTCTCTATTACTTCCCTCCTCCCTTCTCCTCCTTTTAACTTAACAACGGGGGTTTTCCTATCACAATAAGTAATATTTATTTCGGGAGTGTCTTTCTTAGTGGGCTATAATTACAAAGACACCCTCACCCTTCCTTTTGCGCTCTTCATCACTTTGCTTCGAAATCCCATATACCTTCATGTGACCAACTTACCACCACAACCTATTGTACTTCTCTGACTCCCATTTTCACTCTTTGGTCAATACATTGTGTAGCAATGGATCATAAAGAATCTATAAAAAATAAACTTCAGGCAAGAGAGATGGTTGATTTTTGTAATGTGTGTACCAAGAACATTTCACCGCTCAAATACAGCAAAATATTATATTCGTAGTTGATAGCTCATTGTCTGTGTACAAATATAGCATACTGATAAACAGTAACAGCACGTTGGTAAACACGTTTGAACTTCGAATAGTCAGATTCAACAAATTTTCACTGAAAATTAAACTATTTAAAAAAAAAAAACACTATACCTACATTAAAATAGAACTTTTCAAAAATGTGTCTGTGTGTTTGTGTGTGAGGAGTGCTTATGTGCGCGCGCGTGTGTGTGTGTGTGTGATTTTTCATGGGACAGTTAGCCATCCCAATTCGATCCGTGCTGGAGACTTGGAACCTTGGAGTGGACATCATGGGTGTGGCCACCATTGCTACAAGCCATGCCGACCTTGGTGGAGCACTAGCTCGTTTCACCAAGACTCCATTGAAGCCACAGCAGAAGCTGCGCCTCTTCCTCACGTATTTACTGTCAAAGCAAACATATGGGTTAATCTTTGGTTGGCTTACTGTGTGGAGGCTGCTAGAGTTGGAACATGAAGTTCGCTATGTTGTGCACTCTTGGCCAGGCTTCCCACCTGGTGTCACAAGTGCATATATTCACGCACCGGTCTAGGCGGGAGGGCACGGTATTCTCTCTCTTTCAGGCAGCATCCCATTATTACGCCGCCAGCGCCTGATCGCTCTTAGGGGCTCGATCTGGGAAGGTGCCCGCACTGCTGCTTACCTGGACTTAGTCAGGCCGCAGTTGTTGTGGTGCGACCGAGCAACTAGATAGAATGGGGTTCAGAGAATAAAAGGGCCCGTGACTATAGCCATTTTCACGCCATCCTGGTGGATGGCTAGCCACCTCGGCCCTTTGCCGTGCCTGTCGAGGTAAAAATGAGAACATATATCATGTGGTTCACCAGTGCCCTCGTACTCGCGGTGGCCGCATTCTACGTCACGATGCCAAGTAGATTGCAAGCGCTACGTCATCCAGCAGTTGGGATGTTGAGCGGGAGAGGCCTATATCACATGCCGAGTGGCCGGGGCAAGAAGCCAGATATCGTTGCCATCAAGCTCGATGAGTCTGCAATAATCCTGGATTTCCAGGTTGTCAATGGCAGCCTGAACATGGAGCGTACCAGGCGGGCAAAGAAAAACAAGTGCGACAGAAACGACCTGCGGCAAGCGATTTCCTAGCTAAAAGGAGTGGCGACCAACAGCATCAGAGTAATGGCCGCGACCGTATCATGGCGCGGGGTGAGAGTGCTCCGTGGTATCGCCACCCACGTCCTGAGGGGTTCTTTTTTGAACTGGTGGTCATTTTATAGGGGCACTTCCTTTCATCCTACTCTTCCTCCTCATCCTTCTCCAACTTCCCTCATCCCTAGGGCCAGCGTCTGGTAAACCTGGGCGACCTCCCCACTTTTTTTATTTCTCAATTTTATCAGTTTAATTTTTGTATTAAATAGATGAAATTAAAAAGTGTGTGTGTTTAGTTGAATAAGTATTATAGGAATCACCTGCGAAGGGAGTGGTGCGGGAAAAGTACCATGAAGCTACACTAGTTGGGTAGCTCGGAGCGAGTACTCCGTGGTCTCACCACCCGCATCCTCAGGGGCTCTTTCCTCAAATGGTGGTTATATAATAGGGTCACTTCCTTTCAACCCTCTCTCCCTCCTCCTCCTCCTCCCACTACAACTTCCTTGATCTCTAGGTCCGGCGCACAGTGGGGCCAAATGGCCAAAAACGGGAAAAAAATCATTATCTTTGAAATGAATGAGTGTTTTGACTTGGGAATGGTTTCATTCGATTCAGAATACAAAAATACATTAGAAAAGTATGTTTTCTGAAGTTAAAAATTATTATTTTAGCACTAAATCTTGTGACTTTTGAAAAAATTAAAGTTAATAAAAGTAAGTGTGAAAAATTTACTGTGATCATTCACCAACTTTTCGTAGAAAAAGTTGTCTTTTTCGTTTCAGACAGAAGTCGTGGAATACGGTGATAATGGTTGTTTGAATTAAGGTTTCTTTATAAATATGTATGTAGGTATATTATACAGGTAGGTTTTAGCTTCGGCAAAGTGTGTTGCTGATTATTGAGATTCGGTCAGGTGATTGAGTAAATTTTGTTCCCTAGCTTTCGACGGTTTATTCCACCATCTTCAGGAGGTCTACAGACAGACTTCACAGTATTAAATACAGTATACAAAATAATTAAATTAATATTAAGCGATTAAACTTTTGCAAAATTAATAATTCCTTTGCTTCCTCACTAAATGGAAGAATCTTTGGAAGTAAAAGGTTCTAGCCGCATTTTTTACCGTTCTTGCATCTTGAAAAAATATTCTCATAGTTGAATTTCCGATTTGAGTTGAGTTGATTGTCGTAATTTCGTGCCAGATTTTCGTAACACGAATTCGTGATGTTCAGGCGAAATGGTAGCTTCGTCGTCAATTCCAAAGAAGGAGCGAAAAAGGGCTAATCATGCATCATGATCATTCGAGCTAATTTTCGTTAATTATTGTATTGTATAATGTTAAATGCTTTTAAAATTTGAGCTTTTTGAGTGTGAAGAAATTGTTGGCTATTAGTCTTATTAATCTTTATGGCAAAAAATGATTCAAAATTATAATCTGTTATTCAAAAAGAGATTTTGGATTTTTTCTTCTTCAGTTCTTATAGATTTTTTTTTTTTTTTTTTTTTAAGCAAATTTATATAACATTTAATTAAATCTTTCAGCATAATTTTGAACGTGAAATTTTCAATGTTCTATTTTATAGTTAATGAACTTTATTTGAGCAATATTCCACCAAGAAATATAAATTCAATAATTTTCAGCCGTATTTAGCCATTTTTAGCGATTTTTTCAACACATTTTTTGAAATTTGACCAATCTAATGTGTGACGGCAAAGACGGTCTCGCTATGTCTTTGATCACATTTCAATCCACTACACCTGAATACGGTGGAATACGGCGATGAAATTTGTACAGCTTCTTGATAATGGTCAGAACTTCAAGAAAAAAAAATGAGCCAAACCAAAGGAAGGCGAAGCTCGTTTTTTCTATGCCTCTCAAGCTGTATTTCGCTATAAAACCCAAATCTGGAGGTAATGTTCAAGCCATAATGTTTTGAAAAAATAATCAGTATTTCTTAACGATACAACATGAATATATTACCAACATTATGCTATTTAGGTTTTTTTTTTTTTTTAATCACATAGAACGTGGTAGGAAATTTTCAAATTATACTCTCAAAAAGCTTAAAATCTCGAAATATCATGTTTCAGCCTACATTTGGTAGTGAAAACAATTTTTAGCCACCGAAGGTCTTTCACTCCCTTATTCTATAGGTAATAAACTTTGAGAAAACCACATTACATAGACATGGGCATCCTCCCCACTTTTTTAAGTTAAATTTTAATATTTTGATTTAATGGTGTGCAGGAGTTTTATAAATAAATAAAAAAGTGTGTGTTTGTGTATCAGGAGAATACTCTTCTAACTATTGAGATGAAAATTCCTTTAAAATAAGAAAAAAAAGATCGCCTTGAAAAGGATGAGTTTATTGGGCAGCACTATTTTTTAGCTAATTAAATGGGTAAAATGTCAAAATAGATACTAAAAAAATCACTAAAATGGCTGAAAACAGCTCAATATACTACTCAGACATGGTTCATGGACTATAAGCTGGAACATTAAAAAATGTTTACCCAAATCTAAAAATAATACTTATTTTTCATTTCAATGTGGTAAAAATATTGAAAAATGAATTTAATTGTAAAAATCTAAAAATTAGTTTTTCATAACAAAATGTTGTAGAGGTTTTTCCCCATAAAATTAATAATTAATAATATCTTTCCAAACTAATTACATAAATTGCAAAGTAATTTAATAGAAATATACACGATAATTTACGAAAATTCGCTCATATGATCTTGCGTTTATCGATCTCTGATTTCTCATTTTGTTAACTGATAATAACTGCTACAAATACTAACTTGTAACAATTGATAATTGAAAAAAATAATAACAATAACAATAAAAATGGTTGACTCTCCCAGAACTTGTTGGCTCCCCTAAATAAGCGATCCAAACATTTTCGATATCTTACATATAATTGTATCTCTTGAACTATACAATATATAAACATTAATTAGAGATTCTCCCATGACCTTTACCGATTTGTTTGGTTGGAATTCTGGATTAAATGGGGTGTTGAGGCCACTTTTATTGAATCCTAACCAGTAATAATGGATAGGATTTTATCACCTAAATCTCTTAAAAGTTTAGTATCAAATGGATTACCTTGATCTTGATTTATTCGAGATTTATTGGCTTTGGATTAGACAGTCTGGTTGAACGGATAAACATCGTATACCATATCTCTGAAGTTAACATTGTATAGCTTAATGTTATCTTCATTGAAGACGACAGGGTAAGTTGCTTTGGAGGACAAATTCCTGTTCAGAAGGGTGTGCATGTGGTTGATGAACAAGTGTATAGCGTAATGATCCAACCAGGCGCCAGATTTATCAAGGTACAACATAGGGGCGATGCCGTGGTATTCCGCAAACCGCCTACTTACCCGATGAACCAGCTCCGGGTGCTTCGACAATACAACTTGAGTTGGTCGGATTCCCGCGTTGTAGAACCAACTTTTCTTGTCATAGTGCCCTTTGTATGTTAACATCCATTCCCTCAAGAAACGCGCATTTTTGTGAGCCACAATCACTTGGTTTGATATATTCCCTCCTGGTTTCCAGCCGATGGCCAACTCAAATTTTCTGAACACATTGAGGTCTCGAACTATGTAGGAATCGTTGTCGAGGTAAATTCCACCAAACTCCATAAGGACCTTCAGTCTGGCGATATCAGCTGCATGATATTTTCTCCACCCCACACTAAAAGTCTGTCCATAAATTTCCTTGGGAGGTTGCATATATTTCAATTCAATTACTCCTCTAACACCAGGAGAGCTCAATATTACTTTCCAGTACTTTCCATAAAAATTCGGTAAGTCCGTGTGGAAATAAATTTTGTCTGGCCTCTGGTTTTTCAAGGCGGCTAAAACGCAAATGGCATCGACAAAAGAGAACTCCGGTTGGCCAAATCGTATGAAATGTACAATGTTAGGAACTATGTAGCATCCATCTAGAGTTCCAGACACATTGTCAAACCCTTGGAAATCTTCCGGAAGATTATAAATGGTTCGATCAACGGCGAAAAATTTGCGGGACAGATCAACATGGCTAACGAGCACGATGTATACAGTGATAGATGATAATCCGACCCAAAACAGGCACAGATACCACAGACGTTTCATTGTTGCGAACGTTACGTTACTCTTTACTCTCAGCAAAACCGTCTCAGCAAAAATCTATAGTATTTGGAAAGAATTCACATTAGTAATAACACATTGAGTAACCGGAGCCCACTAATTCGGCAGTCCGGAGAATGCAGGAAAAACACACGTGAGATAATGCGGTGTGATAACGTTATCGCGTTGTTGAGTGATTGATTGGAGTGGTTTCCTTAGGCCTCACGGCGGGTGTTCTATTCAATGAATGATACACCTTTGTTTTAAAATACGTGACGTTCTTACATTTAATGCTATTTTATTGTAAATCACGCAGAGTGAATATTCTTTGCGAGCAACCACCATGGTTTCTCTCGTAATTTTTCTTTTCCTGTATCATGTTCCTTAGAAGCTAGCTATAATGATTCCTAATGTCTAAGTAATCATTTCCCTGGTCGCACTCCATAAATCGGTTCTAAAGACTTGGTGCTGTGCGCTATTTCCCTCCCCTGATCATTCTGTGATGATTTGAAGCCCTACCTGACCGTTTGCAATGCAATTACTTACTCAAGGCACCAGTCCCTTAAAAATGCCCCCCCTCCACCCATAATGACTCCATCCCAAATTTCAGCATCTTATGTAGAACTTACTTTGACTGAGCATTTCCTACCACTCAATCGCGTCTGTTGGTCTACAGCAGTTGGGCTTTTTGAAGGGATGTATCCCTATATATATATATATATATATATATATATATATATATATATATATATATATATATATATATATATATATGTATATGTATTAATAGAATATATATAAATATTAATACTTTAAAGCTCTTAGATGTATCACTTGTAAGAAATCACCACGAGTGTCCCATTCACTGTTATCTGTCAGTCTTGACCATAGTTTTGCACAAACAATTATGCCCGAATCCCAGAAATAACAACAAAATTCATATCAAGTAAACAGCAGAAGGAACTTATTTATAATTCTGATTGCACCCGCAAATTGACGAACTTCAATGAATGAGTGTGCCAAGCGCACATTTCCCGAAGAATGACTGATTTGTTGTTTATGTAGCATTGTTTCTCTACTGCACAATGAACTGTGATAGTTACACTGAAATAGAGATAATTTTCATGGTTCAAACTCCAGGTGGTTTAATCGCAGTTGTAGCGTCAAACAAAGTTGGACATCACAGGCGATAGGCAGAAACCAAGTTTGTGAACCTGAAAGCCCTTCGACGAGAGATTTCACAATTTGAGCAGTTTGAAACTATGACATCAACGATACTCAATTGTTTAATGGAATGGAAAGAGAGTTCAACATCAATATTTATGTGAACTACCCTATTACCCTAACTATACTAATACTTTGAACCATCCCCGCTGAAAAAAGTTACAAGATAACAAATCATTATTATCACGTAGCTATCAATAAATATCTTATTGTTGTATGTGTACCTCAATCCGTTTTTATCGTTTGTGCAGCTTTTAAATCGTATTTCATTTATTTTGCTTTTTATTTTTATTTCATTTATTTATTTATATATTTTTTAGATGGTTTTAGCCGCATTTCAGCCAGAACGGTCATTATCGGCAAGGTACATGGTATCTAAAGAGGCACTGCAAGTAGCACGATTCTAAGGGGAGCAATGCTTCCACCCGTCACCAAACGGAGTGCTAATATGGATTCCAATTTATTCATTTATTTATTTTGTATCAATGGAACTTTGAACGAATACATTTTCTTACTTGGAACCTGCGGCTTTTGATTGGTTAATTATGTTCTGCAATCGTTGGAGAATAAACTACTAGCATCTTTACATCTGCATGATCACTCCAAAGCATTTGATCTTGTTCCGCATAATTTACTGTTGAAGAAATTGAAGTACTACGACTTCAACTGCTGGAAGCAGTTTGTTTCTTTCAATCGAGCGCAATCGGTGGAGGTTGATATTTCCTGTGGGGTTAAGCAGGGCAGCATTTTGGAACCTTGCTTTTTCCTTATCTTTGTCAATGATCTGGCGTATCAATTTGAAAAGACAGACACTGTTTTCTGTTTGCGGATGAAATTACTAATTTAGCCGTATGTTCAAATAACTACGACGATTTGATTGATAAATGGAGCACTGTAAATGATTTTAAAAAAGAGGAGACTAAGTATCGTTAGGTTGTCAGAAAATATATACATCAAAATCAACCGCTGAAAGTAGATGAAACAATAAAAGTTTAAACCTGCCCC
This sequence comes from Adelphocoris suturalis, assembly GCA_030762985.1. Lineage (NCBI taxonomy): Eukaryota > Metazoa > Arthropoda > Insecta > Hemiptera > Miridae > Adelphocoris > Adelphocoris suturalis. The sequence goes on from CM061043.1 coordinate 71,737,329, forward strand.
CCTCATCTCTCTCATCCTCCTTCCCTCTATTCATATGGATCCCATCCAACGTATGCTATTAACTTCGGATGGGAGCTACTGAAAATTTAAAACAGTGTAATTTTCGCTTGAAGAAGAGCTTGATTATTAAACACCCTCCGGAGGGAAGCGCATACGTGATGCCAGTTCAACGAAAACTCTACATTAACTATGATCATTCTAACGTTAATTAATTGTTACGAACATAGCGACTCTGCAACTTGCTGTTGAATTCACAAGTACAGCGAGCGAGGATATATTTACTCTTGAGTACATCCGTAAAAACCACAAACTATTACACAAATGTATATTATTTCTATATTAAGTAGCAATTCCACGCAGATCAAAAGTTTTAATTATTGAACTTTTCATGAATTACCGTGTATGTATTGACACAGTCGTAGGAACCCACCAAGTGGAAAATAAAAACTCAACGCTTTACTAATTCCAATCTCAAACTTAATACATCATAACAAAAGTGATAATAAACTCAGTCTCTAGCAAAGAGAGTTCCATTGAATATAGCTGGAATATATTGTTAGCTGATACAATCGCCGTAGTTTATACGGCAATTTTCGCTATGTTTATTCATTAGACCCCATTTTATGTGAAGTTCCTCTTCCCCATTCGTGTGTGTGGATTATACTCATATTGGAAAGTAAACTAACACATTCTGAGGGACTTAATAAACGACTTCGTTTCCGATTCCATGTGTGATCCATTACAAAGGTTCATTCATGAAAATAATAAACCGAAACCGTTCAAAAAATTCCGTTAAATACAGATTGTCTTGAGTATTCAATTAAATAGGTATGGATACGAGAGAAAGTCGCATATCTGCGTGGGGTTTACATGAGCATTTGGAAGAGAAAAGGCGACAGATAATTATGTTTTGAACTTCCTTATGTGGTGTGGTTTCAACAATAAACCACGATCCCAGGCTACTTACTACTCAACTACTACTACTACTTGCTACTCCTCTACTTACTACTCAAACCGACCGACCAACGGTCGGCGCATACGTACAACACTCCTAACTCAGTATAAAAGGACGTACAGAGCCAGACCAGGTATGCATTAATCCAGCACACTCTTTCCTATTTATTTCTTTACGCTTAGCTTCCTTCCTACCCCCTTTTATCTTAGAGTGTGTACGGAGATATTGTTTCGCTGAACTCCAATCCCTTCCAACAAAAAGTGAACGGTGATATTACTTTACCGAACATTATGTTACCTCTCCAGCAAGGAGTACGATTATACTACCTTACGGAACCTTGTTTTCCTCAACTGAAGTACACTCTTGAAATTGGCTGTGGTCGTGACCAACCGGAGTTTCACGTTCACTTCGTTTTAGGTTTTTGGGACTATCCATTAGTCAAAAATTACCTAAATATACTCTACAACCGATTTTAAATTCATGTTAGAACTATATAATAAATGTTCCAGTCATGCATCATGACCGTTTGAGCGAATTTCAATAAATAATCGTATCATATTACGCTACATTGTTTTGAAATTTAAGCACTTCGAGTGCAAAGAAACAATGAATATTATGGTGAAAAACTCGCTCTAAATAATATTCTGCAATTAGAAGAAAAAAATGTATTTTACAGTTTTTGTTAGCAGTTTTTATAAATTTTTTTGCAAGCAATGAAATTTAAGCAACTTTTTCAATATTAATTCGTTATATTCTTGTTCATCGTTCTTAAACTTCTTTTACATAAAATTCTGCTAAAAAGTATAAATTTAACAATTTTTTGTTGATTTTAGCCATTCTCAGTTATTTTTTAGCACATTTTTGACATTTGAGCAAATTAATGTGCCCAATAAGCGCTGACCAACGAATTCTTCCTTTCATTTGGAACGTTTGATTTTTTTGCGTAAGAACGGAATTTGTATCTCAGTCTTGAGGAGAGTTGTCGTCTATAATGGCACACAAATATATACACACACGCACACACTATATATATATATAATATGCGTTAAACTCTGAGGTTCATTTTGGAACCCCTCCGAATGGATTTCCATGATGGAAATTGTAGAAAAGTTTGATTTTAATTTTATGAAGCCATTGCAATAGCTTCATTCGCTAATATGAAAATTTTTATAGGAATATAACACTATACTATGATGGTGATTCACAAGTATTGTGTAGTCACTAAAACGAGACAAAGAAAAGAATGGTGAAAATCCCAACTAATAACTAAACGATAGTGACATAAGAGAAACCGACCGGATTCGAGGGAAAACGAAGAGAGGATCAGAATGAAGGAACCAAAGGAGAATCCAACCGAAGAGAGGAAGTAGTGATGAAGAGTTCGAAATTAGAGCAATCGTCCAACTGCGGTAGGTCGAAAAGGGAAATGGCCGGTTGCGAAGATCATTCTGTTGGAGAGAAGTGCTGAAGACCCGAACTACCGCCGTTCAATTGCCAGGAAGGGAGGTGGTGCGATCGATCTGCCAATTGAACCCCTTGGAAATAGATAAGACGCAGATGGTAGTTGTCTCGGCTGAGAGTGTCGCGGTCTCGCCATAACATGAAACTGGACCTTGACTGAAGTAATGTTTTTACCAATCATAAGCACATGTGATACGTATGTATGTGGGTTTGTCTATCAGCAGATTCAATCCTTTAGGTACGTCTCTCTTTCTCTCGATCACATATTATATAGGTGAAATGTGGTTATAATGAACGACTATGATGAAACAAGTTTCTAATGAACAACACGATATCTTTTTCAAACAAAACTATTTTATTAGTTAGAATTAGGTTCGAAAACATAATTGAATCAATCAAAACCCGGTCCACACTGTAAAAAATCTAAACACATCTTTGGGATCAACTCAACCTAGATGGTTTTGTAATCAACACCGTGCCAGAGAAGACAGTTGACTCTCTAACATCTCATCGCTATTTTTTTTTTTTTTTTTTAACAAAGTCTTTGTGCCACGCTGGGAGATTCCACAAACGATCCACCTCGTAACGCAGCGACGGAACGCCTGCTGGTCCACGTGAGTGAGCATGGATTGTCAAGCCTAGTGGGGCACACGACGCTTCCTTGAAAGCAGACAGATCAGCCTTCACTGTCGAAAATTATGCCATTGGGCTAACGCGGGTTCGATGGCGCGAAAGTGAGCCGTTCACTACTCACTCGCGAACTCTGACACCATGCGTTAAATTCGTTATTGCCAATGAAGAAAAAAACTATATCAGTGGTAAACAGAACTATATTATCATTTAGAATTTAGTTTGACAAGATTTGATTAGTTAAATCAAACCGTGCCATCCCAACAGATCATCTCAGTCAACACAATTTCGATGGTGTTGTAGCAGAGCAGACAGGAATTTACACCAGAAACCTGTAACCCCTGCGATGTGAAATTCTTACAAATCGCATTATTTTCTCAAATATAATGACAACTTCAGTGATGGATCCAAGTTATTTAATCAAGCTATTCATTTTTTCCAATAGTTATTCAAGCTACCACATCGATTCGAACCAAAGTTGTGGATACCCATTTCAATGAAGAAAACCGAATTTACTGAAGAACTTCGCCTATTTCCACGAAAAAATAATGAGTTACATGACTTTCGGATAACATCAAACTCTTCGTGGATAAAGACAACGCTCTTTACTACAACTTCCGTCTTTTTCATTTAGCACATTGATCTGGAAAAGAGATATACTAGGTAACTAAGATTGAAATTATCAACCGTTGAGCAAAAATTTAGTTTCCAGTGTAGGTTTATTAAGTGGTAGACTTTTCTGGTCAAAAGGAAACCAAGGATTTGCATGCATTTAAATGAGTAACTCCTTCGTGTGAGTGCTAAACCCTTCCATTAGTGCCATCAAACTTCAAATTGCTCTGAAACTTTAAAACAACTATAAATGCTGTAGTTTTGATGGCCTAACAAAGAAATACACAAATCGGCACACACCCATGCAAGATGAATACATGTTGGGAAAGCCATGGAGAACCTCTAGATTCTTTCCTTTCCTTTTGAGACATTTCTTAGAGGAAATATTCCATAACACAATCATGGATTCAAGGGCAGTAATGCAGGAATAATAGAACTAATAGAAAATGGAGTAGAATAGTGTCAACAGCACCAATTCGAATTTTCGTAAAAACAAAAGCTAATTTTTGTAGGCACAAAAAATGGAAATGAGATTTCGGAAAACAAAAATGACTCGACAATTTTAAAAACAAAATTATTGGAAATAGTTTTTATTGAAATCCGTATTGGGGCATTTCGAAACGAATCCCAGAGTTTAACAACAGTTTAACTATAATGTCATTCCATACGATGAGGAGAGGTGAGATTGAAATTCCGTTCTTGAGCCAAAAAAATCAAGGTTTCCAAATTAAAGGATGAGTTCGTTGGCCAGCAGCCAGCAGTTTTGAGCACATTAAATTGGTAAAATTTCAAGCAATGAGCTAGATAAATCACTTTAAAAAAGGCTAAAAACGAGGCAAATGGTTAAAATTATTTTTAGTAGAATTTTAGTCAAAAAAAGTTTATCAACAATGAAGTAGTACCTACATAAAAAAATGTATGCACAAGATAATGCTGAAGAATATACTTAAACTTCATTAATATTTGCTATAAAAAAATCTATAAAAACTGCAAAAATCTAAAAATTCCATCATTTGAATCTCAGAATAACATTTAGAAAGAGTTTTTTTCCCCTTAATGTCATAAAATTGGTAGTTTACTAGGTGCTTAATGTCAAAACAATGTAACTTAATATAGTACGATAATTTAAGAAAATTCGCTCTTACGATCATGCTGCATGACTGGAACTTATTTGTTTGAAAGTTTACTTACGTTCCTAGCCTACAGACAATTTTTTCCCATTTTGACTACATTTTAAAATTTAGCGTTAAACTGCCATTAAGACCAAATGTTTATAAAAATCATGTAACACCATTCAGACTCGTGTATCAAATAACAAACGTTTTTTCATTTGGAAATTAGGAAGTTTCAAAAAATGTGTGAAAATTATCCGATCCCATCAAATTTACCTTAAAGACCGCCAAAACGAAAACTGATTCATTCAATAATTTTATCAACAGTATCTTTTACTCTGCTAAATGGGGGAGAAAATTATACTTTAATGTTACTAAATTGTCTTCTTCTTTTAAATGAAATTGTAGTTTTTCTGGAAAACTAACTGACTCTCTAGGAAACTACGAGTTTGGGGTTGGTACCTATATATTTTTTCACGCTGAATTGAATGGTAACACTTTCATATCTCTCCAATTCCGTCACGTCACAACTGAGTTTTTAACACTTTTACTCACACTTTCAGTCTATTAGAAGTTTTTTTTTTTTTAAGTGCTTTCAAGGTTAAAACTTGTTTATACTGGAGTCAGAGTGATCTGCAAGTGTTTCCATTTGATTGAGCGTGAAAAAATACGTAGGAACTGACCCCGAACTCGTAAGTACATAAATGGTTATTTTTTCAAGGAATTTCTACGTTGAAAAAGCCATTTCATTCTACGTTGAAATCATATTTTCAGCAACAAATAGAGTAGGACGGTACCTACATGGAGTTCCCAATCCTAGAATTGATAGGCATCAGTCTGGTTTTGCCCTGCTATGTCAGTGAATCGTAGAATAACAATGAAGCACAAAGAAACACTACATTTACAGTCAACCAAAAATAGCCACATAACTTGAAAAAGATTGTTGGGGAGGCGTTAGATATAGATAAAGAGCGGTGTGATGAAGCACATGACGGTTTGGTGGTAGTGAGAGGGAGGTTCGTGACAAATGGAGTTTCCGCGTCTACCGGAGGCTGCACATCTCGCCAAACACCCATTTGTCAATTTCATGGTAGGCGGAAAAGGAGGGCAGGTAAGTCAACGTCAAACTTGGTCTTATTATTATGGACTCTCCGTCACTGATCCTGATGGTTTTGTTGAAGTTCTTGGGTTCTCAAACATGAACTTGGGTGAAGGTTTTTGTTGGAGTTGATCCAGCAACAACTTCGGCTGTACGAATTGAGCAGGTACGTGATGATTTAAAAGTGGATGAGGTTATTGTGCTATGAAATCTGAGAACGTCCAACTAGCTCCAGAACCCATAATGTTCCTTTTATGAACTTGAAGGCCACATACCATAAAATTAGTAACTACCATCGCACTGAGACAGTTCACGAATCCAGGATTCATCACTAATATCAAGGTATTCGTAAATTTGGATCTTCGAAACTGTTCGAAATTACATCAGTTACATGGAAATAAGTCACGCAGTGTACTGCGTATTTATTTACTAATACTGTTTGAAATTTAAAAACGAATTAGAATACGTGACGAACAGCCTACCAGCCCTTTGTGTCGGTTTTAACGCCAGCTTTGACTCCAACCATGCCTTGAGCTGTATGAAGGGAAGGCTAATAAAAAGAGGGCATGACAGCTTAATAAGAGATGCATGCGCTAATCTTGCTGAGCTAGGTTGGGGAGGAGTTGCTATTGTTGCTATTGAGCCAGTCTTAAGAGAAGCAATGCATTCGACCTGACATCGCAGACATGGTACACGGGGTCTGGCAACACGAGAGACCGGCGTTTTTCGACATGCGCATAATAAATTCCGATGCCCTATCTTACTGAGACCAGACCTGGGACGTCAATGGGCAAGCTGCTGCACAAGCAAAAGATACAAAATGAATTATGGATTCAATCTAGTTTCGGATCGTATATGAGGAGTTTCAAATTGTGTCATGGAAGGGGGTGAATGCAAGGGGTAATAGCTATTAATCATGATGTTTAAAATAATCTCGTCAGATTTTCGTGATTCCCTCAGAAGCTAGGTCTACAGGCAAGGCTTCTTACTTAAGAGGGACGACCCATTTGAATTGATCCTGGGGGAAGGGGACAACCCAAGCATGAGAAAAAAACAACCACATACGAATCAGTTTCAGACCATAATAAGACCGAATCCGAGAAAAAACTCGGCGCTCCGCGCCTTGCCAGGGGGCAAGCCCCCTGGACCCCCGGTTACCTCTATTTACATACTTCGGACGAAATTATTGAAACACAGAATGTGTTTTAGCTCACGCTTTTCACATAAACCCGTCTTCAATCCTCCCACTAAATCAGAATCTTATATAATCACCGCGTCATAACAAAATATCGCATAGGTTACACCAGGTTACACGATCCTTAGTTCCGTATCATCGGTATCCATGTTGTCGTCCCAGATTTTGTTACGAAATTTCGTTAGCTTTTTTGGCCAGTTAGTCCATGGCTAAAACACATTCTGTGTTAAAAGAAAAAACGCTGCGAACTATTACAAAAATGTATAAAAAATCCAAAACAAATAACAATAATAAATAAGGTGTTAAGGTTGACATGTAAACATTCGTTATATTGTTAGTGGAATTATTATTGTGAATTGTAGGGCAATGAGAATTCAACATTCGTTTCTCAAAACGCTGGGAGGCATTAACCTAACTTCATTCAAAATTCACTTTAATCGGTTCTTTAATACATACCATTCTGGATTATTTCAGCAACTAAAATACTATTGTGGTTCAATGTAATTCGATACAAACCTGAAACAAAGATGAATTATGTTAATAGACTAGAAACTAATGTGATACTTATAAGATTATTTATATACGATGTAACGATAATCCAATATTTTTGTAGGCTTGTCGCCACATTATTTTGTATATCTATATTATAATTCGATGGGTTACGCATCAATATCGGTTCCCTCACTCATAATTTACAATGACTGATTTACATTATATGAAAATAAATCGAACAGTATTTTAGCATCTAGAACATATTTTAACCTTGAGCTAACTACTACCGGGAAACATTGCTCTATTGTGTCCAAAGATTGTGTTACGAAAGCAGCAGAAATGATGAGTTGAAATTTTATAGGGCGCCTCTCTGAAGCAACATGAGGAGAAAGAATGAAGGCCTTCTACCTGATCATCAGACCGGGGGGGGGGGTAGTAAATCTTTCGCTAGGAGTGGAAACAATTTTTTTGTATAGAATGTATATAATGTATTTCTATTCTCTGTATGGGTGGATTGGATACCAAATATCTAAATACGAGTAGTTAATATTTTTTCGATAATTTTTACAAATTTTTTTATACATTAGTGACTGAAGTGATTATGTTACCCCATAGGAAATACTTCAAGTTCAATAAGCTCGGAGTGCCAAAGTTCATTATCGAGCAATAAAGCTTTGTAGAAAATCACCTGTAGCAAATCAAATCATGGGGTTATGCTGCTCAACTGGAACTCTTCCCACAAAATGTCAGATAAAGTACAGCACATCGAAAAACTCTCGTGATAATGAAGGCTTGATCTCTACTTAACTCGGAAATCATTGCGTGAGGTGAAACAGAATTACCGCATCAGTAAGAGAGGATTAAAAGCTCATTAGTTTAAATACCTACCTACTTATTTACGAATATATCGGAAAAATATTGTTCGGACGACAACAAGCAGATCCAACTATAGAAAAACCCCTCTTTTAGATTCTGATCACAGAACAATATTTCGAGGATGAGAACATCAACGGATTTTATCTCTTGTTACATGGTAGCTGAAGTTTCTGAATTTGCCCCAATCCGAAAATAGATGGAGAGGGAGAAGAGGGATCAACCTGGTCTAGAGTGACTGATAAGGACGAAGCCGATAGCGTTGAGAGGGACCACACAATTATGATAGTCTCCCGCTTGATTCCCTCCGAGGCCTAGCGGCGATTATGGTATGGGGTCGATTCACACCTCCTCTAATATAGTCACGATGACGCGACATTTAAACCTGTTCACTGAATATGGTGAGATGTCATGTTAACCCGCCATGTTTGAGTCCTGTTTACGCATAGAAATGAGAATGTTGGTATCAGGGGTTAAAACGCGGTTGACAGTCTACAAACAATTTGCAAACAAATATAATGATTATAATGATACGTGAGGAAAAACTTTGTACCTATCTGCATATTTAGCCACTTTATCCATGAAAACTATTGAGGGCATGATGTTGTTGTTTATTTTGTGTTGTTGGCTTACAAACACTACCCCAGCGCTGTAACTGTCACCGTTGATCTGATATGTAAGATACCTCTAGATCCGAAAACCGCTGGATACGATAAGAAAAAATTTCACATTCTTCCTATGCAGGCAGTCTAGATACTTATATGCTGCTATCCGTAATTAAGAACACAACACCACAGTTATTCCATAGGTCTAACGTCTGGACGTGCGAACTCTCCAAGTATTCTGGGGGTCATTTGCAACGTGTAGTCAAACCATAGAGGTTCTATAGAGCCAAAAAGTGAATCTGTATTTAGAATAGATTAAAATAGGTAAGCAAGGCTGGCGGCTCGTGATAGTTATCTATAACCCTCGAGTTTGGAGGCATTTGTAATATTTTTTTGAATCTCTGAATCGAATGAAATGAATTATAGAATGATCCGACCAAATAAACCTGTTATTCCAAAGTTTATCACCATAATATGGAAGTAAATACATTTGCAAAATATATAAATAAATCCCTTTTTAATTTCTTCTGATCCAGGTAACATGTTAAATATTCATGGTGTCTCAAATCTTCTCGTAATGAGACAAACTTCAGGGGTCCATTACAGAGTTCATTACTGAACGAAATTTACCAAATTAAAAATTACCAAACTCACTTCACGTAACCTCGGCACGTGATGCTCAGGTATAGAGTGTTCCGGGTTATGTTACATCCCTGTTCAGGAACAAGTTTTACAAGTTTTGATTAAACGAGCCTCTCAGAGTTTTTACCTAATTATCAAGAAAGAACGTTATGAGAATTGATATTGAGAATCCACAGTTTCCTCAAAAAGTCAAGATGAAAGATGCGTTCGTGGGGCAGCACTTGTTGCGCACAATGAAGAGAACAATATTGCAATAGTATTATTTAGTACTATGCAATAGCGTCCATAATTTGAAGATAGAAATTATCTAAAATTTCCCCCAAGAATATCCGTTTAGTGGCATCTTGGAACGATTCCAGAAGTACAACGTTTTTTCCTACATATTATATATATATATATATATATATATATATATATATATATATATATATATATATATATATATATATATATATATATATATATATATATATATATATCCATACAACCCGTATGGATATATATCCATATATCCGGAAGTACGTTTTTTCATATATATATATATATATATATATATATATATATATATATATATATATTTCTTCTAAGGATTGAAATATATAAAACTCGTCATATCACCAAAAAACCAAGCATTCCAAAAGTAAAAACGAGTTTGTTGAGCAGCACTTTTGATCACAATAAATTGGCCAAGTTTCAAAAAATGTTCTGAAAATTCACTGAAAATAGAATATCAAGAAATGTAGGCACAAAATAAGCCTAAAAGTGTACTTTGATTTTAATAATATGCGGTAAAAAATCGACAAAAACAGTAGAAATAGCTTGAAATTTATAAAACCCCCATTCGTGTTGCAGATTATTACCATTAGATCAAGTTTTTTTAAACTGAAATTCAAACATTTCTTTCCGCTTGAAGTGCTCATATTGCAAAACAATTAAACATCAATTAAACATGATAATTTGAGAAAATCTGCTTGCAGTATATTTTCAGCAGGATATTACTTAGAAGAAGTTTATCAACAATGGACTATATATTCATAAGTTGAGTTGAGAAATGGACTTGAGTTCGCATTTTAGATTTTTTATTTAATGATGTAGACTCCAAAAATTCGTTGAAATTCTAAAATTGCTTTTGATATTATCATAACCACCATAATTTAGAGATTTTTTAAAATTACTTTATAGTTCGCTATTTCTTAGCACTAAATGTACTCAAATGAAATAAAGAATAACATGAATACAATAAATACGTACATAAGTAATTATACATTATAGTATTATGATAAGAAGAAAAAGGGGTAATGTACACTATAAACAGCTGATGGTAAAAAAAAAAATCAAAACTTAGCTAATATCAATAAGTTTGTAGATATTATCTTTATATATAATTCCGAACGGTCTTGGAAATTGTGAAGAACTTCGCGGTCCGATTTTAGTGTTAGACTGCTCATTCGAATCAGCACGGCCCCAAGTTTGTTGCAAAAGTGTCGCAGTTCGTCTCTATACCCGCCTTGATCGTGTTCTAGGCGGTCCTTATCAACGAGAGTTGTTTATTAGGCTGTGTCGGTAACAACAGTTGCCATCAATTCACAGTCAGTAAGAAACGTAGTGTAGTTACTAACATCTAGGAGAGTTATTTCTGAGACTTTATAAATATATAATTCCGAATGGTCTTTATATATAATTCCGAATCAGCACGGCCCCAAGTTTGTTGCAAAAGTGTCGGTAAGTAAGAAACGTAGGTAGTGATGGGGTCTTTTCTGATCAGCTGAGTGAGCTAAATTCTTTCCTGTTCACTGTAGGAAGTTGAAATTTGATAGGAAGACTCTCTGGGACATTAAGAGAAGACTGAAGTGATGGGGTCTTTTCTGATCAGCTGAGTGGCGAGGACCACCTCAACTGGTGGTATTTATTTCATCACATTGATTGCATTTTGATCTTTATTTCCTCTTTTTTAATCATTTATTAACATCGCCTTAGCTTTGCACCAGGTCACATAACGCCGCAAATATGTAGGACTTATATCGTGACTATAAGGTGCTGGGTTCCTGTTAGGTACTACTGTTATACGGACTAGATTAGGGCTTTCCAAGCCCTAACAGGCCTCTAGTTATCATATATTCTCATTCATTACTGAAGCAGTCTATGGTTTGCTCACCTAATGAATGTGATGAAGAATGGTTAGGGAGTGGTGGAGCTGATCAATAATGGTCCTTCTAGGAAGTGGAATAATGGGATTAGGTACCCTCCATTGTCCTGCTGTCTGTTCTTTAGCTTGATTATTGATCGAAAATTTTAGAAAAAGGAAAAAAAAAGTTATCCGCTCCGACCAGGTCAAGAAGCTCCGTAGAACGTTCAATGAAAACCAACGGTTGTCACGCCAACGATTGCTGGCTCCATGACCCTCTAACCTATCAGAAGAAGCCACCATTGATGAAACTTTTCCGACGCCACATGAATCATGAGGTTTCTAACTTTATTTGACGCGGAGGAAAATTCAAAAGATATCCATACAACTCTTGATGGGCGGAGATGGTTGAGAAAGTTGAGAGTTAGCGAGCGGTGACCGCGCCTATCCAAGGAAGACCCAGCCAACGCGTTTAAGAACTTGTCAGATAAGTTACACCGAGGCCCCATCCCCATTCCTATCGCCCCTCAGCATCCATTTAAAGAGACTACGAGGCAAGTTCTGAGATATCTTCTAAATTACCAGGATGGAAAACTAACTATGTGGGAGGGACGGAAGAAACCCTTCATTGTTACTTCCCTTTAGTAAAACCGGGTTATTCAACACTCACTTGGGTGTTAACGGAGATACTTCAAAAGCCAATAACTAGGTCAGTACTTTATTGAAGCTCGGAACAACTAAAATATTAACACAAACAAAACTAGCTAATATGAAAATGAACTTGCGAGAAACATTTAGAAAAGCTGTCTCCAAGATTGATGAACTCATTAAGTCATGCAATTAATTGATGTTCCTAATAGCGTTCTTAATTTAATTTGCCAGTTTGGCTTGAAATTTAGGTTTATTGAAAAACTGCCCATTACCCATCGTTATAAACTGGCTTCTGATAAATTCTATGTCCAATAGCTATGTGCTAAGTGACCTATGTGATTTCCACAAAATCAACGGTAGTCTCTTCACATGCGCAAACAGATCCGTCACAGGTAGCAACACAACGTTCTCAATTCGCATAACTAGAATAATAGAGACATCACTGAAGCTGGCACATGCCAAAATTTATAACATCGGAAGATAGAAGTGATGACGCCAACTCTCCTACACTTTTATCATTCAATAATGATCAACAGGACGTTTCTATTAACATGTATCATGTTTTAGCCCTGGGGTCCTAGCGAATTTTGCGAGTCAATTTTTTTCCGCGCATGAAATTAATTACAGTGATTTCCGCCTACAACCGAGTCGTTGCTAGGGAAATGGTACTTCGTCGTTTTTCATCCCACAAGATTCGTTGACCATTCGTTCGAAAGCTCTCGATTTATCCAACAATATTATGTTAACTACGGCGAAGTGCGTGTCGAACAAACTGAGTTATGAGCATGGTTATATAAATAATTGTTTACACACAGGTGATCATTCTCAATAATTGATATTGTGAACATGATTGCAACCACTTGTTAATTTCTGATGTTTTCATAGAATTTCGAATCAATATCGAGGAGAAAACATGATACATGGTTGAAATTTTTGGTTCTAGAACAGAAATAAGTTTAATCTACTCCACATCTCCCTCACACAACTTTTGTTCAATCACTTTCAGTTCATTGAGTAATGTTTCGTGAGTGTACCTACTTCTCCCTGTCAATGAACCATTGCTTGTTTTTTTCCGACCGTCACGTAACGCCGAAAATATTGATCTTCTATTGATTTTCTCGTACAACCAATGCGTTACTAGGGAAACGAAACTCCTTTAGATTTCATAGAAGGAAAAATTGTTCGCCATTTTTTGGAATGCTCACATTATATTGCAACATATCATGATCTCTAAGCCTCTGTAGTGTCATGGAAAGCTGATTTATTACGCTATGTTATAAACTAATATTGCTAAGTAACTATAATAAACTAATAATCAGTAAAATTAATCATTGTTGAATGATCTGACTGTAGAACCGAATGTATACCGTCCGTTTTGGTTAATTATTTCCAATAATAAAAATGAAAAAAAAAGTCTCTTTGCCGAGAGAAAAAAATTTCACAATAATTGTCAAACTTTGTCACTTCACGTTTCAAGGTGCGTAGATTCCAAAACTGCAATGTCTGTGAGCCATGCCATATGTTTACGCCGCTCTTTATTTTCGACTTACCTGGGATTTTCATTTTTCACTCCGTAGCACAATATTCACAAAAGCACAATATTCTTATCACTAAACACTGTTGAATCATTCTTATCATTGCGTTATCGTTAACATTATTTTTTTCTGTCCACGGCGTATCAAGGACGGGTGCGCTGGATTTGTGTTAGCTGATCCATACTGGGTTGACATAGCGCATCCCTTCTTCATGTGTTTTTGTTTTTATTGCATTTCTATTTATCTATCACTATTTATCTATTTATTTATCAGCTCTTTATATTTGTAAAAATTATCTAGTTATTAGAACACGTTTTTTTGTTGTTGAGCAAATTAAGTGCAAGTGATTTGTGATTTGTTGTGCTCCGGCTTCCCTGTGACGTCACTCGCCAGCCATCTTGCGGTCAGCCGGTCACCTGGGATATTTTTTCATTATTCTATGCTCTACCATCCGTACACCGTCTTGCTTTCTTTCTTTCATATTTACCTCTTGTGGTTTCATACAGTTTTCAAGTATATTAGAACCCAGTTTCCTTGTGACGCCGCACATTAGTTCAACCCGAGTTTCTCACGATCTGAGGACTTGTGGAGTTTATTGAAACGAGCGATCGCATTTTCTGAATCAGCTGCTGGCACCTGGAGGTGACCATTTTTTGGGGTTCTGCGCCACGTGCACCCTCGCCGGCACCTTTGGGGAAGAAGGCACCACACACCTCAAGTATATCTTTCAAGTACTTGATGGACAGACAATCAGTAAACTTAAAAGCTTATTTTAATTAATCGCATATTATTGCTCCCGCACTATATCAACCTACTGCTTTGTGGATCCACCCATTACCACGTCTCTACCTACCACGTCGTCAGACCTACCTACCAATTTAAAGACTTTTACCGATCATAGATACCATATCGAGTCATTATTGTATTCAATCAACGTAGGTACATACTGAATATCAATCTGGGTGGCCACTCACTAGGTAGGCTTGTGTTGAAAGCGCACTACTTGACACAAATATAACTTGTGGAAGCCGTGGTGTACGGTGTTTCCAAACGTACCTTTTGAATTTTATTGCTTACGTACCTATATACACATTAATTTTCTCCCAAATCGGGAGTGGTCCTTCGAGAAGGTTATTTATAACTATCCATTAGGTAGGTACTTATATACACATCTCATCATCAACTTAGGCTCCCGGTAATTGGTGCAGATATCCACACCTATCATCAATTTGTTCTTGAGTGGAATATAATAGTCACCCCACCGGCCCAAACACCGGTCCACTTTTAACTTGATGAAAAAATCCGCTCTTTTACAAATGGACTCCACATGGGGTATGATTGGTCCTAGAATCTAGCCAGCCCGATCGCTTCACACGCATCAATATTATGAGCCGAAAATGGGCCAAAAGCAGGTTTTTTTTTCTCATACGTTTCCTCATTCGTAGGTATTGGTTTATTATTTCCAATAATAATCCTATGTAATAGTAAAGGAAAAATAAAATTATTTTCTCTCAAACTTTGTCACTTTACGTTTCAAGGTGTGTAGATTCCAAAAACTCCTATGTCCTTCCGCCGTCCGCCTTCCGGGCCATGGAAGGCCTTCAACCTCATGAAAAAAAAAAAAAAAAAAAAAAAAAAAAAAAAAAAAAAATCAGCTCTTGCACATGGACTTAATTTGGGGTTCAATGCTATGAGCCGAAAAGAGGCTAAAAACGGGTTTTTTTCCTCATACTTAGGTTATTCTATTTCAAGTGATTTTCACGTACATCGTTACTAGCGAAGTGTAATTCCCTTAGTTTTCATACCAGGAAAATCGTTCGGCTCTTCTTGGAATGCACTCATTTTATCACAACATGTCATGATCCCTGAGCCGTTGTGATGTCAAGGAAAGCTGATTTATTACGCTAAGTTACAAACTAATATTGCTAGATAACCATAATGAAAAAAATAATAATGTAATAAATAGTAATAATAATGTGAAAAGAAGGCACTAGGTACATGGTAGGTATAGTATTGAGTAGTAGGTACTTGTAAGCAGTCGGTACTAAACGATGCATAGACCTCTGAGAAGGTGATGGGCTCCTAAAGCTGATGATTCCTATCGCATTGAATCTATGAAGCAGAAACTATGAGACGATTGAAATTATAGGCTCATTCCTACTCAGCAGAGTAAGCTAAAATCTGTCTTGTTCATCCTAGGAAGTTGATATTTGATAGGGAAACTTCCTGGGATATTGTAGGAATCGATTGAAATTATTGGCTTATTCTTACTCAGCTGAGTGAGCTGAATTGTCTTCTGTCTAACCTATGAAGTTGAGATTTGATAGGGAGACTCACTGGGACACTAAGAGACAATTGCAATTATTGGCTATTTTCCAATCAGCTGAGTGAACAAAATTCTGTGCTGTTACCCCCAGGAAGTTGAAATTTGATAGGGATACTACCAAGAGACGATTACAGTTGTTGGCTCTTTCCTAATCAGCCAAGTTCATCCTGGGGAATCGAAATTATACATGGAGACACTAGTACACTAGGAGACGATTGAATTGATTGGATTTTTTCTGATCAGCTGACTGAGCTAATTTAATTGAGACATTTTTAACATGAGACGCAAAACACATATTTCACAGGGGGAAAAATAAGGCGTACCCATTTACCGATGTATCAGCGTATAGTGTAGATTTTTCTTTTGGTAGGTGGCATCGTCCAGTTACATTTCGATAATGCACCTTAGACTTAGTTTTGTAGGTAATTTTTTTTTACCACTGTTCTACGGTGAAGGGCTATCTAATACAGGTTTACTATATACGGGGTTTAATAATAAGTCATGAATACCATCTCAAAGAATCGCAAGAAATCACCCAGGTTGCTGTAACTTCATAGGTTTGCGCTTCTTTCTAAGGGCTAGAACTTTAACGGGGTAAAAAGTAAACGTGGGATAGATCACAACAGGTAAAACATAGTAAAAATGACCTAATAAGCTGATATAATTCCAAAGGAATTCAGATTATTATAACTTTTGTCATCTATAAAATAAATGATGCAGCTGTGAAGTGAAGGTAGGTGATTTATTCCATATCATTAATTTTCAGTTGGTTGGTCAGCTTGTGAAAAATTCAAAATACTGGTAAAATGTAGGTGTTTTCAATTTATATTTTCCTCGGTAGGCATTTATGCCTCTGTAGATATATTTAGATAATGAATAATAGACTTCGTTGAATCAAGGGATATCTATTAAATAAATAATAAATCTTTGTGTAATAATTTGCAGTTTTCTTTTTCTTTTCTGGAAAACCAACCTCTTTGTGGAATGAGTTCTAGTTCTATTGACGTGTAGTTCTCTGTTCTAGTAGACTCTGTTCTGTGTGTGTATAGAACGTCATATTAAATTTTTAAGACGTGGCATTATATATATTTAAGGTAGTAGCTGCACTAGACCTGCTAGACGATTACCTCTGAATTACACTACGATTACATTTTATCATTTATATCAAATGCTGACACACACCAACACTTATATAAGCCCTAAATGTTTATAAAATTCAAGGTTATGACTTGTGTAGTTTCGAAAATTGTTATTCCCACCTACATGTTCAATCTACTGCATAACAATGTACGTGCGTTATACAACATGGACTGATTTATAGAATCATGTCACTGATCCGAAAAAGATGATCCAAAACCACATGGCTGAAATTTTCAATATGTAACATTGGTTGGACATAATTCCTTCAAAACTGTTTATCATCACGTATTTTCCAGTGGAGTTGAGTTCACAACTTCTCTCAAAAATGTAATTTTATGAAAACGTTCGATTCTACAGCAGGTGATCAAGACCTTCCCCAGTCAATAACAGGCAAAAGAGCTTGTTTGGATGGATAGACTGTCATCGGAACACGAACTGATATTGTTGCGGCACTATATTGATGGGAGTGTCTTCAGATCTTCCTTTCCGCCCCCACTTCGCCCCATTACATCAATGGTTTCCTTTGCTTTCAAAAGCATCCCCATAATATAGGAATGTCGTGGAGAGGGTAGCCGGGGTTGGAGATAAAAGAGACAAGGTTTGAGAGAAGGGGGAAAATGGTGTGCAATCTGGATAGAGTGGTGAGTACCCTCTGAAAGCTGGAGATTGATGGTTTAGCCTCAGAAATTAGACTGGGATGAATCAAATATTTCACGAGAAAAGGGAGTCCCTACTGATCCTTTCGCTGTCTTCTTGCACAGGAAGCACTTTTTACTCCAACTTCATAAACCTTCGGATTTGTGTAATCGAAAAGGGCTCAATGCGAGATATTATAATGATGATTTTAATCGAGACATCTCTTTTTTAAACTTACTGTCAGTGTTCAAGACTATGAACGCAAACTCAACAGAGCCTCACATCGGAAAACAGACTTCGTGGTCTCCTCGTGTAACATTTAACCAAATGATAAACCATGATTTAATTATAGTACTTTCACTCAACGGTGCTAACTAACAGAGAGACAAACCAATTATGTGTTTACGGTCATCTTGCAATCAGTCTTGGTACTCGGAATTGAACTCTCCGCATTTCTTGTGTTCCTAATGCTCAATGAGATGATATTACCTATTATATAAACACAATGGTAGAGACGGTCCCATAAACAATGTTATGTATACTCATCAAAAGGTTAAATTACCTAGTTATCATCCTCATTATTACCTCAATTACTTCATTAGATGCTTGAAAACAGATGTAATTAACGCCTCATTATACGTATTTGGTTTTAGGAAACTGTTTTATACTATAGTAGCGTGTGAGAAGCTTTGGATCAGTTTCAATGAGAAATTACCGTTCATTACTTACCGTGAAATTACTAATCGTTGTAGCGGCCGCCAAGTGCAGACGTGTCCAAGGTAACTCCGCAATCAATTTGTATTTTTTGGTGGTTTAATGTAGGGCTATAAGTTTCAGTTTTGGTAGTGGTACATAGTTTTTGAATGGGAAGTATTTCCTGCTTTTATTTTTTCGACACTACTAGTGAAACAGTGTTTTTTTCGAAATTAATAACTTTGACAATGTGTACACCGAAATCGGGCTACCTCGGAAGATTACTCGTATTGCGTAATTCGACCCGAGCTCTTTGGGCAGTGACGCGGGTGTTCTGCTACGTTCAGCTGTTCAATTTGTTTTGTTTACCTTTGAGAAGAAGGTATTAATGAATATCGTTGACCCACGAAAGAATGACTCACAACTTGGAAGGGACCCCAAGGCCTCTAAAAGGTAGGATGGCATCATTATCCCAAAGAGGACTCCTTCTTGAAGGGATATATACCTTCATAAATGAGGTCGGAACGTGGTGGGCATCATTGTCAAAATTTAAGAAAAACAGCAGAAGAAAATTTAGAAAATTTTACAAGGGCAGCTAATGATATTACAGTGGAGTATTTTGAGATCGATCCCTTGCGATCAATGCCTTTGTCCGTTCTACTGTTCTCTACGGAGCGGAGTTCTGGGCGCTGAGATATTGTCCTGACCTAGAAAGAGTCCAGGTAAAATTTTTCAAATATCTTTTCGGTCTTCCCCTTAGGATACCCAGTGCATACGTCCGATTAGAAGCAGATGTCTCAAATTCGATGGTACCCATTTAAAAAAACAGTCTCAAGTGGTTACTAAAAATTACACAGGGAAAATCATAGATAACCTGAAAGATTACGCTATTAAAAACATGGAAAAGTCCAACAATAATTCGATAAGATTTAATTGGCTGACTCAACTTAAGGAACTTCTTATAAAATGTGGAGTGCAACAAGTACTAACTTTGGATTGTGAAAATCTCAAAATGCTCACTCATAAATGTGTAGAGGATGCTGAAATCTTTCTTAAAAATGAAGATGTTGATGCGGTATTTTCAGGATCCAATAATGATTACTATTGGCTTGGTATAGCGTAAGATGGATCTAACGATAATTTTAATTACCATAAAGTCATTTTTCAATTTAAAAAGTTATTTGCACAAATAAGATTGGCAAGTAAACACCATTTTACAATTAAATTAGTAATTACAATTACAAAATTTCTCCAAATACTTTACGTACAGCCTGTCACACGGGTCTCATGTTCTATTTGAGTGTCTTATTTATAACTGCATCAGAAAAATATATATCCCGGACTTGGTGGGGGGTACCGGAAACTTGATAAATTTTGTATCAGTCCCAAGTGAATTCGACATAAAAAGGCTATATTTCTTCTTAAGTGAAGTTTGCAAACTGAGAAATTTATATTGGTTTGACTGAAGGATTAACTCGCTTATACCTATATACTGGTACTACCTATGTGCAATTATTTGTGATGTTCATTGTGTGTTTTATTTTTATTGTTGTTTCCAATATTTATAAGGTATATAGAATAAGCTGAATTATTAATCAATGTTATATTAATTTGTTATTTATGAAATATTTGAAATTGCTACTAACGCTGTAATACTGAATATATTATCATTAATTGTGAGTAAATTATGTAACTGAACACCACGATCAATTTCTAAATTTGGTACTCTTATAGTTGATTCAACTGCGTATTGAAAACACTACGTTAATGATGTTCACACTACAACTGTTTCAATTATTTATTTTTGAAAAGCATACTCGAATGTAAGGAACATACATCTCAAATACATTAAACAAATAAATTATACTAACCGTGAATGGATTAGTAAGCAATGAATTATTTTCATTCGGCTCACGTTCATGTAGTTAAATATAGATATTGATGTACCATCTGCTCCTTTAACAATCATATTATATAAAACAATTAAGTGCACAGAATAAGGGCTGTCTGGTATAGATATGATAAACCTTTCTTAAATTATTTACTATGTTTTATATATTCTCAGTTTTACATTATAATTCCAACTACGCGCGTGACAACCTGGAATCTAGCAACGCAGTTATAACGTTAGCTACTTACGATTTTCCAGGATTTGCAGTCGAAATTTCGTTACGGAAAATTTACGATTTCAAACTCAATTTCGGATCATGATTTTCCATAATTAACATTTGAAATCGACCAAGGCAGATCACGTCTAACCACCCCTCAAAACCAGTAGTCAGTTTAAAAATCGTATGAAAGAAGATCCGTCAGCGTCGCCCACTGTACGAGTTGACTGAATGTTCAAACTACGAGTACATTGGCTAATAATAATTTCATCAGTGCATCCACCGAAATAATTATTGGTAGGAAGAAAGTAATAACAGCAAAGAAAATTATATTAAAGGAAAGTTAATCCAATATTAGTGTAATAATTTACAATGTTCAAGTTTTGATTTTTTAGAGAGGACAGTGACACTATGTTTTTTTTTAATATAATCAAAATTACGAAAAATTGGGATTTAAATTTTTGAATCAACCATGACAGAGACACTGTTTCAGCGATTCCGTGTTCGAATAGATGTAAATTATAACGGATGATCTGAATAAAATGCCCATGGATGTAGATGCTCGCACATTACCACATGGAGTATAACATAAGCGAATGAATATTTCCATGCCAGGACTATCTCGAAAAAGACTCCGTAGTTCAGTTATTCCATTGCCGAAAGCTGTTTTCTTTTTCTGGCTTAGTAACGCCTGACCGCTTGATGTGGTCAACATGTTTTTGAGGTTCATTTCCTTTACAGCTAACTCAAAGGCCCTCCGTGGCTAAAAGTTGAGTATCCTTTCAAAAATATCTTCTCCGGAGTAAATGTGCGAGAAACATCGCTCAGAAACGTATTTCCGTTGCGTGAAGCATGCTTATACGTGGCTAGGTTTTCCTTCTTTCTTTTCAGACGCTTTTGCCTTGAGACGATGAAAAGGCTGGCAGCTTAATAGGCTGCCCCGCTTTAATCTTCCTTGCAACCTAGAAATCCTTGGGAGCAGACGCGGCGATAAGCATTCATATGCTATCACAGCGACGTAAGGCGGGTCAAGCGAGCTCATTTGCATCCTATCTCATTCTGCTGGCCCGCCATCTACCCCAAGTTTACTCTGTATTCACATTTTAAAAGACCGGACCTTATTTATTCAAAGCGAAAATGGATCCTCAGATTTCAACGATAACATGATATACACAGTTCATACACGGTAAACAGCTTTCGCTTTTATCCAATTCGTGAAAAAAACCAATATTGATATATGAATGTCAATAGATACTCGTACATACATTTTAGAACTAAGGGTACAGAAAATATTTTCAGACATTCGGTTTTGAGGACTCTGAAATACGTATTTTCACACTTTTTGTGAAACGTTACATAATTGTGAGAATTTTTACTTCAGTTCAAACGTGGTAAGAATTTTACAGGAGTAATAGTAAAACCACAACTATAACTGAACTCCAAATTTTTCTTTTGCTTATTTCTTGGGAAAAATCCAAGATAACCAATCGCCATGATAACGAGGATTTTCACAGGAAATGAGAGCTCAATTTTCTCATTTTGACCTGGGCTCCAACCCTATTGTTAACTCAGATTTGCATCTCGATTTCAAGGTAGACAAAGAAATGTTGTGCATTCCTAAGGAAACCCAAGTCCAATCTCGGTAAAAAGAAGATTTGAAAGGAACCGGAAAAAGTACAAAAGAATTCTCTGAAGAAGTAATGGAAGCCTTGATATGAATCAGAGCTCAGGGAAAGTTGGTGGGAGTGAGGAGAGTCCAGTATTGACTGGAAGGAGGCGATATGTATCTGAGGGCGAGAAGTCTGCCTCGCTTCGACGCCTATTATCATAATCTTTGTTGGTGTTGGGAAAGGAAAACGAATGGCGGAGAGGGGATTTAAGGTTAGAAGGGCAAAAAGTTGGTGGGAAAACCTTTTATATTATGTCAGGAGAGAGAACGAGAGACCTGGGGCATGTTGGATGGTTGTTGGCACAGGCGCTGTATAGGGGTACCTACGTTGTTATAGAGGACCTTGCAATTGTGTCTCGAGCATGACCGAGTAAGGGCTTATCCCTGTGTCAACACACAAAGAGGAAGTAATGAATGTTTTTTGTTCCGCGCTCCAAGTGCTTTATACTTCGTACTTCAGAAACTAGGTCATTTTTCTGCGTGTAAATTGGGAAGGAAATAGTGGGGTCTGACGTTTTACTCCTAAACCAATGTTCAGCAATTCCGCTTGATGCCCTATGGACAGCTTGCCTTTCACATGAAGCTATTGGTAAGTACCTACAGCGTGCTGCAAATTACCATTCTGGAATTAGACCACGGTCATCCATTAAATATACGCGCACAGAGCTAGTCCCGCTCGGATCCACAAAATATTAGTTATCCAACGGATAATTGATACGAAATGTCGCGCAGTATAAATTGCACCATTGTGTTTAAAGTTTAAATCCCAATACAGGCAGCTATATATTTTATTGGTTTATTTTCCTTTGTTCATGAATAACCTGGATAGTTTACATTACTGTCTACAGTTAAGGGTTCAGAGATTGATCAGAGTATCTGAGTAATCACAAATGTTGTGTCCCTAGAACACAAATTCTCACAGCAGAACGGTCAGATCTCTTTCAAATGAAGCTGGTGAAGATTCAGCGTTAATATAACATCTCTCGCCATTCATCATAATAATCTCAAATCAATAGTTGTCAATAAGCATGGGTCTATGAACATACATGAAATATTTTTAATCAATCAAATCGCATCACTTAATAGTTGACGAAACAAAAACGGGAGCAAGTTAGAAGTTTGCAGTCAGAGCATTCACTACCGAAAGAAAGTCGGGGGCCGTCCCTAAAGAAAATATACCCAAGACACTTTGGAGGCAGCTCTGAATGGCAGCTCTGAAGGCAGCTCATTTCTGGTTTTGTTTTGTATGGAATAAATGTTTAAAAATGAAATATTTCTGTCGTAATAGGTGAGAGAACCCATCTTGTAGCAAAATACGGGGGTAATATCGAGCCAGGGTTTAATTTCTTGTTTATTTGAGTGAAAAAACGTGAGTGGTCCGAAGTTGCCCCCACGCGGGGTAATGACTATACCACTTTTACCTTTGTTTTTCATGGGTTCCTAATGCTCGAATGTTAAATTTTGAAATGGGAGTATGATGGTGAATAGATCAGGTGTGACATATTGAAAGGCCAACTCGATTGAAGAGATACAGACAGAGAAATCTCAAAAAAACCTGAAAACGTGGTCTGAAGTAACCCCACCCTACGGTAATATATCCATACAACAACCTTTTCCCAACCAGCTTACTGATAGGTTCTTGAGAAGTTTTTTGAGATATTTTCAAGAACATTTTCCCAATCACAACGTGGCGCTCGGAAAATTTGACGATACTTTGCAGTGTGGCAGAGGTGGAAGAAACTACACAACCGGACATTTCTGGATCCATCAAAAACATTCTGTGACAAAAGTCATTCTGTGTGTCAATCACAAGAGTTTTTACATAAAAAAGTACCGGCCTGATTTTTTTCTGTGCTTTAGAACCAACAGGTTTCGGGAAAATGCCGATAGAGCAGTTTTATGCCTACCTATCTTTGAAAAATCGTAGTCAAATCATTCGGCACTCTAAAAAATAAAATTGGTGGAACAGGAATCTTTTCAGCTAAAGCTTGGCTACAAGTTAGTTTTTTTTTTTTTTTTTTTTTTTTTCAAAAAAAAAAAATCCTGTTACTGTTTATAGCGAACCTTTACGGGTATGCAAGAAAAACTGCACCATTTTTTGTGCATTCCATTATATTCTTCGAGGGCTGGCAAAAGGTCATAAATATGGAAAAACTATAATAATATATAAAAACTATATGGAAAAACGGAAACTGCAGGAATCGTTTCAGAATACCTCAAAATGGATTTCGATGAACACATTTGTGGGTTTAAACAGTTTGGAGCCATTGGGATAGATGTATTTCGTACGAAAAGTCGCTAAAATTATGAGGCAATTGAATACTAGTGAAAACTTTATAAGTTTCCATTTTTCACACTTTTTGCACTCAAAAATTCAAGCAACGTGTAATTTTTTCAAGAAACTATACATAGTTTCCGATTCTGCAATAAAAATAGATGTTCCTATTGAGAGAAAAAAAGAACGCTGCAATTTATTACAATGAGGTTTATTATTTCTGTCTTGAGTAGCTCTTCTACGCAGAACACCTGTCTTTATTATTAAACGAATCATTAGGCAGGTACCTAATGTTTCTGCATAGGTGTAGACGTCTTTTGAAGATAAATTGATAAAATTGCATAACACACCTAAATTTTCATTAAACGAGCTGATGATGTAGTACCGTGAATTGACCAAACCACGGCGGCCCGTATGCTGCGTGCCGCTAGCTTGCTATCTAGCGGTTGTTGATGAAACTTAGTTCCGCCGAAATATCATAGGTCGCTGATCCATTATAGCTAGTAGTGAGGGAACGGAAAATCCTACGGCTTTCTGGATGATGTCATTCGGTTTGTTGGGAAAATATTTGTATGAAAATTTGTATAAACATTTGTACGAAAATGTTTGAATGTAAATGACAACCAAAAAAAATTACCGTTACCTTGAAAGTTTTCCAGATCTCGATTTTCCAATATATCATCCCTTCATTACTACCCTTTAGGGTTGATCAGAATAAATTCCGCAGTTATTGACACATCCCTGACCGATGAATGATTTTTCAGCCAAATTGCATATACTTTGGAACAACAGTTTTGGAGAAAAGCTCTAGACGGCGAGCGGCGGACCACGGATTACAATTTGATATTTAGATTCTATGCATCTTGAATCATAAACCAACAAATTGGGGGGGGGGGGAGGGGACAATTCTGTTTTCTTGGTCGATTACAAAGGTTCTTTATCGAAAATGATAAACCGAAAGTTGATGCACTTTGTGCATTACATTAGCTCAATGCGCAATATTGTTATTTTCGGATTCTACGAGAATATTTTAAAGTACCAATGGCATTGAAATTGTTCCTTAGTTCCTGTTAGCCAAAATATAAGGGGGTGCTATTAAGCAAGATACCCTGTATAAGTGAAGAGTAAATACGGTATTGGCCCCTTCGTCGAGACTATATAGATTATTCTGAATCGATAACACCAGGTGCTCCCGTAGACCGCTATAGAGCTCGCTAATATCATTCGTTGCTCAAATTACGTAATGGTACCAATCTTGCTTGACCAAACAAAGTTGGTAACTTCATCTTGTGACATAAATTTAACAAAACATAATGTCGCACGTAAGGGTTGGCTATAGGGTTACATAACATCAGAGTGGTTCTCGCCATTTCTAAGTTACCCCATGCACTCCTAATGGTGGACAGGGTCATCGCTCTACTACATCCTCAACAACCCTATTCATGTTCCTTCTCCTCTCGTCTTTTATCACGCCTTCCCCTTTTCACCCTACAGTGCCGGGCTCCGTTTTCAAAGAAACCACCCTGTTGAAACTCCCTTTTGAAAATGACCCTCAGTCCGAAGCAATCACGTTATATTACTTCTCCCCAAGAGCTTTCTCTCCTCGAAAACCTATTCAAGAAAAATATACAATCCCTTATTTATTTAGGCGAAAAGGTTCCGACTGCGGTTTACCTGGAACCTCTCGGCAACGAGTGATACTTCTCTTCGTAAGATAGGTAGGCACCAATTAACTATTGAATTCTACGCATATTCAGTAACAATAGCAGTGCCATATTTTAAGCCTTAAATTAATAAAATATTATATTGAATGACATAGCGTATGTTTGGTTTTGTTTCGACAGAAAGCAACGGAAACATTGAATATTTTATTAATAGTTAATGTATTGTTACAGCCTTCAATATTATATTATCGAACCGAAACCAATGAGAGACCTCGTAAATACCTACATATTTGAACTGTATAAATTGTTATTTTATATATATATATATATATATATATATATATATATATATATATATATATATATATATATATATATATATATATATATAGTATCGGGAATAATAAATATTACGTCAAAATCCATGCAGCATTGAATATCGACATCAGAAAATCAAAAAGGTCCATTCTGTTCCAAGAAGGTACATTCCTTAGAAACTTCATCGTATTTTTAATTTCATTACATAACAATTGAACTTATTTATTTAATAATAATGCCCAGTTACCCATCGAGGGAAATGCTACTGCTTGTATTCATTGGAACTCATTAATCAGCTCACATAAATCTCTGAAAGCCTATAATTTTAGATATTAATTTATTTTTATTTTATAATCGTTTATTGTGAAAAGACCTGGTGGCCCATTATACACACCAAAATTACAAGGGTAATTGTTACAAAAAATAGAAAAGTATAAAAATGTTAACAAATACAAATTACATATGATGCGTGTTGCGGCCATAAAGAGTTTTACAAAGTGAACATATTATAAAAGATAATAAATTTTTGGGGGAAAACAAAGTAATGGGAGGCCCTAATAACAGATAGAAAAAGAAAATAGTAAAATAAAATAAAAGCGGATTAATATGGAAGAAAGAAGAAGAGGTGTTGGCATAAAATTTAATTCCGTCAATCTTGAACTGGCTGATCGCGGGGACAGACCTAAGATGGAGAGGAAGTGCATTCCACAGCCTCGCCCCCACTACTACAAAAGAATTAGCCATAGCGCGAGTATTGTGGCGAACAATCCTCAGGGCGAGAAGATATAGCTTTAAAAATGACCGAGTTGAGATAGGGCGGGACCACGGAATGAAGTATTTTGAAAATGAGTAAGAGGTGGCGATTGTGATCAAAATACACTCCTTTTATAGTATCATAAATATCAAAATTCCGTTTTTACGTTAGAGATGCAAATCAAATGCTGATATATTGATTCCAATTTATAAATTGTCGATCGTAGCTGATGAATTAGTGCTCACCTTTTCGACAGAAAAGTAACTGGTGGTAGGATGACAACTCTGCTAAAGGTTGAAATAAAACGGTGTTTCATCGGATGTAGTGGAATCGATACAATATAAAATGATAAGAAAAGAAAAATAACGACGCAACAGTTTCAAAAAGATTTAACCATTGGCCACTTGGTTTAAGAGGGTAATTTATTCATTTTTTATTTTCATCTTTATTTTTTCTTCCGTGCTTTTTAAAACGCGGTAAGTTAGTTAAATGATAAGTTAGTATTACCATTTGAAATACACTATTTTGCTAGAATAGTGGGGGCTTTTACCTAATACATATTAAAAATGATCCTCAATTAAGGATGGTTTGGAGAATTTTATGAAAGCAATATCATTTAGTTGTATTGACTGTTAAGAACCGATTAATCAGTTCAATCAATAATGAGTTCAATATAGCATCAGATTTTAATATCGGAATTTTGCGTTCAATGCTGCATCTCTACTCTCCGTTATTAAAATTATGTTCCTATGGTATGATATGTTTTATGGGACTAGGAGCTAATAATAACTGTCCCGATCAGCTGTGAGCGACGATCTATAACGATACAAGCAGATCGTTGGCTCTCAGATCAATGAGGCGAACATTCTCCATGTACAATAAATCAGCCGAAATTTCTTCATTTTGGTTGACTGCCAAAATAAGTTCTAGGCTAGTCGAAATTCCGATTCCACGATTACGACTATAAAATCCACAATTGGTCATCAACCCTATTACAGTAACATTTTTCTAAAATAGCTGCAGCTATTGCTACGTGCTTTCTCAATAGCGAAAATAGGGAAGCTTCGTGTTCATGATTGAAGCCAAAAAGAATTGTGTCCTCCAAAATTGAAATTTCCAATTGCTTTTTGCATTTCAGAGCTCGCATAACAATTTTGGTTCTGTGCCTCGCTGTCAGTCTGCCAGCGTGTGTCTGTGGTAAAACCTTGTACCTAACGCCCTAAAACTATAACTAATTCTCGGCCGTTATTAGAGAAATTCCCAGGAATTGTGCGGGTTATCTCCTAGACGGTCCTGTATAACAATAATTGCCGTCGGATCAATAGTCTGTACTCACAGTAGTTGGTGCGCATGTGTAAATGTGAATTTATTATAACGTCGATTTATCATCATCTATTTGTCCGATTTCATTCGAACTGACATGTGAATTCTTTGACAAATGTTCCAGAAAGATGTCCTATGAATTATATTACGATTGGTTGAGTAATAATAATTGCAAATGCACAAAGCTACCTAATATTAGCGAACACTCCAAGACTAATGGAGAGATTTTGATGACATTATCAAGGATTGTGCGTGTAAAACTACAGACAATATCCGACTAATTGCATTGCCATCGATGAAGGATGCCGTTGGATTGATGGTACGGTATGATCATGCGCAAAATTAATTATAACACAATTTAGTAAGTATATGAGCATGTCTACACGTATGATAATATTCCATTTGGCATTCAAGTATTTCTTCTAGTAATTTGTTCTTTGACAAAATCTATACGCCCATGCTAAAATATGTGTGGAAGCTATACTACCCACACAACTTGGCATAATATGTTATTTCGCCCATTAGAAAAAGCAATGGGGTCGAATTCTAACAAAACTTAGTTGAGAAAACCTTTCTTGAAATATTGTGTAATTAAAAGATCGAGCAAAGAAGGTAAATGGAGGTTGTTAGGTTATGTCTGCTCAAAAGCACTAAGTTAACTAAGGACGATCTCGTGGGATAAATGGCACGTGAAACTCTCAAAGGGTAGACGAAGTGATTTTAGAATGATAAAAGGAGTTGTAAGGCCGTGATGAAGAAACATCCCCTTCTTCATCACTGAGAGTATAGCAAGCTGAAAGTGATAGCCCTTCCCCCGCCGAGCCTAAAACGTCCAAAACCAAGGACGGGAAAATCCGCCCAACCCTCTCATAGAAGATGCAAATTAACTGCTTAGCTAATGATACATTTGAAAGCTTTTAACGTAGTTTCTGTGACGAAGGCTGGAAGGAAAAAACTGTGAACCCTTCTAGCTCAGCAGCTCTTCATGGCAAGATCATTATCAATTCAAACCCTTCCAGTAATTCAATGTCAACTGAAGAAGTGGCGTCGCACCAGCCGCATGTTCCTTTAACAGCTTACCACCCCTTTCCTTCCATGAATACGCAATAGGTTGTAATAATACATTACCTGGGGGATAGTCTCTAATTGTTCATGAGAAACTAGGGATTACCTGGAAACCCCGTGAAAATAAATGAAAGTATTAGGGCATCGTTGGTAGGGTAAAAAATGAGGCAAGTAAGCAATTACCTGGTAAGCAATTGAAAAATGTATAGGAACAGTCAGTTGAGGTAACGCATCGTGATGAGAGTGTGTTACCCCGCAGAGTGAATTACTGATTAGACGTTCGCTCAAATGTGGAAACGAGGAATTTATTCTCGCTGCCACACATCCTTACCTAAACCAGACCATTACAGCTGGGGTAAAGGTTTAGAATTATTAGTACGAGAATACCTAATCTAGATCAACAGTTCTTGAACCGTTCCAAGTACCGAACTTAAATATACCTACCTGCTGAGAAACTACCACCTTAACACCGCAAACAACGTTCAACAATTATTACTTCATACGGCATTACACTAAGACTTCAATCACAAAGAAAAACCATTGTTAAAAAAAAGCAACTGCCAAGTTGTTTGGCACGTATGTAGCTTCAACGTCTTGATAATATGGATGAATGGATCATTGAAATCATTTGAATATTCAAAAGGAATCTCCTTCGCTGGATCCTATGGTAGTGGAAATGATAAATCACAATGTAGCATTATACGTCAATTCGTCAATTAGGCAATCAGGAAATGATGATTGGTAGATGTTCAGATTACGCAAGCGCAAAACTTACTAATGGTTTGGAACTAATGGAGTTCATCGGGGACCATCTATAGTCTGAACCGTATAATTCCTAAAACGTCATCAGAATCAGATGAAAACTGTAAAAGCCACGCTTGTTTTTAGGATTTCAAATTTGTTCATGCGCAAAAGGTAATGTAATTGTTTCCATTGCTGTACCAAACAGATCAAGCCACTCATGCGCAGTGAAGAAGGAGTTTCATAAAGGCGTCTCCGCAGTCCTCCAGTTCATATTCGTTTGCAATAAAACCGGTGTTTCCGCTGCCCAAGGAACATAATACGAACATGAACTTTCTGCTCCGCCGGAAGACCAGGTGCAGCTTGTTCCACGCATGCGCTTTTTGGAACTTTGGGTAACCAGATATATCCTTCCTCAAACTTCTATAACCGTACGCAGAACAACAGCACAAGGTCGGACGTCGAATGCACGAAAACGAGAGTTTGTTTGCTAAAGTTCCGTTAACGTGACTCCATTTTCATGGATCTATGTGTTTTCATGGTTACTGCCCCGAACATGCCTTTGAGCGTTTCCGCTGCCGATGAAGGTGCTCTTATCCGCACTTACTCTGAACTGAATCTGCTCCGGAGCAGCAATGAAAGCAACCCTACAAACGAATTTACATTTTTGTTGAAATTTGCATAGGATGATTAAATCGTCTTCTTCCCAATATCCTACAAATCGGGCGACTAGATTGTGAGGAAATGATTCCTGATGAAATTTACGTTTGCTAATGCGCAGAATAAAGTGTTGATTTGGAAGCAATGAAACTGAGAGGGGACCTACTCATTCCCAGAAAATAATATAGAAACCGGACGAAAACAGTAGCAATAGATGATACTTGTTATTAGGTCCAAGCGTACCAGCAGGTAACATACGAGCATGCAGCTAAATGTAGTACGATCGTCCTTAAATTGGCATAGAATGAATATATCATCACTCCCCGACCTACCTCCAAGTTAAAATGTTATTACAATCGGATTAAAACTGTGTAAATTAGGATTGCTACAGGTTTTTGTGGACATTTACATTTGGGGAACATTTTCAATTTTCCTACCTTATCTGGAAGCAAAATAATTCTTTAGCTACCAACTACAAGTAGACTCTGAAGCAAAAATCTTTATTGACCACATGGGTGGCGTGCAGGTCTACTAGGCGCTAGGTAGTTGTCCTTTTTAGACGAATAACCTTCAAATGGTCCCCTGGGTAACTTATTTACCCTACTCATCGCATCTCAAAGTCTGAGTTATGGATTTCCAAAGATTGAGTTGACTGTACGTAATTATCAAATAGAAATCGACTTATATGAGTGGAGAAGTTCATACCTTATAATGCGAATATTTACTTCTTCGCCTTCGTTTAGACATTCTATTTATTTAATGTAATTGATTCTGTCAACTTTAGATTAGAGAATGAATTTTTATTTAAAAAATGTACGAGTTGCTAGGCTCACCAAGGTAACGGAATAATGATTTCCGAATAACCAACTAGGCATGGTAATCATATCATGGCGTTACATCTCCCTTACTTCATTCAGTTGTCACCAATGATTTCCTATTCCTAAAAAGTGTGGCTCCATCATATATTTCCACTTCATATCTCCTGGGTGCTCCGTCAACTAGTTTAATGACCCTTCCATACTTTATAGAGTCAGCTATCCACACTTCTTCTCCCTCTCTTAAGGTTTTAAGTGCCTTAACTCTATGTTGTTTATAAAAATAACTTATATGTTGCTATTTTCTGTGTTTGCCGACTGTCCGAAACGTCTCAAAAGTCAGCTATTTTGGCTTCAAGTAACTTGCATCCACTGGAAGAGTACTTCTCAGCTCCCGATTCATCATTAATTTTGCAGGAGATACTCCATGGAACGGAGTTGTTCTGTGAGCCAAGAGTCCAAGGTCAAGATCTCCTTTAGAGACTAACGTTTTCGCTATTTTCACCATTGACTCAGCGAACCCGTTGCTTTGGGGGTACCTGGGACTACTAGGAATAATTTGGAACCCCATCTCCTGCGCGAACTGTCGCATCTCTTAGCTGACAAAGATAGTTCCATTGTCACATCTTACGATTTACGGTATCCCAAATTTCGAAAACAGAGACTTGGGATGTTTCTTCGTGGCTTCCGTGGTGAGATCTCATTTTAGTAAATCAGCGTCTATATAGCGTGAGTAGTAGTCTGCTACTGCGGCATACCACCGATTGTTCCATTTGAAACAATCCATTGCAAGAGTACACCATGGATGTGATGGAAGGCTTGTAGTTAACAAGGGCTCACATTCCTGTTCTCTTTGCTCTAGGCACTCTTTGCATTTGGACATCTTTTCCTTAATCATATGCGTGATACCCGGCCACCAAAACGCATTCTCTTGCCCTCAGTAGAGTCTTCACCACCGTGACCTTCGTGGATCCTATTCAAAATATCTGCATGTAATTCTCTCGGAACCAAACTCGCTTTTCATCATGAGCATGTCGTCTTTCAACCACAAATCATTTTTGAATTTTCGATATCTTCCCGTCATCCATTCAACTTTCCGTGGCCAACCATTCTTCACTACATGATATCAGTATCTCTATTTTGGACTTTCAACAAAGCTTCTCGTACATCAGAAAAATTTGGAGGCCCAATAAGATTGACGTTGCATTCCACGTCGTCTTCGTCTATGACATCCTTCCCTTCTTCGTGTTTGGTGTGATTGTGAATTCGGGACGTAAAAGTCCTTGCCGGCAACATGTTTCATTACGTATGTGAATGGAATCAGTCTCATCCGGAAACGTTGAAACCTTGGAGTCAACTCGTCCAACTGGTTTTTCCCAAATAAAGTGAGCAGTGGTCTATGATCCGTAAGTATTTCAAACCTGTCTCCTCCAACAAGAAAATCATTGAACCTTTCACATGCCAAAGTGGTTCCGAGTACTTCTCTTTCTATGTTTGAGTGTCGTTTTTCACAATTATCAAGCTTCTTGAGGCAAACTGTTCTGGCTTCCAGTGGATTTCCGATTCTAATTATTCTAAAACCGCCTACTATTCCAGTAGCGCAGACATCGGCTGCCACTCTGGTTGGTCTACTCTCATTGAAAAACTTCAAAATGGAAGGCTTTGTAATTAACATATTTACCCTTTTGAAGGCAGTATCGTTGTTTTCATCCCAGTACCTTGCGTTACCTCTTTTCAGTAGTGAGCGGTTCTGATTCCGTGGATAAACCAGGGAAGAACTTCGTGTAGTAGGTAGTTACACAACCCGAGGAATCTACTTACTTCTTTTACATTTCTTCGTGTAGGAAGCTTCAATACAGGTTCCAGTTAGTTTAATATCTGGCATTATACCTTTTTGAGAAACGTAGTGTCCTAAAAATGTTATTTCAGTCGACACGGATTCTTTTTTTTTTTTTTTTTTTTTTTTTTTTTTTTTTTTTTTTTTTTTGAGTTACGCCATTTTCTTGCATTTTTGTCAGTAGCCTACGCAAACGTTGATCATGTTCCTCTTTAGTTGATCCATACACAAGAGAATCATTCAATAGAGTAATAATCCCTTCCATATCTCCACTAAGGTTGGTCCTTTTTCTATGATATATCTCGGGAGCGCTCGAGATTCCCATTGGCATTCTATTGAACAGGTATCGCCCAAATGGTTTTATGAAAGTCGTGAATTTCTTTGAATCGTCATGAATCTCCAGCTGATTAAACCCACTTCGGCAGTCTATTTTGGAGAACCATATCGCATCTTTTAACTGATTGAACAGTTCATCAACTGACGGAATCATTAGGCACTCACGTTTTATCGCTTGATTTAGCTTAGCACAATCCACACAGACTCGAACGCCTCCATTAGGCTTTGGAGCTACCACCCTTCCTGCGACCCAGTCAGGAGTTTTCTAATTCATTTTTTGTTTTTTCTTTCAAACGCAATGGAAATCTTCGCGGCGTTTCAATTGCAGAAGGCTTGGCATTATGGTCAATTGCAATCTTGTTGTTTTCTGCATTAATCTTGCCTATACCATTGAACAGTTTCTCAAACATTTTTGGAATATTTTCATAGTCGAACACCCTGATCCAATTTTTAGTCCAAATGCTTCAATTGCCGGCCTTCCAAGTAATGGAAATTAGTCTTCCTGTCTCACATGTATTGTTTCGTTGATCTTCCGATTTGGTTTTATAGATAAGGAGGCGTCAAACTTACCCAGTAGGTGAACAGAGTGTCGCCCCACCTCAAAGAGCTTCAAATTCGTTTGTCTCAAAAGAAAACTGTTAGAAAACAAAGAATTGTAAAGTTGTCCAGAAATTATGGTCACGTTGGCTCCTGTATCAATTTTAAAACCAACAATGTGTTCACCTACACCCACCTCCACGTCCGCTTTTTCTCTGCAAACAGCTGACACCTTGATACTTTGTAAGCCTCTTATTGCCTCTTATTGATTTCTGACCGTTTCTGACTGCCTCACTCTCATTCCAACTTCTTCAAGAGTTAGATCATTCTTTATTTGTAGTGTTTCAGATAGATGAATATTTTGAATTCCTTGAATGATCTTGTACATGATCAGTTCTTCTTTGAGGCTGTCGAATTTACAATTTCTGACCAATAAGTGCAAATCGTTAATAAATTCATCTACTGGTTCGTAAAAATGCTGAATTCTGGATTAAAAAAAATACTTTTTTCAAACACCAAATTAGTTTTGCCTCTACAATGTTCCGAAAGTTTGTTTAAAACAAAATCGTTGTCATTTCTTTCTTCTTTCAATAGTCCCAACCTACCCAGAAGTTCATAAATATGCCTCCTCCTCAAGAATATAAATCAACATGTTTACCTATTAGAAAGATGGCATAGTCAAAAAGTTCGACGCTCTATTAATTTCCCATCTTCGGAGCCACATTTCCCAATTAGGATTTTTCCAATCGAATTTGCCCGGTGCCATCCAGAAATGATACACAACTACTTTATGTTCACCTTCTTTGTCTTTATGCACACCTGAAACCATGCTTCGCTTTCGTCTAGGCATTTTATCTATTTAATATAATTGATTCCGTCAACTATAGAATAGATAATGAATTTTTATTAAAAACATATACAACGAATTGCTAGGTTAACCAAGTAATGGAATAATAATGTTCAAATAACCAACTATACATGGTAAACATACCATGGCGGTACATTTACACAGTCAAGTTGTTCCTGCTTCCGATAAAGAACAGCCATTTGTTAAATCAATTGTGGAAATTCACATCAAAATGGATTGAATTCATTATCGTTAATGCCCCATTGTTTATTCATGAGCGGAAGGGATGGAAGATGCGAAAACGTGGTTACCCCTTCTTCGACCCCAATGAATCACTGGTAGGCTTTGTTGAGCGGCAATGATCCGTTTCGCTCAGTATTCGTTTCCCGTGTGTTGTGTGTTCTTATTGTGACCACAACAGTTTACAATCAATAAGAAACATAATCCAACGTCGATGTTGTCAGAATCGATGGTGATCTACAATCGATACACGAAACACTCCAGAAGATTGGTCAAAATTCTCATAGCATCTTTATTTGTTATCTTCCCTTATCTGGTGTGGAATTCTTCGATGTAACTTATCTAATAGTATCCTTGTGAAAAGTGCACCGATTGTGGTGTACGTGGCTAATGTAGGTGACTATTTACAATAAATAGCCTACCTAGTCGGAATTACCGTGACTGAACTTGATGCACGAAACTAATTTGTCGAAGTGGAACTCAAATCGCTTTAATTGCCACTGGTTATTATTTATATATATGACAGGCTCCACCCCAATCTCGTTGTTTTTCATTTGCTCTTTTTTCTCCTTGTTCATTCGTTTCGTTGTTCGTTCATTACGTCATTTTTCATGTGACTTATAATTATGTAAAGTGGCTCAATGGCCTTTCAATTCGTTCCGACCCGGTTATTATGTTTTTAATTCTGCCATTTCACGATGCTATGCTATAACATGTTTGAAACTGAATTAATATTAAACGCTATACTGCACTCTGCCTGGATTAAAATGAGCATTAATCAAAATTACTATATTACTGTATTTTCTTTGAGTTTACCCAGCTATCTGTCATTTATTTCGCATTTGCACTAATAGTAAAGATTTTTAAACAACTGAATGATCCTTGTACTCTCACGAAATGAATCCGTGTAACTTTATTTATTTACATGTATAAAATTAATGGGATTGACCTTTACTTTCAAACAAAATGCAAACATGAATCATTCAGCCTCCGGAATGGCTGCCCTCTGCTTACGCACAATAGAAGATTCATTTTATTTAAAAACGGACAAACCCAGTATGCAAGATAACAAGGAATGATACGCCGCTAATGACCCTTCCGGTTAAGATGCGGCTTGAACCTTAACAAAAAAAAAAAAAAAAAAAAAAAAAAGAATGATAATGATGATCAGTTAGCCAATATTAGGGGTGGACCGTTCCGGGTGTAACAATACAGGGATTGGATCCGCAGAGGGATCGGAACGGATCGGTACCGCTCCCATTTTTACCGATCCACACGGATCGAAACGAAATTGCTGTGAACGCACCGATGGATTTTTTGAATTGGATCTGCCTGTCTCTTGAGGTAATCACTGCAAAAATTGAAGAAGGAACGGATCGAAGCGAGATCGGAACCCAATACTGGAGATGACTCTACCCCGTAGGTCGAGATCCAGCCATTCGGATCCTTCTTTCTGCTGGATCGAAATCGAGATGTGATCTGACACTGCCTGCATTTGTTCTTCGATCGAGACTGTTCCGTTTCGTTCTACTAACTAGTTTTACCCTCAAAAACACATCAGATTGAGCATAAAAAATGAACTGAAAAATTCGTGATTTAAAGTGTATAACTCTGTTATAACGGCATTGGGGGGATCTGCGAGTTTTGCCATTCGATTCAGCGAGAAAAAATACGTAGAAACCGGCCCCGAACTCAATTTTTTTAGAAAGCCATTTTTCACAAAAACCCTCGATTTCATAGAAAACACCATGTTGTTCAACATAAAAATAGACTTTTCTCCTTTGATTTGAAATGTAAAATAAAAATTGATTATACTATTGCAAAGGTGAGATTCGGGCCAAGTTTTGTCCGTAACGTGCGCTTGAATTCAGGGGATTACGTATGCCGTCATGCGATTCACAAAATACAAGACTTTCAAGTTTAGAACAATTTTTCACTTTGGAGTGAATTTGTGACTACTAGATCAGCATTTTTCCACACGCTGGGTAGCCTATCTAAAATGAAATTTAACGCTTTTTCCAACAGTGTCCTCAAATTCGTATTTACTTAATATGGAAGGGAGTTAATAGCCAGTTTGGCGAAGCAAGGTTGAAAAAGATATACCCAATCCCCATCTCACCTATACACCAACATACACATTCTATACTTAGTTCTGGTACATGTAGGTACTAATTGTATATAACAAATAAATGAATTAAAATAATAATAACCTTGACCCCCAGCCAAAAGACATATCCATGTCAAAAAATTCCTTGACCCCCAGCCAAAAGAAATATCCATGTCAAACCCAGCCAAAAGACATATCCATGTCAAAAAGATAAGAATGTGCTGCGAGAAACAACCCGTCCTCGCACCCACAGTCAAGTGACAATGAAAGGAGCATTGCCTTTTTTGTGGAGAATCAAATTTATCAGGTTTTTAATGGAATTTTACTTATAAATCAAGCACTTTAATTTCTCCCTTGATGGGAAAAACAAAAGATCATGGATATGTCTAGTACCTACTGCTTACCAGTTGGTACCTACTACTCAATTGTATACCAACCATGTAGTGCCTTCTTTTCACAAGATTATTCCATTATGGTTACAAAACAATATTAGTTTTTAACTTAGAGTAATAAATCAGCATTCCTTGACACTACAATGGCTTAGAGGTCATGAAATGTCGTGGTAAAATGAGAGCATTCCAAAAAGTGGCGAACGATTTTCCTACTATGAAAACTATGGGAGTTACTCTTCCCTAGTAACGCCTTGGTTGTACGTGAAAATCAATAGAAAATATGCCGGTCGGGAAAAAAAGTGTCGGTCGGGAAAAAAAAGTGTCGCGAAAAATTCCTTGACCCCCAGCCAAAAGGCATATTCATGTCAAAAACACGAAAAAAAAATCTTGAATTGTGGATAACTCGAAAATAATGCATCTAAAAAAAAAATAAAAAACGAGACACGTTTTGTTGAAAATTAGTTGTAGAACCCAAGGAGGTTAGTAACCAAAAGTTTTCCCCCTGTATATATATATATATATATATATATATATATATATATATATATATATATATATATATATATATATATATATATATATACATATATATATATACATAAGAGGAATAAGGCGACGAAATGGGTACACAGATTCAAAGGGATTACTTTCATGGTTTATTCAAAGATTTAAATGTTGCTCCAAAGATTCTACGGGAGTTTTTTTTACTAATCTGAGAGGAATATATATATATATATATATATATACATATATATATATATATGTCATCCTATATAAAATCGTCATGCGAATATAGGAGATTGATCAAAGAACTTACATCTTGAGCGGGGGTCAGGGAGCGAGTGAGTAAGAGGGAGTCTACCTTGATGAGGCGTCTCCCCCCTAACGCGTCCGCTCTTCCCCCTGTGCACCCCCGAATCAACTGCTCTGACTGACGCCCGATAGATTGCGTAAGCATGCTATCTATCAGTCGTCATAAACAGAAACATTGCAAAATATAACACAGCGGTTAGTTATTTATGTTTTCATGATTTTTAACATGGATATGATCTAGCTCAGGGGATCATTCTAAATTTCTGTCTGACAGGAAACATGTCACGCTATAATAGGTTGTTCACATGCAACCATACTTCAGAAACGGACCTAGGCAATCTCTTATATAGGCTATTCTATGAAGATTACTAGTCTATACATTTTTGTATTTTTTATTCTTCAAATTTTTGAGTATAACTTTATTATGTTCGATAACAAATCGAATCAAGAAATCTGTTTTAGCATAACGATACTAATCCTAAATGGCAACATCGTGGTAATTTTAAACTGCACGGGACTAGACACTAAATATATAATTTTTTTAAATGAAAAGGGATGATAGTTAATAAGATGGTACCTACAAATGTACGAGCAGTATTGCATTGCTTGGGTTACAATCACAAGTTTGACGGGTCCAAAGGATACCTACCAAAAGTTATGTGAATATTCAAAAGTAGTTAATACTGAGTCACGAAGGAACAAATAAATACGTATATATATATATATATATATATATATATATATATATATATATATAATATTTTGAAGTTGGGGGATCTTGAGGTTCAGTCATTGGTATAGGTTTTCATCAGGCCAAATATTCGATTTATTTGTAAATCTTCATCAGGGCTATACAACAAGGAATATAATATGGAGTTAGTCGTACAGTAGGATATTATATAGCAGGATAGTCAACTGAGTAGGTTATGTAGAGGTACATTCGTAGAGTCGAAAACAACCTACCAATCTATATGTACATATATATATATATATATATATATATATATATATATATATATATATATATATATATGCACGGACAACTACTTGAGGCTATATGGAGCTAGAAACGAAGATGAGGGATATACTATATACATTCCCAGCGAAGTCTATGAATGAAATCCTTTATATATGCGTTACGAGCCTGTTTACATTTTCGATTCGTAGGTCAGATAGTGCAACGTTGTGCCACTCCATACGTTGAAGTATGTTCTCTGCACAACATGTTCCAGATAAGAGCCCACCCCTGTACAATCAGACAACTCAGTGTCTATTCACACGAACGAGGCTAAGATGGAAGATAAAGTATCATTCCACACACGACATAGAGCACAGTCAAGTGGCCCAAACAATATAGTCGAAAGATCAAAAGGACGATGTATGAACAAAAAAGGGTGAAAAAGAGGTCTTTTTTTAAAAACACCGCCATCAAAGGGAGCCTCAAGCGGGGGATTTGAATCTGGAAGCAAAAGAATGAGTGGCGAAAAATGGGGTAGCAAATGGCTGGAGGGGGAGAGATTACCCGTTGCGGTGGAGTGCCAGAGAATGTGGTTGGCGAGAGCTGGATGGCAAAGGAATGGAAATGTGAATTTCTGAG
Organism: Adelphocoris suturalis; assembly: GCA_030762985.1. Lineage (NCBI taxonomy): Eukaryota > Metazoa > Arthropoda > Insecta > Hemiptera > Miridae > Adelphocoris > Adelphocoris suturalis. The sequence goes on from CM061043.1 coordinate 71,778,209, forward strand.
CTCAGCCGGGTATAACTCCGTCCGTTTTAGGTGATTCTCGACGCGTTTAACCCCACCTTCTACCTTTTCAATTGAAATATCAACGCACCGAGATGAAGAATATCGTCGATACGCGCATAGTGGTTTCACACCAAGAACAGGGTGTTTGCGTCTTAGTATTCTATATACCTTGAAGGGGATGTTGGGTGGAACAATCTCTTAGAAGCTCGGAACATGAAATGGTGCACGATGTTTCGATCCTGAGGATCCTGGGGGGGGGACAATGTCGAATCCAACAAAAACTGATAGATATGCATACCGCTATATATTTTTGAATACTCTTCATTAGAGCAAAATAAAAGAAATAAGGTTGATGGAAAAACTAAAACATTTTGAGTCATAATCTCCTTTTTTGACGGAATCAATTATATAAAAAGCCATATAAACGCTTCTTACCTTAATATCATATTTTTTTCGATTTCCTAAGGAGAAGATTGGCTATGAAATCATGCAAAATCCAATAGGTGGTATGGAATCCCAAACTATTCGCTAACCTTCCCTATTTCAATGAAGTTCAAAGGATATAACTAGGCCTTCCAAAACCTATAGCCAGCTAATGAATTTTGAGCTGTTTTTGTTTGGAACCGAGAAAGGTTCCCTATCAAATTTCACACTCCTAGTGTGAAAAGGAAAGGATTCATCCCTCTCAGTCGATCATTATGGATTGTGGCAGCCATGCCATAAATAACTTAGCTAGCAGGTAACTGCTTCATATAGCCGTCGAAAACCTAGTAATGCGTAGTCTGAAGAGAGATAATACACCTTAATCCCGTAAGGGAGAGAGGAATTTGACATCATAATGTTTTGAGGTAAATTAAGAGCTTTTCAACGAGTGGTGAATGATTTTCTTGGGATGAATACCAACGGAGTTACACTTCCTTATACCAAAGTAGCGGTAGAACTTTAGGATCTGGGTTTTTTGTTTATGTTCTATATATAAAATAAAGTCTTGTTAGTTACGGTGTATAGTTCAAGATCGGCTGAACCAATTTTCAAGATGTTGGGCGCAAATTGACCTGCAAGTTCCGGAATAGAACATATGCTATAGTAAAATCGACTAAACTTCCTCCTTCATCGAGAACACGGTCTTCCTTAGGAACATAGTTTATGGTTTCCAAGGTTAGTCATTCGTTCGATTCCATAAAATTAAAGTGATCTATGATCTATTTCGCAGACAGAAAATGAAGGCAGTTTGAAAGGTAAGTAGGAGAATTAGGACTTAATTAGCTACGACGATGCATAGGGCCATTCAGCTAAGTAGCATCTTGTAATGTTCTTCATATACCGGAATTCACTGGATAAAATATGAATAAAAACGATTTTAGCGAGAGCGAGTTTAATCAAAGGAAAACGATACATACAACGCAAATGGCTGTCTGCCCATTTGAAACATTACAACAGTCGCTGCTAGAGCGTAGGTAAATCAAGAGGCAAAATAGCGCTGGCGCGTACATAATTCAAATTCAAATATATCACATTTCCTCCCTCTTAATTGTTTAATACATCCAAAATAAATATATAACTCCAATATTTTTTACAAATTCATAATAAAAATCAACGTTAATTTATTTTTCAAAAATTGTCCAAATAATATATTCTAAATTTCGTTGGTACATTTTCAAGAAGCATTAGATGTACAGAAACATATAATTTTTTCTAATTCCATACCCTATGTAATAAAGTAGTTAATGTAAAATTGAGCAGTAAAATAAATAAGTTCTCCCTACTACAGATCGTACAACGGTTAAGCTTAGTACCTATAATATACTCATCGATTTCAATAGTAGTATTAAATATTTATTCTTTATTTAAAAAACTCGGCGCTTTAAATAATTCCTTTCATTGCTACATGAATTGTATGCAAAGTTGGGTAGGGTATGATCAAGGACTGTATCTAACAGGGTTTTTTATTAGTCTTCCGTACCTACTTCTTTTGCCAGTAACCGGGGTTGCACTTGTATTAGTATCACCCTCAGCCACTACTGAATCGTTAACAATGACCTCTGTTCCAGTATCATCCGGTATTGGTTCAGGTCCAATCACCGGATTGCTATTGGTTCTAGGTCTCAACTGATGATAATGGCGAATCCAGTCTAAATTTAAGTAAGGAATTTTAACTAAAACTCTGCGTGGTCCTAAAATTTCGCTAACAGTGCCCTTAAGCCACTTTGCTTCCCTTGGTGTGAAATTTCGTGCCCAAACTTGGTCACCTATAGCATATTTTGCTGGGTTTCTCCCCCCATGGTACTTAATCTGCTTCTCTTGAGCGATAACATTTTTAGAATCAGTAGTAGGTGGTTTTAATAGGTCTAAACGCCCTCTAATTTGACGTTTTAATAAAACTTCGGCAGGAAAACTTCGGCTTCCATGTATGCTATTCCTCAAATCAAGCAAAAATCTTTGGAGTTTTAATTCAAGCAAATTCAAATCGCAATCCTCATCAGCAATAGCAGCTTTCAAGGCGCGTTTTATGTTACGTACTACTATTTCGGCAGCACCATTCTTGCGAGGTGAATATGGTGCCCCCGTTTTGAATTGAATACCATTTTTGGAGCAAAAATTCTGAAATTTTTCTGATTTGAACGCAGAGTAATTATCAGCAACTAAGGTATGAGGTAACCCAAATCGAGCGAAAACTTGTCTCAACAATATTATAGTAGTGGAAGTTGTCATTGATTTTATGAAAAATACTTCTACCCATTTTGAATGAGAGTCTACAATTACCAAAATGTAATAATTTGCAACAGGTCCCAAGTAATCGAAATGAATTCTACTCCATGGCTGTGAAGTGACAGGCCAAGATACCGAAGAATGTTTATTTGATTCATCTTTGGAGCTGGCGCATTTATCGCAATTATTAATCAAATTTTCTATGTGGTCGTCAATTTTTGGCCACCAAACATAAGACCTAGCCAATGATTTTACTTTTACTATGCCTAGATGGGAAATGTGCAATACCTGTAAAACCGTCTCTCTCAGCGTATCAGGCACTACTACCCTATAACCCCATAGAAGTATGTTCTGTGAAACATGGAGTTCGTCTTTATGCTTGGCATACGGTTTTACATCGTTATCTACATCCTGTGGCCAACCATTCCTGACATAACCTATCACCTTTACCAATACCAAATCTTTTTTTGTACATTTAACTATGTCTTCATAGTCAAGTGGCAAATTTTCATTTTCAAAAATGTAATTTAATATTAGATCGGAATCATCTTCACTGTCTATGGTATCGGGCAATGGAGATCTGGATAGCCAGTCAGCTGAATTTTTATTAGATTTAATATATTCTATTTCATAAGTGTAATTTGAAAGAATAAGAGCCCACCTTTGAAACCTGTTGGCTGCGCAAATAGGAATCCCCCTTTTAGGGCCAAATATTGTCGATAAAGGCTTATGGTCGCACAATAATTTCCATTTGCGGCCAAAAAGGTAAATGTGGAATTTTTGAACACCAAAAATTATCGCAGCACTTTCTTTATGCAACATAGAATAAGCTTCCTCAGATTTTGATAATGTCCTACTAGCATATGCCAAGGGCTGGTCAATGCCATTTTGATCCTGTGACAAAATTGCACCTAATCCATGCGAACTTGCATCCACTGTAAGTTTTAGGGGTAAGTTTGGATCGTAATGTGCGAGTGTCCTAGATTCAGTGGCTAATCTTTTGATTTCGTTAAATGACTTTTCACAATCACTGGTCCAATTCCAAGTGGCTGTTTTTCGAAGAAGCTGATAAAGGGGCGAGAGAACATCTGTTATTTTAGAAAAAAATTTCGAAATATAAGTTACGAATCCTAAAAACGATTGTAGCTGCTTCACCGAAGTTGGTCGAGCACACTCTGTGATTACTCGGACCTTTTCATCAGTGGTATGTATCCCTAGCTCATCAATACGGAATCCTAAATAAACGATAGAAGCCTATTAGCCTATTTCACACTTATTTTCAGCCAAGGTCAAACCAGAATCCTTAAACCTAGATAACACTTTTTCCAAACGTTCCATCAATTGTCTATCATCCTTAGCACCAATTAATACATCATCAATCATTACCGCTACACCATCAATTCCCTGTAGTAAAGTGTCAATTTCTCTTTAGAATTTTGACGGTGCGGGACTAACTCCATAAGGAAGTCTTGTATAATGAAACAAACCTTTATGAGTTGTAATCGTAATCATTTCATAACATTTAGGATCTAATTCAATTTGTTGGAAAGCGCTAGATAAATCCAGTCTAGCAAAAATAGTTGAACATTGCACTTTTTGAAATAAAGATTTGACTGACGGCAAAGGATTCACTTTCAGATATTTGTTAAGGGTTAACTTGAAATCTCCGCAAATACGGACCCCACCTTCCTTCTTCATGACAGGACGATATGTGATCCCCAAGGACTGTAATTAATAGGAACTAAAATACCTTCAGTTACTAATCTATCAATTTCTACCCCAACAGCATCCTTAAGGGCAAATGGTACATTACGGGCAGGTATAAACTTAGGTATTGCTCCCTCCTTAAGTTTGAGAGTAGCCTTTGCTTTAGTAAACAAACCTAATTTTTTGCTGAAAACTTCCGGATATTTCTGTTTTACTATATTCATCATGTCAAAATGATGTATTTGATTCCATTCCATTAATGAAGTATCAACTCTAGGACTAGAAATCCCAAACCCAAGTTTATTAAACCAAATTCTCCCAAGTAAAGGTGGTCCATCAGACTCAACAATGTATAGTGGTAACCTTCTATATCTTTTTCCATTATATTTTACTAACAAATATATAAGCCCTAATGGTTTTGTTTTATTTTTAAAATACGTCAGAAACGTTTTATCTGTTTCAAGTAAGTCATGATTCGAGAAATATGATTTATACACACTGTAAGGTAATATGGTTGACACACAACCTGTGTCAATTTCGAAAACAATGTTTATGTTGTTTAATTCAATATCAACTTTGAATGATGAATCTTTATCGTCCTCCATATCTGACTGTAAAATTTTAAACAAATGTTCGTCATCCTCTTGTATAAAATGTGACTTCATGGACTTCTTACCTCCTGGTTTCTTGACAATACCTTCCGATTTGTGGGTAGACTTCTTGTCTTGACAGACCTTCTCTAGATGTCCTAGAACTCCACAGGATCTGCAGGTGAAATCCTTATATCGGCAGGTACCAGGATGTCGTTCACCACATACACGACAACGTTCGCTTCCTTGACCCTTCTTCTTAGAACGATACTTCCAGTCGCTCTTGGATCGGATATTTCCAACCACTTCTTGTTTTACAGTGGTAGATGATGCCGCATGATTCAGTTGGTAGTTTTTGGATGCACCTTCCTTTGCGCTGGCTATGCTAATTGCGTTTGACAAAGTGAGTTTAGTGGCATCTTCCTCGAAAAGTCGGTCTTTTACCGGTCCCTTGTTCATCCCCAAAACGAATCGATCTAAAATTCGAGCATCAACTTCGGTGGTGTATTGGCATTTACCAATGAGTGATCGCAAACGAGCCAACCATTCATTTAAACCTTCCCCGGGTTCCCGTTGAGCATTTGTAAATTTGTATCTCGCCGCGTAGGTCGATTCCTTGACTTTAAAATGATCGTCAAAGTGTTTTACTAGAGTGGCGTATGACTCGGTTTCTGGGGTTTTGGGGACTGAGAGGTTAGCTAACAGGCGGTATCCATCCTCCGATAGTGCGTTGATGAATAAATTCTTCTTTACCTCGTCGTCTGTGATTCGGCCAGAATTTGCGTCGAAAAATGCGGTCATGTGTGGTTTAAATATCGCCCAATCATTTGTAAGAGGGGAAAATTCACGTAACCGGCCCACGAGGTTGGTGTCGCCCGTCATGATGCCGTTCGCGAGCCGTAAAAAATCGCTGAAATATTCCAGGATACACTCCGATTCACTTATTTGAAAGAACAATACGGTAATTTACTATCCTCGTCGCCAGTTGTAATGTTCTTCATATACCGGGATTCACTGGATAAAATATGAATAAAAACGATTTTAGCGAGAGCGAGTTTAATCAAAGGAAAACGATACATACAACGCAAATGGCTGTCTGCCCATTTGAAACATTACAACAGTCGCCGCTAGAGCGTAGGTAAATCAAGAGGCAAAATAGCGCTGGCGCGTACATAATTCAAATATATCACACATCTAAAGCTATTTCCTATGATATTTACCGTATGAAGCTGGAAATAAGCATGTAGCCCCTGCCGGACTTCAACTTGATGGTGCCTACAGTCCAGATCAGCTGATTAGCTCCTAAAGATAATTCTGTGCTATCTACTCAGTTGTATTGTGGTTGAAGAAACCGGAACGCTTTTACCAGTATCAATTGCTTACAGAAAATACCAATTCCTAAATAAAAAAGAAAAGAAAAGAGAGTTTAATAATATTATCTCCTGTTCACCCAAGGGAGTTGAAATTTGATAGAGTGACCGTTTGGTGCATCAAGAAACGAATAAACTGATGACCTATTTCCTGATCAGCTGAGTAAGCTAAATTCTCTCCTATTCACCTCAGGAATATTAAATTTGATAGGGAGCCACTCTAGGACATTAAGAGACAAATGCAATGACAAGATCAGCTGACTTAGTTAAATTCTCTCCTATTCACCCTAGAAATTTAAAATTTGATAGGGAGCCTCTCTTGAAAATCCAAAAACGAATTAGATGATGGTCACTTCCCATTACCATCACCTACAGTGTCCTACGTATCTTTCAACGTCTTCGAAAGGTTCGGCAGTACCTACATCAACAGAAACTAATCCAAATACCCGTATTCACCCTTTATAAGTATCATATTATTATTTATCTTCAACGTTTTCTTGCTTCAAGTAAATCAATAATAAATTTTAATGAATAAATTATTGTTATTTGTGACCGTTACTGTGCAAATAATATGTTAGGCTGGACAGAGTCCGCCGAGTCAGCTAATATTTTACATGTGAAATAAACGTGACGGATATTTGGGTTTACACCTCTTGAAAGACATTTCCATGGCAAAATATACAGCATAATCGAAGTCATTACTTATACATATTTTCGATTCTATGAAGGTGTCAACATCAATATATTATGTCACCAATGATGATTATAGCGAATCATATGGATTTTATAGTCATATGATTAGTGTTGACTTAGAAACAAAAGGTAACAATATTGACATTCGGGGTCGGTCAATTACTGGCGATTTCGCTTGTAACAATTTATAATGATACTAGCTGTGCCCGCTTGCTTCGCACGCTCGTCCAAATGTAGATCACCTTGTACCATCTCATAAATTTCTAAGCAATTGTTTCAGTACTGACAGGGAAATACTACCTAAAATTGTGTCTACCACACCCAGAGAGACTCCGTTTCAAAATTTGGCATCCCAAGTTAGATAGGAACAAAAGTACAAAGGTTACATACAGCTGATTAAACTCATTCTTCAAGTTGTAATTAGTAATTATTCTCTTCCACACCAATAGAAGCCTCATCCCAAATGTCAGCATCCCAGATTGGATTGGAGCAAAATTGTTTCAGATCTCACTATGATGTTTAGAATGAATGGTATCTTAAAAGTTGTGATTATACGCTCCCATAACCAGAGATGTCCCGTTCATCAATTGAGCATCAAAATTTCAACAGGATCAAATTAAGCGGCAGAGCTCACTCTGCTGATTATTGGTTAACCAAGTTGTAATATGATACTCTGTCACACTGAGAGAAACTCTGTTCCAAATGTCAGTATCTGAAATTAGATAGGGGCAAAAGTAAAGAGGTCACTCTACTGAGAGGACTGATTCCTCAAGTAGTAATTATAATTTACCACACCCAGAAAGGTCCCGCTTAATAGTTCACCGTCATAAACTGAATAGGAACAAAATAAGCTGCACCGCCAACTCAGCTGATGAGAGTGGTTTATCAACTTATAACACTGTACTCTACTTCACCCCGGAAAAGCCTGATTTCAAATATCAGCATCTCAAGTTAGATAGAAACAAAGTTTGTTACGAAGCTCATTCTGCTGATCAGACTGATTCCTAAAGTTGCAATTTTACACTACCGTACTATTGGAGCCCCGTGCCACATTTCTGCATCACAAGTGACAGTTAAGAGAGATTTAGGTTTTCCAAGGGAAATTTTCCAGATACTTATGAAGCAGAATCCTCAGGATTCGAAACAGTAGCTTTCTATTAGATGTATTCCAGATTTATTGAAAAATGCAATCATATTAAGTTAACTCCCGTAAATACAATTCATTTCAAATTTTTACCTGCCACCTTTGATGGTAAAGATGTTAATTATTTAGTTATTTTATTTTTTATCACTCTCATTTTATTAGACTTTTTTTAACCTAAAACCCAACGGTAAAAACACCAAATTGCCAAACAAATATTAACGTACCAACATACAAATAAAATAGGTGCTATTTTTTCAAATTTGAAAAAGAAAGAAAAAAAGTTCAACGACTTTTGAGTTTCCCGATGTGATTCAGGCAGCTTCTTTTCACTGATTTATTATATTTAATTTTTATTTCATTTATTTTTTCATGTTATTATTCCTAATAGCTAAATTAAATGAAGTAAGTAACTTTAGTGAGAAACTAAAGTTCACAGTCATCATCCGCAATAGGAATAATTTTGAAGGCGGGTTGAAGATCTAACGCGGGTTGTAGTACGCTATTTCTCTGTTGTTGTCATTCAATGTGAATTAATAGAATTTGTCTCCTCCTTTTATGACGATCATGTTAGCACCTGATGGACAGATTTCAATTTGTCGTCACCCATATATTTCCACTTTACTGTCGTCCAAAAGGTATAGATTTCAACCATGACACTGCTAACATTAACAACTGGTAAAAGCTATCCAATAATGCATGCGTCCGATAGATATTTATGAAACACTTCTCATCGACCTCCAAAATTCACTTATTTTCGATTGGACAACCTCTACTTCACATATATGTCGTTATCATTTTGTATGATGGAACGGGTATCCGATATTAAGAATTTAAATTTTTATTACATACCTATTAACAACAGCTTGGAGGCGAGTTTAATTTCTATTTACGTAAAATACGACCCACAACTCAACTTTCACAGCGCAATCTTTTTCTACTCTCTTTCAACTTCATTTCCTTGTTTTGCACTTTCTCTAATATTATCATTAGTTTATTATTGAAACATTCATTATAAATATCCGTCGACAACGAACCTCATTTGCCCTTTCTAAAGGTTCAATTTGAGGTATAATCTTGCATGTCAAATTCCAGCTTCATAAATTGAGTAGCAAAGAAATTAACTCCGAATCTCACTCAGCTGATCTGGGTAGCTCTAAACTTCATGATACGTTCCTAGACGTCCTCGGGGTTCTCCATTTCAAATTTTAGTGCCATAGGTCGAATAGCAAACAAATTAGTTGCGGAGTTCATTCAGCTTATACAGGGGGCTTCCGACTTCATAATTCGTTTCTTGATGTCCCAACAGGCCTCCATTTGAAATTTCATCGTCGTAGGTTGTATAGCAAAAAACTTGGCACCAGGTTCTTACTCAACCGAGCTTGGGGGCCTTAGGCTTTATGATTTGTTTCTATACGTCTCATGGGTTGTCCATTTCAAATTTTAGCATCATAGGTTGATTAGCTAAGAAATTAGCTCATTAGGTTGAAATCAATTATATTTGCTTCGGAGATTATAAGGCAACGGTAACCCAAGTCTTGTATATTTGACGTTGTTACATGTCATTGATGCGTGTCATTTCATCAGTTGGGTTGTTAGGTGACAATTTTCGGCAAGGTCTCCATGAAAACCTTTCTACGTCAAAACATTATTAGGCTACATTTCCATTTTCCACCACGAGACTCTCTCGAACGATCAAGTTTGTCCCCCACCCCGGCAACTACTTGGAACCGTTCCCAACAAGAAGAACTGTGAGTTCTTCAATTCCGTTCAACCTGTTTAGTGGACATGTAGGTCAGAATGAAGTGTATAGTTTGGTAGTCTGGATGCTCGCAAGCTCGCATCTCAAAAATACATAACATCAAGTAGTCAATCCCTTAGTAAAAATGCAGATTAGTTGGATATGTAGATCAGAATGAAGTGTATAGTTTCGTGGTCTCATAACACGATCACATAACAGTTTAGATACGTAAATGTGACTTTTCATTTGTGACTCATGAGCTGCTCCGAGATGAACGGAATTGAAGAACTCACAGTTTTTCTTGTAGGGAACGGTTCCAAGTAGTTGCCAGGGTGGGGGACAAACTTGATCGTTCGAGAGGGTCTCGCATTTTCCACCTTGTCCAGTGTAATAACTGGAACAGTGAGGTTGATATGAGCAGATAACAACTCTGCTGTATAGCCCAGCCCTATGATCGATCTAATTGCCATGTTTTTGTTGGAGAAACTAACTTTTCAAAAGCGTAGTTGCAACTTCGGTGGGAACTACGTGATTGAGGTTGTATACTGATTTTCTGAACGATTAACTAGGGTTTTCCAATGGTTGAGCAATTTATCAAGGGTATTTTTTTTCAAAAGCGGACCACAATAATTCAATCACTCAATAAATTGATTTCATTCATCGACCGCATCTTTACGGTAGTCCCCCCACCCCCCACCCCACTCCGTTCTTTTAACGAGCTTTCAAGTTTCCCTCTGAACACACACGAGAAAAAAAAGGAAAAAGAAAAAATTCGTGGGTCTTCCTACAAATCGAAATGCAAATCCCGTAACAACTGACTCGCCATAACAGGATTCAGACGAGAGTTTAATTCCGTGTAATCAAGGCAAGCTCCGCACCATCTACCCAACTCCTCCGCACTCAGCCCTCTCAGAATATCCCTCCGCCCGCTACAACTCTAAACCTCGCCCGCTCTTTGGCAGGTAAAATGGAGCTATTAACCGTGATGTATATTTTATATCAAATGACTGAATGAGGTTGCATTAACCAGCGGTGATAAAAACGGACGGTTGAAATTTGCGAGGGGAGCGACTCCCCAAGTTTTCCCCTTTGAAAGTCGTTATTCGACGGTATATTATTGATACATAACCGTAAAGCTCGCTTTCGCAATCATTAAATTTATTTTCACATGTATATTCACGCCGCACCATTTTATAAAGTCACGAAGGATTCAGGATATGAAGGGTTTGTTCGCGAGTAAATAATATTAAGCCCTAAATGTTTTTATTTGTTGTTCTGAATGGGGGCAAAAAGCAACGAATTGAGACTGCACAATGGAACTTCCAAGAGAACGCTCAAATATAATTATATATAAATATATATTTCAGCGTTTTTACAACAATGAAAATTTAACTTACTACTTTAATTATTTGTTTAAACTTTTACATACATGGTGTCTAAAATATAATTATCATGGACCAGCAATTTATTTTATTTTATTTTATTTTTTATTCTTAATATCTTATATTGCTTACTCATTTTTTTCAAGATACAGAAATACTTTAGGTGGCAACTCTCATTTATTTTCCAAGTGCTATGGACAGTGAAATCAAAGTTTGATGGTCACGCGCCACAGTGGCACTACGACTCCCAACTCACGTTTTTTCGAAGGGAAACCACATTTTTTTATTGCAGATTTAAAATCTACATGAAATTGCATGGATAAATGACCCATCAGTCGAATTTCTTAGTTCGCAATATTGGGCGCGATCACGCGCAGAAAGTACGCCGATTGTGAAATATCGATTTTTTGAAGAATTCAATTACCACATAATGATACATGATATCGGGATATTTTTCGATGCTGGGTTACGTGATGTTCTTTTAGTGATATTTGCAATACCTACTAACTTCAAAAAACATCGAAAAAATGGCAAGAATCAGACATATTAGGACTTGTTTTCACATGGCACAGAGCACAAAAATGTCAGTTTTTCGTATTGGGTTTAAATTGATATGGGACTATTAAATTGTTTTTTTTCCCCGATTAACCCCGACGTTGAGCAAGGTCAAATGAATAGGGCGTGAGAAAATTAGGCTTGATGGATTTAGAGTGATGTATTGATTTTTGATAGCAATGGAATTGATTGGGGACCATCTACAGTCTAACCCGCACCCTCAAAAACTTGATCGAAATTAAGTGTTAACTGTACAAGTTATGCGAGTTTGGAGGATTTATGGACACATCGACACACACACACACACACACACACACACACACACACACACACACACACACACACACAGATTTACAGATTTATTATCATCTTTATTTCTCAATATATATACAATTTACAGCAACTGCCCAAGACTTTCAAGGAAGTCGCGCGGGCATGATGTGTGTTACATTTAACAATTTACAAATAAAGTGATGCTTTTCATGTATCTTAATGACATTTATAACTCAAACGCTGTTAACTATAATGATTTAAATAGGCTTAGATAATATGGATAATACAATAAATACATTTTTTGTTTAGTTATGATTTACATACATAAATATAAATAGTACAATAAATAATTCACGTTGAATTCAAGGCTAATACTTCATTGATATGCATAAAAAAATATTCTTTGCATTTCTTTTTAGTTTTTTCATACTTATCACAAACATGATTGTATGATGTGGGGTAAATCTTGCTGATTAGCATATTATAAATTTTAGGTAGTAGGTAAGAGGATTGGTGCCGACTATGTTTATGTTTAAAGTTTCTTGTTTTGATTTCGACATGAAATGATCTTCGTGTCGCACGGATGGTTCGGTCATAGATCTTGATTTCAACATGCGAGAAATGTTTGACAACATACAAAAATGCGGCATTGTAATATTGGTGTTGCAGGCCTAAGCACTTCATCTCTTTTAGTTTTTCGCTAAGGGTTATGCGTTTCCCTGTACACACACACACACACACACACTTTTTTTTTTTTTTTTTTTTTTTTTTTTACAAAACTCCCCTCAAAGGCGGAGGGGGCACACCATTAAATTGAAAAATAAACAAATAAAATAAAAAAGTGGGGAGGACTCCCAGGTTTACCCGACGCCGGCTCTAGGGATAAGGGGATAAGGGAAGTTGCAGGACGAGGAGGAAGAATGGGATGAAAGGAAGTGCCCCTATAGAATGACCACCAGTTCAAGTAAGAACCCCTCAGGACGCGGGTGGTGATACCACGGAGTACTCCCGCAGAGATGCCCAACTCGAGTAACTCCGTGGCGCTTTTCCCGCACCACACCCCGCGCCATGACAAGGTCGCAGCCATGACCTTGATGTTATTAGGTGCCACTCCTTTTAGCTCAGATATCGCCTGTCGCAGATCATTTCTATCATATTTACTTTTCTTAGCCCGCCAGGTCTGCTCCATGTCCACGCTGCCACTGACAACCTGGACATCCAGGATAATGGCAGACCCATCGGGCTTGACAGCGACGATATCCGGCTTCTTGCCCCGGTCACTCGGAATGTGATATAGTCTCACTCTCTCAACAGCCCAACCGCTGGATGACAGAGCGCCTGCTATCTGCTTGGCAACCGCATCATGACGGAGAATGCGGCCACAGTGAGTACGAGGACACTGCTGCACTACATGATACAGGTTCTCATTTTTACCCCGACAGGCACTGCAAAGGGTATCCACTGTCCCGCGACTACTCCCCGAACACCCCACCGAGGTGGCCAATGTGGCCACCCGGACGGCATGAAAATGGCGGTAGTCGTGGGCCCCAATGCCCTCTGAAGCCATTCCACCCACTGGGAAGAAATGGGGGATTCAGAGCACTGTCGGAGTCCTTTACCATCTACTGACTCATGCAGTGCAAACACACACACACACACACACACTTTTTTTTTTTTTTTTTTTTTTTTTTTTTGAAACCTCCCCTCAAAGACGGAGGGGGCACGCCGTTAAATTGGAAAATGAACAAGTAAAATAGAAAAAGTGGGGAGGACGCCCAGGTTTACCCGACGCCGGCTCTAGGGATAAGGGAAGTTGCAGGATCAGGAGGAAGAATGGGATGACAGGAAGTGCCCCTATAGAACGACCACCAGTTCAAGTAAGAACCCCTCAGGACGCGGGTGGTGATACCACGGAGTACTCCTGCAGAGATGCCCAACTCGAGTAACTCCGTGGCGCTTTTCCCGCACCACACCCCGCGCCATGACACGGTCGCGGCAATGACCTTGATGTTACTAGGTGCCACTCCTTTTAGCTCAGATATCGCATGGCGCAGATCACTTCTATCATATTTACTTTTCTTAGCCCGCCAGGTCTGCTCCATGTCCACGCTGCCACTGACAACCTGGACATCCAGGATTATGGCAGACCCGTCGGGCTTGATCGCAACGATATCTGGCTTCTTGCCCCGATCACTCGGCATGTGGTATAGTCTCTCCCTTTCGACATCCCAACCGCTAGATGACAAAGCGCCTGCTATCTGCTTGGCAACCGCATCGTGACGTAAAATGCGGCCACCGTGAGTACGAGGACACTGCTGCACCACATGGTAAAGAGCTTCATTTTTACCCCAACAGGCACGGCAAAGGGTGTCCCGCGACTACTCCTCGAACACCTCACCGAGGTGGCCCGGACGGCATGAAAATGGCGATAGTCGCGGGCCCCAATGCCCTCTGAAGCCCATTCCACCCACTGGGTAGAAATGGGGGATTCAGAGCACTGTCGGAGTTCTTTACCATCTACTGACTCATGCAGTGCAGCAGCGAACTCAGCAGATGAGCTGGGTTTTGGAGCAGTTGGTGTTGCTCGATCGCACCACAACAACTGCTGCCGGACAAAGTCCAGGTCAGCAGCAGTGCGGGCGACCTCCCAGCTCGAGCCCCTGAGGGCAAGCAGGCGCTGGCGGCGTAAAGATGGGATGCTGGCAGAAAGAGAGACAATACCGAGCCCACCGGCCTTGACCGGTGCGTGGATGTAAGCACTTGGGACACCAGGTGGAAAGCCTAGCCAAGAGGGCACAGCAGAGCGAACTTCACGATCTAACTCAAGCAGCCTCCCCGCAGTAAGCCTGCCAAAGACTAACCCATAGGTTAGCTTTGGCAGTAAGTACGTGCGAAGGAGGCGCAGCTTCTGCTGTGGCTTCAATGGAGCCTTGGTGACACGAGCTAATGCTCCACCAAGGTCCACACGGCTTGCGGCTATAGTGGCCACACCCATGAAGTCGACCCCAAGGTACCGCCAGACCTCCAACACGGATCGGGCAGGGATGGAAGTTTGTCCTAAGACAAAACACTCCTCATCCACTACCTTCACCTTATGCTGGCGACCCGACGGGACCAAGGAGACCGACCCACACTTAGCTGGGTTGACCACCAAACCACACCTGGCTAGCTGCTCAGCAAATGCGTTGAGGGAGATCTGCAAGCCCTCACGGGTTTCTGCGAGTAGGATGACATCATCAGCAAAAGCTAATGCACCTACTCGCACCCCAGGGGCGAGATCAAACCCTATTTCAGCTGGCAGCTTACCCAAGGCCGTATCCACGACCAGGTTGAAGAGGAGTGGCGACAGAGGATCCCCCTGGCGTACCCCGCGCCCCAAAACAACATCCCCTGACATCTCACCTTGTGCCTCGAGGACCGTCACGCCTTCGTGGTACAGACAGGCAACATACTCAATTAAACGAGCAGGTGCCCCGACACCACGAAGACAATCGGTCAGGGCAAAGTGGCTAACTGTATCAAAGGCCTTAGCGACGTCCAGAGCGGCAAGATGGAGCTGCCGTTTCTTGATACGGGCCAGCGAAATGACAGTTTGGAGAACTGTTAGATTCTCCGCTGTGCCATCCGCTGGCCAAAATGCTCTCTGGACGTCACCTATGACACCAGCCACTTGGAGGCGAGATGCCAGAACCTTTTGGAAGTGGCGGAAGACCACCGACGAAATAGAAATTGGACGGTAGCCTCCAGGCCCACTTCCCCCTTTCTTTGGGATGAAAATTGTGCGGGCACGGGTCAACGCTTTCGGGGGTCTTCCGGATAGTAGCAACAGGTTGAGGATGAGCAGCTTAACATTCTTTGGAGCTTTATTCCAGCGTCGGGCGGAAATACCATCGGGTCCAGCAGAAGTGGAGTTTTTGACACGGCACTTATGTGCCTCGTCATGAAGCACCGGTGTGCACATGATGCACCCCCTGGTGGAAGCTGGGGGTACCACTGGCTCACCAGAGTTGTGGCTGGGAGCACTCATAAGTGGCTCCCAGTAACCCACAAACTCCTGGAGGGGGGGCATAACTTGTTCTTCCCCAGCTCCCTCCAGTACCTCCGCAGCTGCACGAGCCGGATGCTTCCTCCACAATCTCTGGACACGCTGGTATTCCCGCCTCCTCGCTTGCTTAGCTGCTCTGCGACCTCCATGAGGCACCACATTAGGGGGAACTTCTCCCTGATGCCTCGCCACGGTCGCTTCCTCAACCTGCGGGAAGATCCTCTGCACATAGGCCGCGACCTCGTCCTCCAAGCCATTTGGCCCCTCAACAGCCCGCCTCGCCAGATCCTGCAGGTAGGCACTCTCATAACCAACAATATTGCCTACCTGCTCCCCAAGCCTCAATCACGCACACGCACACACAAAACAACTGATACCACACAAAACAACTGATACCACACAAAACAACTGATACCACACAAAACAACTGATCACACACAAAACAATTGATACCACCTTCTCCGAACCTCCGCTAGAGCGAACTGGCGTCGTTTCAAAAGAGTTGAAAAGAGTGTAACTCTACACACAAAACTGTGTTTCATCTCTCATTCCCACGCCAAGAGTCCGACGAGTATTAGGTATGTCGAGTGTCTCCTATAAGGGTGGGGGGGTGGGCACACACACAAAACAACTGATACCACACAAAACAACTGATACCACACAAAACAACTGATACCACACAAAACAACTGATCACACACAAAACAACTGATCACACACAAGACAACTGATACCACCTTCTCCGAACCTCCGCTAGAGCGAACTGGCTTCGTTTCAAAAGAGTTGAAAAGAGTGTAACTCTACACACAAGACTGTGTTTCATCTCTCATTCCCACGCCAAGAGTCCGACGATTATTAGGTACTAGCCGCTCCGGCTCGCTACGCTCGCCTCCACGTCCAGCTGGGGGGCAAGCCCCCCGGACCCCCCATTCAATTGCTCGCTTCGCTCGCAAAGTGTGGCGTGTAGGGAATATTGCTCACTTCGCTCGCAAAGTGTGGTATGTAGGGAATGTTGCTCGCTTCGATCGCAAAGTGTGGCTGTATACATGCGATGTATTACAATTGAAACATGTAGGGGATGTTGCTCGCTTCGCTCGCAAATGGTAGATCCCTAAGGGTAGGTTTTACTTCTGTAGGGGATGCTGCTCGCTTCGCTCGCTTGAAGAAGTTATACTGCCCACCCAACTTGGCAGACGTTTTTTTTCTGTTGGAAATTCTTACATTCAAATTAATTCTTATAAAACTACGTGGAACCACGAAAAGTTTATTTGGGAATGTTGTACTGCCCACCCAACTTGGCAGACGTTTTTTTCAGTTGGGAATTCTTACAAACAAATTAAATCTTATAAAACTACGTGGAACCACGAAAAGTTTATTCGTGGATGTTGCTTCGCTCGCAAGGTATACCTGTATATGTGTAGGACAAAGTCCGTATTTATTAGGGAGTTCTTATGTCGTATTCGATCGTCTATTCGTTGCCCGAATGGGAGCCCGAGTCGTCACCACGAGTGGATAATTGGAAGTACGCATGCGCGTCCGAGTCGGGTGACGACTCGCCAATTCGGAACCCGACTGGAGTCAGGTGACTCGTATCGCCTTTGGGGTCGTCAAGGGCAACGAGGTTTCCGATTCGTTTCCCGACTCAGCTGAATTACCTTCGTTGAGGATAACCTCATTTCACATCAAAACAGTACAGCAGCTTTGCGAGTTTGTTGTTTGTTAGTACTTATTCAAGATTTTGAAAGTGATTAGTAGTGTTGTGCTGTAAAAGTTGATTTCTGAAGTGAATTTTGAGGTAGGTTGTTGCCAGATAAAAGTGAAAAATCCACGTAGAAGTGAAATATCAGCGAAGTGTCGGAAAATACACAAGGATCGTCCGAGGTAAGTGTGACTTCATCAATCTTTGTTACATGTGTCCGTATTTATACGTCCATATCCGTATTTTCAATGTGTTGAGGGTGTCCATAATGTAGTTAGTACACTAGGGTAGTTTGCAATGAGAAATTGGGGCTAAGAAATGTGAAGAAAAAGTGAATAATAAAGTGAAAATAAGTTGAGTGTGAACACACCGTTTTGAATGCTTCATTTTCTTTCCGGATTTACTTACTTAAGGTATGGAAGCATTGTGTCCACTTTGATAAGTGAATATATTCTGTTTTTGCTCTACAATCAAATTTTCCGCTTGCATTTTACATTCTATACGTTCTTGAACATAATAAATTTTGGTTCTCTGTCGGCCTGTTTACTTGTCTGTGTGTCCGCTGATCACTACCAAACACACGCGCGTAGGTCACTCCCACAATTTTTTCCGACTTCGATGAAATATTCAGAGATTATGCGGGTTAAGTCCTGCAGGTTTCCCTATGAAAATCAGCGATCGCAGGTTGGATAATCCTGAACACATTGAAAGCTAATGGTCCAATTTGACTTGAATGTTCTATTTTATAGTTGATAAACTTTATTTGAGCAATATTCTACAAAAAATCCAATTTTGACGATTTTTAGCCATTTTTAGTGATTTATTTAGGACAATTTTTGAAATTAGACCAATTTAATGTGCTCAAAAAGTGCTGGCCAACGAACTGATCCTTTCTATTGGAAAGCTTGATTTTTTGCCGCAAGAACGGAATATTTATCTCAATCCTAAGAAGAGTTATCGTCAGGAATGGCACATAAATACACACACACACACACGGAAAATTTTAAAATAGAAATTTTAAAATAGAAAATTTTTTCATCGAAGTCCTTTTTGAGGCATTCTGAAAGGTATATATTTATATATATATATATATATATATATATATATATATATATATGAAAAAGCGTTAAACTCAAGGATTCCTTTCAGAATGCCTCAAAAAGGATTTCGATGAAGAAATTATTCAAAAATTTTTATTTTAAAATTTTCCGAGCCATTGCAATAGCTTCATTTTCCAAAAAAAATTCGCTAAAATCGAAATTCCGTTCTCGCTCCAAAAAATCAAGTTTTCCATACGAAAGGACGAGTTCGTTGGCCCGCACTTTTCGCACCCATTAAATTGGTCAAATTTCAAGATATGTGCTGACAAAATCACTAAAAATGGCTGAAAACGATATAAAATTGTTAAATTCATAATTTTTAGCAGAATATTCCTCAAATAATGTTTATCAATTATAGAATAGAACATTAAAAAATGTATGTACCTAGTATGCTGAATAATGTACTTAAATTTCATTAAAATTGACTATAAAATTGATAAAAACTTTTGAAAAAGCGTAAAATCTCAAAGCTCTTTTTGAGTACCTAGCTGATTACTATTTAGAATACGTTTTTTACCCGAAAAATAATGGTTAACATTTTCTTTGCACTCAAACTGCTAAAATTTTCAATCAATTTAACAAATATATATTATAATTTAAGAAAATTCGCTCATGCGATTTTTTTTAAATTTAATTTAATTTTATTTTTTTAAGGAAGAAAGAAGAAAAAAAGGACGGTTTTTCGATTTTGCGTGGGAAACGACATTATTCTCCGCAGTGTCCTCTCCCGAAATCCCTACGAGGACGGTAAAGAGGCGGCCTGGAAAGTGCTGGCACCACTCCTCTCCAACGCCATGCAACGTCTCATGGTATGAAGAACTTATTGTCCTACTATGTTTAATTCGAGGTGATTTTTGTTTTGATTGTTATGTTTTGTATTCTTTGCCAAATAATACTCGAAATACGTTGAAAATAGAGGTATTTTGCAGAAAACTTGGTTAAAGCTCATTAAGAGGCCCCTGATATATATGTGGTATATTCGTCATCACCCTTTAAATGTCCAATAAGACCTTAAAGTATTGTCATGTTATTTCTCAACACCCTGTATATATAGAATTTCCAAATCAAATACAACCTTTTCCAGATCAAATTACTTTTTCCAAACCAAATTAATCTTTTTCCAAACCATATTAAACTTTTTCCAAACCAAATTTTGGAAAAAGTTAAATTTGTTCCGGAAAAGGTTGTATTTGGTCTGAAAACGCTACATGTATTTAAAAAAAAAAAATTGTTTCCCACATATGAAACATAGAATAATACATTTTTGAAAGTCGGATATCTTAGTGGAGCTAACTTCGTACATAGTTGATAGTTTTGACATATCTCCTCGTTGAATCCACTTCAACTGTTTAATGTAATACGGTTACATCTGTACCCAGTTGCACGATGTTAGGGATATTTCCAATGTTTATCAAGTCAAGTTTAGACCAAACCGTGTTTATAAAACGGATGTTTGTATACTTGTCGTCGTGTGCGGTTATGGAGTAGGTAGGTGATTGAGCATTTTTTAATTACAATTAAAAACACCTTTGTGTAGTAATTGGCAGCATTTTACAAGATAGTTACTCAGTGTCGTAGTAGCTAGCAAGTCCGTAACCACTTTAATTGAATATTGCATCATTGAATGTGGGGTTGCAGGAATCGCAGTTTCTTCAGGAAGTTGAAGAGTGATCAATTGCTGGAAGTGGTTTCGGCGGGGCCTGCCGACGACATGTTGCTACCCACAACTCCTCCTTTCGCCAGCCAGAGTGTAAGGAAATAATCTAAATTTGTACTCAATACCTACCTAAATGATACATTTAAGCTTAATATTAGGTACTAATATAATTTTTCGTTTAACTGTGCAGCCTTCTCCTGATAGCCTACACTCCAACTTGGATCATCTTCCATCTTCACATACCCAAATAGTGAGTATCGTTATCGAAATGTTTAGTTACTTAGTAGGTTTATTAAAATAAGGATGATTCTAATATTCTGCTATTGTTGAACTGTGTAGGCTGCTCCACGGGTGCAGTGATGCGCCACCCAACTCCTCCTCCAAACAACCCCATTTCGGATCCTCTTCTACCTTCACATATCCAAATAGTGAGTATCGTTATCAAAATCTCTTGTTAGTTGCTTTATCACAATAAGGAAGATTTTAATATTCTGTTGAACTGCGTGCTTCCACAAGTGCTCCAACGCACCAGACAACAGATCTGAATACTCCGGATGTAGACAACCAAACTATGAGCACTGATATTCACATCTCAACTTATTTACCTTAAAGTAGTTGGTTCACCCGTACGATGCACACGTTGGGCTGAATAAGTAGGATGAATGGGGTCTCCCGCCCCACCATAGTATGTTGGGCACCCCTATGGATGTAATTCGAAAATTTGAAGTAGTCTGTGATTCAAGTTGATATAAAGACTCGTTTTAAAATGTCCCACAACCGATTTCTGTGGTAAACATTTTCTAAAATTCCGTTTTCTAAAATGTTGAGACCATTTCGGAAGCTACATTTTTCATTTATTTTTTTTTATTAAGTTTTTCAACATATTTTTCTAAATCAGGTCCTTAATTTATTCAGTGATGTCCGAAATACCCCATTTCACCCCCCCCCCCCCAACACCCCACTGATCATATTTAAAAAACTGAAGTAGTCTGTGATCATATGTATAAAGATACCCACTTTACCGGTCAAATTAAGACAAATTCAAGTACCTTTTGGTTCAGCTTAGGGTATTCCTAACATATTCCCCAACTCAGATTCACGTTTCTACAATGACTACCGAAATACCCGTGTTCTCCCCCCTCCCAAAACGTCCTCACTTCCCGACTTTGTTAAAGTTGCATATAGACTATAATGTATCTTAGATTGGTGAATATAATTTCCCCCACTTTCACCGAATGTCCAATGACCGGATGTCCTTTGACCGTGAAAAGCGGGCAAACAGGCAGACAGAGAAAAATTTATAAAATGATACCAATCGTCTACAATAGCATGACACAAAACAGAAATGAAAATTTTCATGATTTACATATTATTCACAAGACAGACATGATTTACGATTTTATTAATAGAGATACGATGTTCCACTGAATTGAGCAAATAACGCTACTTCTTGGAACTAGTTTCAAATGCCGTTTCATAGGTTCGCACTCGATTTGTACGTCAGGCTCAAATCAACAAATCCTACTAGTAATCTATTTTGTTCTGTTCAATTGTTTAGACTGGGAGAGCCGCTTCCACTCCAGCCCCTCGCTGTCTCCCAAGCATTGCTACCCTGCATCCAAGAAGGATGAGGCTGAACATAGGGGTTAGCTACCACGTCCGAGAGATGAAGGCAAAAGAACATGAACTGGAGCTCAAACGTTTAGAGGTGGCCCTGCTCCAAGCCCAGAACGATAGTAGATCGATCACCCTCGAAGAAGACAGGAACTGGAAGGAGAATTTGAAGTTTGACAACTTTATGAGGGAACAGACGGAGAGAAACCGAAGGGAAGAAATGAAGTTTTTTGATAACTTCATGAGGGAGCAGGGGGAAAGGGGGTGAAGAGTATTGAGTTGCTTGAGGCGCTAATCAGTAGAGTCATACATTCTTAGGGTGCGTGTATATTAAAGCTGCAGTGAGAGCTGTGACTACAGCGAACATCATTCAAGTATGTATACGAGTACTTTAATGGGCAATTATGTATAAGACACAAGGCAACAAGGCATGTGTTTTGTGTATTATCGTTGAAGCTAAACTTTTATTCACCTTGTGTCTGCACTTGAGAAGAAATTGAAAAGTTGAGAAATTAATTGATTTTTGGAAGTGGTGGACGGATATGAAGAGTTTAACTATGATAATTTACCGATAAATGACGTACCACGAGGAATGGACATTGATTGGTGAGAGCCTCCTGTTTAGGCCTAACATAACCTAACAGGCTGCTTCAGCCAGTTTTTGTGCATCTCCGCGTAGTACGCGTTATCACTGAGTGTTTGTTTCTTTTTCTCCGCTCTTATTTGAAATTCCGATTTTGAAACGTCTCCAACTACATAGGGGTGGCATATATTTTCGATGCCATGCTGTCTTGAGACTAATATTATCATACAATTTTGAGAAAAAATAAATTCACGAATCACAATGTATTGCCCATTGAGAAAGCGGTGCAACGATATTCGCTATAGTCATGGCTCTCGTACAAGCTCCTAATATAAACGCACCCTGAAAATGTTTCCTACCCCGTTAGATCTCTGCATTACCGTGAAGGAGAAGTGTATCAACATACTATGCTTTATGAGAATATAGTATATTTCTTGTACCCCTGCTGTTTTGTTATCCCTGACTATCTTTACTGGCTTACGTTTGATGAATGTTCATGTATAGTGTGTTTTATGAAGAAAGCACATGATGATCATTATACTGCATTAACAACTTTTTTAATTGACGTGACAATAAATTATTGAGAACCTATATAATTATTTAATGCTTTCTTGACGTCTTAAAAAGAGGTACGTACGTAACATGGTACCTAATGTTTTTGTTCAGTAGTACATTCTTAAATTAATTAATGGGATGTTTGTGTGTTGATGCTATTTAGTTATAGAAAGCGAAACCTTTCCTAAATCATATAAATGCAACAGGAAACAAGTTCCAGATTTTTCAATGTTTTGGGATATTTAATTAAAACCGTTCACGTTCAAACTTTACATTTTTTTTTTCCCCTGAATTCATGAAAAATACGATGGAAATAAAATAGATGAGTACTTAGACATATTTTCAAAGGACGAATAGGTAAAAAGTTCCAGTCGTCCAGCATAACCTCATGAGCAAATTTTTGTACAATTATGACAATAAATATTTATATATTTTGAATAGTTATATATTTGATATGACACCACACATTTGTGCATGAAACTGTCATACGATCCAAGTTATGGCGTACGAACTTGTTTCTACATATTATTCTGTTGTCATGATGAATCAAGAGGTTTTTGTAATTTTTGCCATTTTCAGCGATTTTTAAGCACCTTCTTTGATATTTGAGCACATTTTTGCGCACGTAAAGTATAATGATTACATTTATGGTCTTCAATTTGTTTATAAATTAAATTCTGCTTTCATGAAAAACATTTAAAAATTTTCTTAGTTTTTATTATTTTTAGCTTTTTTGAGCAGATGGTTTTATTGTTGAGCAATTGTACAAAAATTCGCTAACAGAAGAAACTACTTAACAACAACTATACACTACTTATTGAGCACAGCCCAAATGTATTAAGCACCTCTACATTTTTTTCTGAAACAATCCTCATTTAACGATTTATTGAAAACACGTAGTAAGTACCAACTCTACGAGATATATCACATTTGACGTGCAGTGCCGACAATGAAGCCCCAGCAGTTATTCAGCGGCGCACCTTTGTCACCAATCACCTGCAAGGAAAACATGTTATAAATTGCTGGCCCTATAAAAACTTAATGTTTTATGTTAAACATCCATTTTTAGAACTCCGTGTTTCAAATGAATGGTTATTTACGTACCCACTAATGAAAACAATTAGCAATCTTGATTTATAATAAAAATAAACGTTTTCACAGATTTACCTACATGATTTTGGTGAAATTTTGCGTTTACGAATTAAGAAATATAGACACCAAAGCGATTACAACAAAAATGTAGACTCTCAATTATGTTGGTACTTTTTCGCGAAAAATGTATTTACTTACGTTTGCGTAGTACTCCAGCCTTTCGTAGGTCAGCCATGACAAATGAGAAAAATCGTCCAGCAGATGGCCCTTGTGGACTCTAATATGATTTATCATGTTGTTCGCCACCGCCGATATCGTCTGATCCGATTATCCAAACAGCTTTTCAAGGTTTGTCAGTCGGATGGGATACGAGAGCCACCTGAGATCAGATTTTGGCTTCGATTATTATTTATTACATTACCATCATATTTTATGATGTATATATACATTATTTATTAAATTAATACCTACCTCAACATCATGCAGAGAGCGGTGAGAGCAGGTATGCAGTAACAGCTTCCTGGACCTCCCCTTCTGACGATCCTTGGTATGCCAAAATGTACTATTAGTTTCACTAAATCTTCCCGACTGAAGCGAAAATTTAACATAACGTCCTGGTCCTCGGCGCTGCTCGATGTTCGCGCGATAGGAGAAATCCCTCGTACGCCAACTTCAATTCCCGTGCACTAATTACACTCCCGTACTCCTCATACGCCCTAACTTCGTCCATAACGGATGGATCAGAAGGAAAATAAAAAACAGATATGAAATGAAAATGGCTAAGGTGTACGAAATTGGAACGAAAATGAATAAAACTCAAGGAAAAAACATGACGAAATGATGGATAAAATTGACAAATACAGCCGAACGTGAGCGGAAATCAATTCTCACTTTAGCGTGACTTATTGAGTCGTAGCGCGAGTCGTCAACGACTCACCAATTGGCAACCAACGACTCGGGAGGTTAGCATTCGTTTGCTCGCCCTATCGCCATTCTGAGTCGTTGCCCGACTCGTCGCTATGTACGACATAAGAACTCTCTAATATTTGAAATGGCTCTCGCTTCGCTCGCAAGGTAGGTACCGTCAGGTGGGGTGAAGTCGCTCAAAAATAGCAGTTTTTTCAATACTTAAGGTACTAAAACGCTGATAAAAATCATGAAAAACATAATTTATACTCTCTCACTCCTGATGTCTCTTTTTAGCTATAATTCAAAATTAGCAGGATGAATTTAGGGTAAAAAAAATAATAATAACACTGAGCGGCTTCACCCCACCTGTGGGGGTGAAGTCGCTCACCATGTTGTTTAGACCAAAAACGACTCAACCTATATAGAGAGGTGAAGCCACTCAGCATTCATGTTTTTAAAAAAAGAATAGGAAAGGGAATGAGAAAAAAATTATACATTAAAAGCGTGTATTTGAAAGAAAAAAGAAAATGAAAGAAGAAAAAGAAGATTTAATGTGAGCGGTTTTCTCTAGTTCATGATTTTAATTGGAATATGAGTAATTTCTTTTAAAATATACCTGTTTCGCCTCATATCTTCGACCTGAACTTTGGTCATATTGATTTCCTCCGTTTCACAAATATCAGGCTGCTCAGGAAAGGTAAAATGAGTAGGTCCTTTTACCCCCTTCTTCTTACGTAGGTATGAGACCTCAAACTTGTTCTGTCCGAGGTTCTTTAGGATTTTTCCTAAGTAGAATCGGCTTCTTCAGTCCTGTTCTGTTTTAAATTCAGTTATAACAAAATCACTTTCACCAAAAATCAATCTCGGCCCGGGAGTTGTTTTTTGTGGGGAAGTATTGGTGAGTTGGTGATCCTCTTCTTGAACTTCATCATCCATTGACTCTGGGTCAGAAGAGTCAGATTCAGGAGGGCTGGTCAATGCTCCATTAGAGACCATCTGATCATCGGATTGTAATTGCGTTTCCCGGCGGGACCGAGTTTTTTAATGTATTTACGCCGCATTTTGAATGAGCGACTTCACCAACACCCTAAGGACTTTGAACGGAAAAAACCTCCCAATGACCGTAAACATAAACATTCACTCTCCCTCCAGTTCAAAATCGGTTCTCCAGAAGATTTAGAACGACAACAACATAACCAAAGAGAAGATATTTATCCGTTAGTTAGGTTTACAAAAGAGGTTTTTCATGCAATGCAAAAACATGGTAAAACTGAGAGATCACAAAATACTTTTTCTGAGACTTATGAATGAATAAAACATGTACACTTCCATGTTTATTGAATAAATAATATGCCCTGAATATAATGTGATTTTTTTTTTGTAATCGAAAAATCGCAGTGCTGCCAATATAAAACTCAAATCAGCTGAGCAAACAGTTGTGAGTGACTTCACCCCTACCAAGCGACTTCACCCCACTTGACGGTACCTATGTATTACCTGCTCGCCTCGCAACATTGTGACATCGAACCCTTCACGTCAATTCTTGAGCCTTCTCTCGTCCACGGCACAATCATTTTAATCGCTTTGCTCGCTTCCGCTCGCAATTTGACCGAGTTCTCGTCACTTTTTTCGATATCCGATTTCGGATTCAGATTTGGCGGGATCAAACCTTTATTTCGCCCGCGAAAACCGTTCCGAAAAACGTACCTTTGAGGGGTATATTTTAATTTAAATAAAACCAAGTTTTTCGTCGGAATTTTCGAGAAAACGGGTCCGTACTCTCGCATTTTTTTGACGCATTTCCCGATACTTTTTTCGCAATCTGATCGCGCCGTCGTCTTCCTCGTACAAAAACCTACGAAACCGGTATTTTTCCGGAATTTTCGACGGCCGTTTAGAGGGGTAGGGGAAGCGGGGAAGTCCAAAAAGCGCACATTAATTCTTACTTCGACCCCCCTCCCGCCCTACGGCCCATGGTTCGGGTGGGATTAAACAATTTTAAATTCGCTCGCTCCCACTTTTGGAAAATCCCAAGAAGATCCCACCACTCGTAGACTCCCCCCACTCAGCCGTTTGGCCGTGCATAGCGCGGACAGACAAACGGAGTTTCATTCTTATTAATAAAAGAGATGTCGAGTGTCTCCTATAAGGGTGGGGGGGTGGGCACACACACAAAACAACTGATACCACACAAAACAACTGATACCACCTTCTCCGAACCTCCATTACTCCACTCCATAGGAAACATTATCATCCTCTTGACAACAGTCGACTGTAAACAACAACTCATTGTACATGGATTTAAGTTGATAGGTTCATGCAATAAAAACTAAAAAAAATTACCGAATTTATTATTTCACAAATACTGCCCCATATACCAACCTTATACCTTATTTTTTGTGTGAGTTATATCGCAATCGGTGGAGTAATAACTACTTATAGCGCATCCGCAAAACTTAAATCGATTGACACAGACAAAACTGAATGACTAGTGGAGGTTCGGAGAAGGTGGTATCAGTTGTTTTGTGTGGTATCAGTTGTTCCAACTTCAACTTCAAAACAACTGATCACACACAAAACAACTGATACCACCTTCTCCGAACCTCCATTACTCCACTCCATAGGAAACATTATCATCCTCTTGACAACAGTCGACTGTAAACAACAACTCATTGTACATGGATTTAAGTTGATAGGTTCATGCAATAAAAACTAAAAAAAATTACCGAATTTATTATTTCACAAATACTGCCCCATATACGAACCTTATACCTTATGTTTTGTGTGAGTTATTTCGCAATCGGTGGAGTAATAACTACTTATAGCGCATCCGCAAAACTTAAATCGATTGACACAGACAAAACTCCATGACTAGTGGAGGTTCGGAGAAGGTGGTATCAGTTGTTTTGTGTGTGATCAGTTGTTCCAACTTCAACTTCAAAACAACTGATACCACCTTCTCCGAACCTCCATTACTCCACTCCATAGGAAACATTATCATCCTCTTGACAACAGTCGACTGTAAACAACAACTCATTGTACATGGATTTAAGTTGATAGGTTCATGCAATAAAAACTAAAAAAAATTACCGAATTTATTATTTCACAAATACTGCCCCATATACGAACCTTATACCTTATGTTTTGTGTGAGTTATTTCGCAATCGGTGGAGTAATAACTACTTATAGCGCATCCGCAAAACTTAAATCGATTGACACAGACAAAACTCCATGACTAGTGGAGGTTCGGAGAAGGTGGTATCAGTTGTTTTGTGTGTGATCAGTTGTTTTGTGTGTGTGCCCACCCCCCCGCCCTTATAGGAGACACTCGACATACCTAATACACGTCGGACTCTTGGGGTGGGAATGAGAGATGAAACACAGTTTTGTGTGTAGAGTTACACTCTTTTCAACTCTTTTGAAACGACGCCAGTTCGCTCTAGTGGAGGTTCGGAGAAGGTGGTATCAGTTGTTTTGTGTGTGATCAGTTGTTTTGTGTGTGATCAGTTGTTGTGTGTAGAGTTACACTCTTTTCAACTCTTTTGAAACGACGCCAGTTCGCTCTAGTGGAGGTTCGGAGAAGGTGGTATCAGTTGTTTTGTGTGTGATCAGTTGTTTTGTGTGTGTGCCCACCCCCCCACCCTTATAGGAGACACTCGACACCCTTATAGGAGACACGCACACGCACTAGCACACATACACACGCACGCACACACACACACATTTTTTTTTTTTTTTTTTTTAATAAAATAAAAAAAGTGGGGAGGACGCCCAGGTTTACCCGACGCCGGCTCTAGGGATAAGGGAAGTTGTAGGACGAGGAGGAAGAATGGGATGAAAGGATGTGCCCCTATAAAATGACCACCAGTTCAAGTAAGAACCCCTCAGGACGCGGGTGGTGATACCACGGAGTACTCCTGCCGAGATGCCCAACTCGAGTAACTCCGTGGCGCTTTTCTCGCAAGGTCGCGGCAATGACCTTGATGTTATTAGGTGCCACTCCTTTTAGCTCAGATATCGCATGGCGCAGATCACTTCTATCATATTTACTTTTCTTAGCCCGCCAGGTCTGCTCCATGTCCACGCTGCCACTGACAACCTGGACATCCAGGATTATGGCAGGACCATCGGGCTTGATCGCGACGATATCTGGTTTCTTGCCCCGGTCACTCGGCATGTGATATAGCCTCTCCCTTTCGACATCCCAACCGCTAGATGACAAAGCACCTGCTATCTGCTTGGCAACCGCATCCTGACGTAAAATGCGGCCACCGTGAGTACGAGGACACTGCTGCACTACATGATACATTATATTCTCATTTTTACTCCGACAGACATGGCAAAGGGTGTCAACTGTCCTGTGACTACTCCTTGAACACTTCACCGAGGTGGCTAACTTAGCCACCCGGATGGTGTGAAAATGGCAATAGTCGCGGGCCCCAATGCCCTCTGAAGCCCATTCCACCCACTGGGTAGAAATGGGGGATTCAGAGCACTGTTGGAGTTCTTCACGATTCACTGACTCATGCAGCGCAGCAGCGAACTCAGCAGATGAGCTGGGTTTTGGAGCAGTTAATGTTGCTCGATCGCACCACAACAACTGCTGCCGGACAAAATCCAGGTCAGCAGCAGTGCGGGCGACCTCCCAGCTCGAGCCCCTAAGGGCAACAGGCGCTGGCGGCGTAGATGGGATGCTGGCAGAAAGAGAGACAATACCGAGCCCACCGGCCTTGACCGGTGCGTGGATGTAAGCACTTGGGACACCAGGTGGAAAGCCTAGCCAAGAGCGCACAGCAGAGCGAACTTCACGATCTAACTCAAGCAGCCTCCCCGCAGTAAGCCTGCCAAAGACTAACCCATAGGTTAGCTTTGGCAGTAAGTACGTGCGAAGGAGGCGCAGCTTCTGCTGTGGCTTCAATGGAGCCTTAGTGACACGAGCTAATGCTCCACTAAGGTCCACACGGCTTGCGGCAATGGTCCATGATGTCCATGAAGTCGACTCCAAGGTACCGCCAGACCTCCAGCACGGATCGGGCAGGGATGGAAGTTTGTCCTAAGACAAAACACTCCTCATCCACCACCTTCACCTTATGCTGGCGACCGGACGGGACCAAGGAGACCGACCCACACTTAGCTGGGTTGACCACCAAACCACACCTGGCTAGCTGCTCAGCAAATGCGTTGAGGGAGATCTGCAAGCCCTCACGGGTTTCTGCGAGTAGGATGACATCATCAGCAAAAGCCAATGCACCTACTCGCACCCCAGGGGCGAGATCAAACCCTATTTCAGCTGGCAGCTTACCCAAGGCCGTATCCACGACCAGGTTAAAGAGGAGCGGCGACAGAGGATCCCCCTGGCGTACCCTGTGCCCAATAACAACATCCCCTGACATCTCACCTCGTGCCTCGAGGACCGTCACGCCTTTGTGGTACAGACAGGCAACATAATCAAACGAGCAGGTGCCCCAACACCACGAAGACAATCGGTCAGGCAGAGTGGCTAACTGTGTCAAAGGCCTTAGCGACGTCCAGAGTGGCAAGATGGAGCTGCCGTTTCTTGATACGGGCCAGCGAAATGACAGTTTGGAGAACTGTTAGATTCTCCGCTGTGCCATCCGCTGGCCGAAATGCTCTCTGGACGTCACCTATGATACCAGCCACTTGGATGCAAGATGCCAGAATCTTTTGAAAGTGGCGGAAAACTACCGAAGATATGACACACGCACGCACGCACGCACGCACACACACACACACACACACACACACACACACACACACACACACACACACACACACACGCACGCACGCACGCACGCACGCACACACACACACACACACACACACACACACACTCACACACACACACACACACACACACACACACACACACACACACACACACACACACACACACACACACACACACACACATACATATATATATATATTGTTATAACTTTCAAGGGTGAGATATTAAATTAGAAAAATAGTAACAACTTTCGTACTTGAGATCAATCACACAACAATTGGTTTTTTATTTAGAAACACAACAATAAACAAGTCAACAAGATGGTAAATATGCAACCCTAAAAACTGGAGTTGGTTTTCATTTCCCAACACTATCCTCCCTCTTTTTTTACAGCAGGACCATATATTGCCAGATGATCGGCATGAACAATCTTCGTTTTTCGGCTTGGTAATCGAATCCTGAATACAACGTCACTTAGGCTCTTCATGATGTCGCAAGGGCCAATCCAGTTCGACTGCAGCTTTGGGCAGATACCGACTTTGCGTTGGGGCCAGAAATACCATACTTGGCTTCCCACAGAAAACCTTGGCTCTTCTGCTCTGACGTCGTAGCGCTTCTTACTGTCATGTGCCACCTGTAGTATCTGTTTACGTGCAAGTTCATGGCTCTGGCGTAGCTTTTCTTCTAACTTCTGGGCATATGTGGTGACAGGAACGATCTCATGTGGACTTCCATCGACCAGCAAGTGCAGTGGTAAGGTCAATCCTCGCCCCAGGTTCCACTCTGCTGGCGAAAAACCAGTTGAGGAATGCTGTGTAGCCCTGTACGCAAGGAGTACACATGGAAGCCACAAATCCCATTCTTTTTGGTTGTTCTCAACAGTCTTGGCGAGCATGTTCCAAAGAGTTCTGTTGAAACGTTCAACAAGGCCGTCACTCTGGGGTCGACCTGGTGTAGTCCTTGTTTTGCGAATGTGTAACATTCTCATCACTTCTTTGAATACCTCAGCTTCGAAACCAGTAACTTGGTCTGTGTGAAGCTCTCTTGGGATACCGAATCTGGCAATAACAGTGTCAACCAATCCTCGAGCCAATGTTTCCGCCCTGATGTCTGCAACGGGGAATGCTTCAGGCCATTTTGTGAAATAATCAATCACTACCACAATGTACTTATTCCCTTGATTTGTGATTGGAAGTGGCCCTACAATGTCCATCCCTACACGTTCAAATGGTGACCCACTGGTGTATGTCTTCATTGGCGCCTTTCGCTTGGAGTTGTGTCTTCTCCGACATGTATCACAGTTGGCACAGTATAGTTTTACATCCTTCTGGATGCCAGGCCAGTAGAATCTTGTTCGGATCACTCCAAGAGTTCGTTTGTATCCAAAGTGTCCCAAACCATGGCTCGCACTCAAAACCTCATCTTTTCTTTCCTGGGGTACCACTATCTGCTCTATAATGTGGTTACCTGTATCACTCTCCCAAACTCGTACCAGAATACCATTTGAAATTCGCAGGTTTCCAAACATGGCCCACAGACTCTTTGCCACAGGACCAAGAGGTGATACTAGCTGCCACAATGGCCGCTTACCTTCTTCCACACAAGTGTACACAGGATGCAGCTCAGGATCTGCTTTTTGAGACGCTAACCACGATTGACCATCAACCTCAAGTCGTACTCTTTGGACGACAACATGGCTTCCTTGCTTCATTTCTGACAATGTTGACATCCCACATCAGCACAGGGCCTTCTCGACAACCCATCAGCATTGAGATGTTCCTTACCAGGTCGATGCACTATTTTATAGTTGTATGGACTCAAGACCTGTTGCCATCTTGCCAACTGTCCATCAGGTTCCTTGAAATTCTTCAACCATTGTAATGAGGCATGATCGGTTCGAACTATAAACTCTTCTCCACTGTCAAGGCCGTAAGACTGGAAATGACGAAGTGCTTTTATCAAACTTAATAACTCCTTTCGTGTCGTGCAGTAGTTCCTTTCTGCCTTAGATAAACACTTGCTGAAGTACGCAATCACACATTCTTTATCATTCTGAACCTGTGATAGCACAGCGCCAACAGCTCTGTCTGAAGCATCAGTATCCAGAATGAACACTTTACCATGAATTGGATGGCTTAGGATTGGTAGAGTCGTGAGGGCCGACTTGACATCCTGAAAAGCTTTTTGCATTTATCATTCCATTTGAACTCTATTTTGGCATCTTGCAAAGCATACAATGGGGCAACTATGTCTGCAAAATTGTTAACAAAACATCTATAATAAGAACAAAAACCAAGAAAAGTTCTTACTTCCTTCACTGATGTGGGGATTGGCCAGTCAGCTACCTTTGATGTCTTCTGTGGGTCTGCAACTATACCTTGTCCAGAGATCACAAAACCCAGGTAATTCACTTGTCTTGCAAAGAGATGGCACTTCTTTGGATTCAGTTTCACTCCAGCCTTTCTCAAGACATTCATCACTTGCCTTAGCCACTGCAGATGATCTTCAAATTTCCCATTGTCTACCAGAACATCAGCTAAATACACCTTTACTCGACCATGTTGTATCTCTTCCCTAAGAATCCCAGACATGGCTCTCTGAAATGTAGCTGGCACGTTACACAAGCCAAATGGCATTGTCTTGAAATGCCAGAGGCCACGAGGTGTACAAAATGCCGTCTTCTCCTGGTCAGAGGGCGTCATTGCTATTTGCCAATAGCCAGATTGGAGATCCAAGGTGGAGAACCATGAGCTGCCAGCCAGTCCCGCCGTCAATTCATCGATCTTGGGAAGAGGGAAGGAGTCTTTTCTTGTTACATAATTTAACTGACGATAATCGATACAAAATCTCGTGGAGCCATCTTTTTTTGTCACTAATACAATGGGACTTGCCCACGGACTTTGAGAAGGTTCAATTACCCCAGTTTCCTGCATATCCCTGATAAGTTTGTCAACTTCTTCCAAACGATGTGGGGGAATCCTACGTGGTGCTTGTCTTATTGGTGGGTGATCTCCAACATCAACAGAATGAGTTATACTGTTAATACATCCCAAATCTTTTCCATTTCTAGCAAAAACGTCAGAATACTCCAACAAAAATTCGTTTATTGCTTGTTCTTGTTCCTCAGACAGACCTTTTGGCATAAGCTGTTGCATATGTTGTGGCAGCCCTCCTTCTTGTGCTCCAGCATCATGATCGTTGCAATCATTGTCCAGTGGGGACAACTCATGCATACTCTCAGATTCGTCTTCCTCAACCTGTGCTCTTGCACTTAAATCCAAGGATTCCATCCGCTGGCCATCAACTAGCACTGCATTGTTGGCAGGATCGATCACACACTGCTCCTTGCTCAAAAAATCCATACCGAGGACACAATCCTCATGTATATCTGCAACTAAAACAGTGTGAGGTCGTTTCTTTCCATCTCCTAAGTCAAACGAGACACGCGCATGACCATACACAGGAATCATTTCTCCTGAAACTGTTCTGATCAATGCTTTTCCATCGTTCTTCACTATAATCTGAGCCCTTTCTGTTGCATTTTTATTCAGAATTGTTCTCGTGGCACCTGTATCCACGACCAATTCACAAGGACATTGATTAATAGTTCCATGCAATATCAATGAGGATGCTGCCGCTCTATACACTACTCCTTCCAAAGCCAGGAGTGGAGATTGTACTTGGGGCATGCTACTAACTGTCGGCCTGAGCCCCTTCATTCCGACTTTGATGCGTTTCCCGATCTGTGGAATGAAGCAACTGGTGGTGGAACCATCTTTTCAACTCTTTCAGCTTTTCGAGGGTTGAGGCAAGCCCTAGCCAAGTGTCCAACTAGTCCACACTTCCAACACATAGGAGGACGTGATCTTCTAAATCTAGGGTAACTGTATTGCCCTGATGCAGAAACAGGCCTACCTTCACTTCTTTGGAACTTTTCAGAAGCTGTTGGGGAAATCACTCTTGAAATCTTCTCCAACTCAATTCCTTCTAGATGCCTCACTGACACCGGTCTTACTTGCTGCACTGTCTCCATTCTCAGTGCTACAGCAATCGCCTCATCCATTGACTTAGGGCCCACCGTTAAAACTTTCTCCCTCAGACTCTGATCATGTAACCCCCTAACAAACAAATGAACCAGCATACTTTCAGTACCTGGAGAGATTTCAGGTAAGGCTCTTCTTGCCAAAGTTTTCAATGCTTGGTGAAAAGTGCTTATATCTTCCTTATTGTCCTGTACCCGAGACATAAGGAGGGTCATGAAGCGCTGCTCTTGGTGACGAATCCCAAACCTAGCTTCCAATGCCTTAATCAGGTCATCATAGGTACAAGAAGGGCCCACTTGAGCAAGGACTTCTCTGGCAGTTCCTGAGAGTACTGAAGTGAGAGCAGCTGCCTTGTCCTGATCATTCCAACCGTTCCTTTCAGCTATTGTAGAAAACTGCAGGTAATACGATTCCCATTCCTCAGAGCCATTGAAGGGCATTGGTTTAAGTTGAATTGTTTGCCTGGTTACTGGTGGCATGGTAGGGCAGAGTGGAGTTGGGATACCTAAATTACTTTCACCCTTAACTGCCTGCACAATTTCCTTTAGCATAGCAGTCTGCATCTCGAGAATGCTTTGCATAGCTGAGGTGAATGAACTTAATTGGTCTTTCAGTGTGGTCTCTGCACTACTGCCTTGCTGTTGTATCACCTGGCGCAATTCACCCATGCAGGCACTCCTCTCCTCATCCCAAAACTGCATTAGCTGATCCAGTGAACCAAGGTTTCTTCTACTAGAGACCTCTAAAGGTGTTGGCTGAGGCTCTCCCTGCACTGTTTCCACCTGCTCTCCTCGTAATATCTGGTCTGGGGACTCACTGCCCACCCTGTCGACCGAATGGGAACGCACTGTTGACCTCGTGTTCATATCCCACCGCTGTCACCAATGTTATAAACTTAACAATTATAGAAGACTGCACTCATTGAAATCCAAACAACAAACTGAGTACTTTATTTATGCAACCAAATTGTCATATGGTAACCTTGTTTCCTAACACTATTCCCCTTCTTTTTCCAAGAGTTCAAGTCCGACTAAGATTATTGACAGTTCACATTCACCACTATCTATTCCAAATTTAGTTGATTGATTCAACCAAAGAATCAATAATATAGCACTTATTCTTCCAACGAACTTGCTTCCACCAATTTCGGCACTTGAATTTCTTCGTTTTCATGCCTTCAATTCTTCTAAACTTCCTGTTATGTAGACTGATGACATTGATCCATCTAGGTGCTTCATCGTTACTGTATTCATTGTTGAATTCTGTTTCACTATGAATTTTTCCTGCAACCTCATCGATGGTTGGCTTGCCCTCAACACCAAAAGCTTTTTCCAACTCTTTCTCGACAACACCTTGGATTGCTTCTTGGCGGGGAAGATCCTGCTCCGTAATCATTGATACCATACATTCAACAAGTTCCGTTAGTTCTAAAGATTCTTTCCGTGCGCCTATTTCCCTAGGTTTCATAGGTATCAATGCCACTTTGCTAGGTAAACCTAAATCTTTTTCCTCAGCAGGCTCTTTTTCATCTCGTGTTTCGGGTGCTGTTTCATCCCATGTTTCACCACCACTCTCTGCTTCAGTTTCAACAGGTGTTCCAGCAGGAGGTTCTTCTTGATGCTCAGATGATTTTGGTGGTTTTTCCTCGCCGGCTGCTTTGAGCTCCTCAATCGCTCCTTCATCCTTCTCTGTGGCCTCGTCAACAATCTTTTCCTCAGTACCCTCCTCGATTAGTATTTCTGAACAAGTTTCAGTAGGCTCTCCACTGCCTTTTGATATATCTTGGCTAGCGAACGAAGGCGAATCTCTCGTTTTCTCAGGTATTACCTTTTTGTCGTTTGTAACTAACACTTGATCGACTTGAGCAAGTTCTTGAGTATTCGATTCCGTTTCCACTGAAGTGTCTTTCACTTTTGGCATCTTCGTGACCTTTGGAAGAACAAAGTGACGAGGATATTTTGGGCATTTATTACCCAAATGTCCGGGTATACCACACCTCCAGCAAAAATACGACCCACTATGACGCAGAATGGCCACAATTTCAGGGCTTTGGTTGTCTAGTAAATTAGACTGGTTTCTTGTTTTTTCAACTCCATAGAAACAAAATG
The DNA here is from genome assembly GCA_030762985.1 of Adelphocoris suturalis. Lineage (NCBI taxonomy): Eukaryota > Metazoa > Arthropoda > Insecta > Hemiptera > Miridae > Adelphocoris > Adelphocoris suturalis. Next base: position 71,815,523 of record CM061043.1, read on the forward strand.
ACTTTTCCACATCTTCAAATTTCTCTACATTTCTACGATTGACTGCATCACACACCAAACCACAACTTCTGATCTCCCCCGTTGCATATTCGTCCAACTCATCCGCAATGTAGCTGTTACTGTCTGGGCTCGCTAGACTTTCTTCAGAATCAGCCAAAAATGTCCACTTTTGCAATTCCGGTACCGCTGTGAGCCGACCCCAGTGGAAAATGTTAACAGTGCTGAACTTGTCCGCCAGCCAGCTCAAAACATCCAGCCCAGAGACAGGACGAGAGCTGTGCCTCCGCGCCGTGAGCCGACCCCAGTGGAAAATGTTAACAGTGCTGAACTTGTCCGCCAGCCAGCTCAAAACATCCAGCCCAGAGACAGGACGAGAGCTGTGCCTCCGCGCCGTGAGCCGACCCCAGTGAAAAATGTTAACAGTGCTGAACTTGTCCGCCAGCCAGCTCAAAACATCCAGCCCAGAGACAGGACGAGAGCTGTGCCTCCGCGCCGTGAGCCGACCCCAGTGGAAAATGTTTACAGTGCTGAACTTGTCCGCCAGCCAGCTCAAAACATCCAGCCCAGAGACAGGACGAGAGCTGTGCCTCCGCGCCGTGAGCCGACCCCAGTGGAAAATGGTAACAGTGCTGAACTTGTCCGCCAGCCAGCTCAAAACATCTAGCCCAGAGACAGAGTACCTACTTGTAACAACAAGCCATCCACACCTAGTGGAATCTCAGCTCAAGGGCCACGAGGGTTTTTCCGACCTTTTTATTAATTGTCTTCAGACTCAGATTAACTTGAGAGTACAAGTAGTATGTGTACTATTTAGTATGTAGTACTAAGTAGTACTAAGTAGTATAAAACATTTCGAATAAAAATGACGAAGTGCTTTTATCAAACTTAATAACTCTTTTCGTGTCGTGCAGTAGTTCCTTTCTGCCTTAGATAAACACTTGCTGAAGTACGCAATCACACATTCTTTATCATTCTGAACCTGTGATAGCGCCAACAGCTCTGTCTGAAGCATCAGTATCCAGAATGAACACTTTACCATGAATTTACCACGGCGCAATTTCTAATTTAATATCCCACCGCTGTCACCAATTTTATAAACTTAACAATTATAGAAGACTGCACTCATTGTAATCCAAACAACAAACTGAGTACTTTATTTATGCAACCAAATTGTCATATGGTAATCTTGTTTCCTAACATTATTCCCCTTCTTTTTCCAAGAGTTCAAGTCCGACTAAGATTATTGACAGTTCACATTCACCACTATCTATTCCAAATTTAGTTGATTGATTCAACCAAAGAATCAATAATATAGCACTTATTCTTCCAACGAACTTGCTTCCACCAATTTCGGCACTTGAATTTCTTCGTTTTCATGCCTTCAATTCTTCTAACCTTCCTGTTATGTAGACATTGATCCATCTAGGTGCTTCATCGTTACTGTATTCATTGTTGAATTCTGTTTCACTATGAATTTTTCCTGCAACCTCATCGATGGTTGGCTTGCCCTCAACACCAAAAGCTTTTTCCAACTCTTTCTCGACAACACCTTGGATTGCTTCTTGGCGGGGAAGATCCTGCTCCATAATCATTGATACCATACTTTCAACAAGCTCCGTTAGTTCTAAAGATTCTTTCTGTGCGCCTATTTCCCTAGGTTTCATAGGTATCTGCAGTGATACGGAACACTACGAAATAATATTATTATAAATAACGCACTACACTTTTTCAAGGTAAAAACTGAACTAACTTTTTATTGTGAATTATTGTCTAACAACAACCGTTGTTATAATAATAACTACTGTCTGCTAACACTACATCTCCTTTTCTCAATGGTTTTTTCAATGGTCCAAATATCTTAACGGTGGTCGAGAAACCCTTCCACTTCTACTTATTTGCCTCTGGCCCTCTTCCATTCTTCCCATTGGGTTGTCTTGAGTGTTCCCTCTTCCTGTCATTTTATCATCTGCCTTCCCCTTCGGTATCATAATCAGATGCCAACGATTCCTCCTTACTTCTGATCCACTTTACACCTCTTCTTTTGTCAAAGTTCCGCTTAATCCGAACTTTTATCTTCCTATCTTCCTCTCTAAATTGTTTGATTTTCTGATCAGAGACTTTCAACATTTTTGAGGGATGCTAATGTTGTTCTAAGCTTAATTCCATACACCAATTCGGCTGGGGACGATCCTGACTCTAACGCCCGATGGCCACTGCATTCTCTGCTTCCCCATTTGACTGAGGAAAATTGGGGCTGCTCGTCACTGGTTGAAACCCATACTTTTTGGCAAATTCTACAAACTCTTCTGGGGTGAACTGGGTTCCTCCATCTGTGCGAACTTGAAGGGGTATGCCATGTCTAGCAAAGATGTTTTTCAATTTTCCGATTACTTCATTAGATGTCAACGTCCTGAGTTGAACTACTTCTAAGAATCTGAAGTAATAATCCTGAACGACAAGGTACCATTTTTCGTTGCATTTCATCAGATCTGCTCCGATTAAACACCATGGTTCGTTTGGAAGAGGTGTCGGAAGTAAAGGTTCTCTCCTGTTTTGTCTATGTTCTATGCACACTAGGCAGTTTTCCACTAGAGACTTTACATCTGTAGAGCAACCAGGCCACCATACAGATTCATGTGCTCGCTGCCGACACTTTACAACCCCTAAGTGCCCTTCGTGAATTTTCTGTAAAATATCTTTCCTGAGAGCTCTTGGTATGAATATTCGTCGACCCTTCACAATAAAGCCATCTTCTAACACTAGTTCATTACGATACTTCCAAAACACACAGTTTTTGTTCCAGCTGGCTTCCAATATTGACTTCTTCAAAACTTGACATTCCAAATCCGCTTCCTGGGCTTCTTTTATTTGGACCAAACGCTGGTCTGAACATGGAAGAGCTTCAACGATGCTTCGGACAAAGGGTTCTTCTTCATATTCAGCATTAAATTCCACTTCTCTGACAGTGTCTTCCCTACCTTGTGGATTGCGGGATAACCAATCTGCTGTGTGGTTTTCCTTCCCAGGTAGGTAAACAATGTGGTAATCAAAAATTTGCAACCTCAAGCGAAATCTTTGTAGTCGGGCCGATAGATCTGAAATCGGTTTCAACCCCAATATTTCCACTAGCGGCTTGTGGTCAGTATACAGCTGAAATTTTCGTCCAAGAATCAAGTGTGAAAACTTTTCACACGCCCACGTCAGACTCAGAGCCTCTTTCTCTATCTGGGCATAACGAGTCTCAGTTTCCGTCATACTTCTTGACGCAAAAGCAACAGGTCTCCATTCTTCATTATCCCTCTGCTCGATTACAGCCCCAAGGCCATAGGATGACGCATCAGCTGTTACACGAGTGTCCGCTTCAGTTCTGTAGCTGGCCAAGACTTTTGGACTTAGAGCAGTTGCTTTAAGGTCGTTGAAAGCACGTTCTTGAGGTTCTTCCCAAGACCAATTAGAACTTTTTTTTTAGTTGGCAACGGAGATTGGCTGTCTTATCCACAAGATTTGGGACAAACTTCATTATTTGATTAATCATTCCCAAAAATTGCCTTAATTCTGAAATATTCTCAGGTGCTCTCATATTGGCTATTGCTTTTGTTTTTTCTGGATCTGGGCTCAACCCTTTATCTGTTATTAGGTGACCTAGGAAGGTGACGCTCTTTAAACCAAAGGCACACTTGCTTTTATTGAGGGTGACCCCGTTCTCTTCTAACCTTCTAAGTACCTGTGACAACCTTTCATCATGCTCTTCCTCCGTCTTGCCCGTCACAAGTATATCGTCAGCTTGATTTACCACCCCTTCCATACCTGTAAGTAGTTGACTAATTCTCTTTTGGTAAACTTCTGGGCCAGAACAGACTCCAAAGGGTAAGCGCCTGAAATAAAAACGGCCAAAAGGGGTTATGAAAGTAGTTAAATTATAAGAAGATTCTTCCAGGGGAACTTGCCAGAACCCGTTTGCTGCATCAAGCTTACTGAAGAACTTCCCCGCCTCTAGTTTGGACAGGGACTCTTCGACTGAAGGGAGTTGGAGTAGTTCCCTTTTGACATATTGATTAAGCTTGGTATAATCTACGCAAAGCCGAATCCTACCTCCTTTTCGAGGTACAACCACAATTGGAGCACACCAATCTGTTGGTTCCGTGATTGGTTCGATCACCCCTTCACTGACCATTCGATCCAGTTCCCTTTTTACCTGCTCATGCAGCGAAACTGCCACTCGACGAGGTGACATGACCGCATATGGACGTGCATCTTCCTGAAGCACAATTTTGTATGGATGCCTCATGGTACCCATTCCAACAAATACTTTGGGATACATCTGTTCCACGCTTCCCCCATCAATCAAACTCACATTAAACGAAAGGAGTTCTAGCTTCAGCAAGGCATTCCTACTCATGAGTGGTGTATGTTGGCTGGCCAAGATGTAAATGTCTTCATCCAAACTCTTTTCCTTATACTGGATTTTTGCTGAACAAACCCCTTCAGTATGAAGTTTGGTACGACCGGGTCCATATAGTATTTTATTTGTTCTGTGGATCTGCAGACCTAGGGTATCCGCCATTTGCCTACCCATGACAGAAACATCCGCACCCGAATCCATTTTGAAAGATATTTCTCTACCATTTATTAGTACCAATACTGTAGGGCAAGAGTGTGAATCCATATTACCACTTATTTCTCCCAAATAGTTGAAGTCTTCGTCTCCCTCTCGAATCTCTCTCACACCCATCTTCTTGGAGCAACATGAAGCAAAATGACCCAAAAGTTTGCACTTTGAGCAACGCTCATTGTAGGCAGGGCATTGCCGAGGTCTGTGGGATTTTCCACATCTCTGACATCTGAAAGATCTATCCAGATTACTACTGGAAGGGGTTTTTGCCTTCACGGCCTCTATTTCGTCAGGGAACTGTTTAACTCCCGTCTCCCTAATGACGGATTGCTGTTTCGCCACAGCCTCGGACTGACGTGCTTTATTTATAGCTTTCTGAAGTGTGAGTGTGTCATCCATTTGAAGACCTTCCGATAATTTTGCATTATTGACTCCAATAACTATAAGGTCCCTTATTAGACTATCTTTTAGATGACCAAACTCACAACTCTCTGCTAATTTAAACAAATCATTGATAAAACTATCTACTGGCTCACTAGCTTCTTGTCGCCGCTTGAGAAACTTGGCCCTTTCGTACACAATATTTTTCTTCATGGATAAGTAATGATCAAAATAATATATAACGTCTTCGTATCTGAGCGACGCTTCCTCAAGAATGTTAAACGTGCGGTTAATAGTCTCGCCTTCTTGCCCCAAGGTATACAGTAACGTACTTATCTGTTGTAGGTCAGGTTTTAAGTACAATTCTGAAGCCAATCGAAATCTTTCAAATCGTACAATCCAACGGGACCACAATGCCGGTTTTTTGAAATCAAACTTATCTGGTGGCAAAAGGCTTAAAGTTCCAGTTAAAGGGAGATACTGGGTTGTTCGATTGGGTATTCTATCTGCATCGGCATTAAAATTACCAGAGGAAGAACAAAGTGACGAGGACGTTTTGGGCATTTATTACCCAAATGTCCGGGTATACCACACCTCCAGCAAAAATACGACCCACTATGACGCAGAATGGCCTCACTAATTTTATCCTCGTCTTCCTCACTTTTCAATGTGCTGTTGTCGGGTTTACCTACTGCAATTTCAGGGCTTTGGTTGTCTAGTAAATTAGACTGGTTTCTTGTTTTTTCAACTCCATAGAAACAAAATGACTTTTCCACATCTTCGAATTTCTCTACACTTCTACGATTGACTGCGTCACACACCAAACCACAACTTGTGATCTCCCCCGTTGCATATTCGTCCAACTCATCCGCAATGTAGCTGTTACTGTCTGGGCTCGCTAGACTTTCTTCAGAATCAACCAAAAATGTCCACTTTTGCAATTCCGGTACCGCTGTGAGCCGACCCCAGTGGAAAATGTTTACAGTGCTGAACTTGTCCGCCAGCCAGCTCAAAACATCCAGCCCAGAGACAGGACGAGAGCTGTGCCTCCGCGCCGTGAGCCGACCCCAGTGGAAAATGTTAACAGTGCTGAACTTGTCCGCCAGCCAGCTCAAAACATCCAGCCCAGAGACAGAGTACCTACTTGTAACAACAAGCCATCCACACCTAGTGGAATCTCAGCTCGAGGGCAAAGAGGGTTTTTCCGACCTTTTTATCAATTCTCTTCAGACTCAGATTAACTTGTGAGTACAAGTAGTATGAGTACTATGTAGTATGTAGTACTAAGTAGTATACAACATTTCGAATAAAAATGACGAAGTGCTTTTATCAAACTTAATAACTCCTTTCGTGTCGTGCAGTAGTTCCTTTCTGCCTTAGATAAACACTTGCTGAAGTACGCAATCACACATTCTTTATCATTCTGAACCTGTGATAGCACAGCGCCAACAGCTCTGTCTGAAGCATCAGTATCCAGAATGAACACTTTACCATGAATTTACCACGGCGCAATTTCTAATTTAATATCCCACCGCTGTCACCAATGTTATAAACTTAACAATTATAGAAGACTGCACTCATTGAAATCCAAACAACAAACTGAGTACTTTATTTATGCAACCAAATTGTCATATGGTAACCTTGTTTCCTAACACTATTCCCCTTCTTTTTCCAAGAGTTCAAGTCCGACTAAGATTATTGACAGTTCACATTCACCACTATCTATTCCAAATTTAGTTGATTGATTCAACCAAAGAATCAATAATAGCGCACTCATTCTTCCAACGAACTTACTTCCACCAATTTCGGCACTTGAATTTCTTCGTTTTTATGCCTTCAATTCTTCTAACCTTCCTGTTATGTAGACTGATGACATTGATCCATCTAGGTGCTTCATCGTTACTGTATTCATTGTTGAATTCTGTTTCACTATGAATTTTTCCTGCAACCTCATCGATGGTTGGCTTGCCCTCAACACCAAAAGCTTTTTCCAACTCTTTCTCGACAACACCTTGGATTGCTTCTTGGCGGGGAAGATCCTGCTCCGTAATCATTGATACCATACTTTCAACAAGCTCCGTTAGTTCTAAAGATTCTTTCCGTGCGCCTATTTCCCTAGGTTTCATAGGTATCAATGCCACTTTGCTAGGTAAACCTGAATCTTTTTCCTCAGCAGGCTCTTTTTCATCTCGTGTTTCGGGTGCTGTTTCATCCCATGTTTCACCACCACTCTCTGCTTCAGTTTCAACAGGTGTTCCAGCAGGAGGTTCTTCTTGATGCTCAGATGATTTTGGTGGTTTTTCCTCGCCGGCTGCTTTGAGCTCCTCAATCGCTCCTTCATCCTTCTCTGTGGCCTCGTCAACAATCTTTTCCTCAGTACCCTCCTCGATTAGTATTTCTGAACAAGTTTCAATAGGCTCTTCACTGCCTTTTGATATATCTTGGCTAGCGAACGAAGGCGAATCTCTCGTTTTCTCAGGTATTACCTTTTTGTCGTTTGTAACTAACACTTGATCGACTTGAGCAAGTTCTTGAGTATTCGATTCTGTTTCCACTGAAGTGTCTTTCACTTTTGGCATCTTCGTGACCTTCGGAAGAACAAAGTGACGAGGACTTTTTGGGCATTTATTACCCAAATGTCCGGGTATACCACACCTCCAGCAAAAATACGACCCACTATGACGCAGAATGGCCTCACTAATTTTATCCTCGTCTTCCTCACTTTTCAATGTGCTGTTGTCGGGTTTACCTACTGCAATTTCAGGGCTTTGGTTGTCTAGTAAATTAGACTGGTTTCTTGTTTTTTCAACTCCATAGAAACAAAATGACTTTTCCACATCTTCAAATTTCTCTACATTTCTACGATTGACTGCATCACACACCAAACCACAACTTCTGATCTCCCCCGTTGCATATTCGTCCAACTCATCCGCAATGTAGCTGTTACTGTCTGGGTTCGCTAGACTTTCTTCAGAATCAGCCAAAAATGTCCACTTTTGCAATTCCGGTACCGCTGTGAGCCGACCCCAGTGGAAAATGTTTACAGTGCTGAACTTGTCCGCCAGCCAGCTAAACATCCAGCCCAGAGACAGGACGAGAGCTGTGAGTCCGCGCCGTGAGCCGACCCCAGTGAAAAATGTTAACAGTGCTGAACTTGTCCGCCAGCCAGCTCAAAACATCCAGCCCAGAGACAGGGCGAGAGCTGTGCCTCCGCGCCGTGAGCCGACCCCAGTGGAAAATGTTAACAGTGCTGAACTTGTCCGCCAGCCAGCTCAAAACATCCAGCCCAGAGGCAGGGCGAGAGCTGTGCTTCCGCGCCGTGAGCCGACCCCAGTGGAAAATGTTAACAGTGCTGAACTTGTCCGCCAGCCAGCTCAAAACATCCAGCCCAGAGACAGAGTACCTACTTGTAACAACAAGCCATCCACACCTAGTGGAATCTCAGCTCGAGGGCCACGAGGGTTTTTCCGACCTTTTTATCAATTCTCTTCAGACTCAGATTAACTTGTGAGTACAAGTAGTATGAGTACTATGTAGTATGTAGTACTAAGTAGTATACAACATTTCGAATAAAAATGACGAAGTGCTTTTATCAAACTTAATAACTCCTTTCGTGTCGTGCAGTAGTTCCTTTCTGCCTTAGATAAACACTTGCTGAAGTACGCAATCACACATTCTTTATCATTCTGAACCTGTGATAGCACAGCGCCAACAGCTCTGTCTGAAGCATAAGTATCCAGAATGAACACTTCACCATGAATTTACCACGGCGCAATTTCTAATTTAATATCCCACCGCTGTCACCAATGTTATAAACTTAACAATTATAGAAGACTGCACTCATTGAAATCCAAACAACAAACTGAGTACTTTATTTATGCAACCAAATTGTCATATGGTAACCTTGTTTCCTAACACTATTCCCCTTCTTTTTCCAAGAGTTCAAGTCCGACTGAGATTATTGACAGTTCACATTCACCACTATCTATTCCAAATTTAGTTGATTGATTCAACCAAAGAATCAATAATAGCGCACTCATTCTTCCAACGAACTTACTTCCACCAATTTCGGCACTTGAATTTCTTCGTTTTCATGCCTTCAATTCTTCTAACCTTCCTGTTATGTAGACTGATGACATTGATCCATCTAGGTGCTTCATCGTTACTGTATTCATTGTTGAATTCTGTTTCACTATGAATTTTTCCTGCAACCTCATCGATGGTTGGCTTGCCCTCAACACCAAAAGCTTTTTCCAACTCTTTCTCGACAACACCTTGGATTGCTTCTTGGCGGGGAAGATCCTGCTCCGTAATCATTGATACCATACTTTCAACAAGCTCCGTTAGTTCTAAAGATTCTTTCCGTGCGCCTATTTCCATAGGTTTCATAGGTATCAATGCCACTTTGCTAGGTAAACCTGAATCTTTTTCCTCAGCAGGCTCTTTTTCATCTCGTGTTTCGGGTGCTGTTTCATCCCATGTTTCACCACCACTCTCTGCTTCAGTTTCAACAGGTGTTCCAGCAGGAGGTTCTTCTTGATGCTCAGATGATTTTGGTGGTTTTTCCTCGCCGGCTGCTTTGAGCTCCTCAATCGCTCCTTCATCCTTCTCTGTGGCCTCGTCAACAATCTTTTCCTCAGTACCCTCCTCGATTAGTATTTCTGAACAAGTTTCAATAGGCTCTTCACTGCCTTTTGATATATCTTGGCTAGCGAACGAAGGCGAATCTCTCGTTTTCTCAGGTATTACCTTTTTGTCGTTTGTAACTAACACTTGATCGACTTTAGCAAGTTCTTGAGTATTCGATTCTTTTTCCACTGAAGTGTCTTTCACTTTTGGCATCTTCGTGACCTTCGGAAGAACAAAGTGACGAGGTTTTTTTGGGCATTCAGTACCCAAATGTCCGGGTATACCACACCTCCAGCAAAAATACGACCCACTATGACGCAGAATGGCCTCACTAGTTTTATCCTCGTCTTCCTCACTTTTCAATGTGCTGTTGTCGGGTTTAGCTACTGCAATTTCAGGGCTTTGGTTGTCTAGTAAATTAGACTGGTTTCTTGTTTTTTCAACTCCATAGAAACAAAATGACTTTTCCACATCTTCAAATTTCTCTACATTTCTACGATTGACTGCATCACACACCAAACCACAACTTCTGATCTCCCCCGTAGCATATTCGTCCAACTCATCCGCAATGTAGCTGTTGCTGTCTGGGTTCGCTAGACTTTCTTCAGAATCAGCCAAAAATGTCCACTTTTGCAATTCCGGTACCGCTGTGAGCCGCCCCAGTGAGCCGACCCCAGTGGAAAATGTTCCGCGCCGTGACAGTGCTGAACTTGTCCGCCAGCCAGCTCAAAACATCCAGCCCAGAGACAGGACGAGAGCTGTGCCTCCGCGCCGTGAGCCGACCCCAGTGAAAAATGTTAACAGTGCTGAACTTGTCCGCCAGCCAGCTCAAAACATCCAGCCCAGAGGCAGGGCGAGAGCTGTGCCTCCGCGCCGTGAGCCGACCCCAGTGGAAATGTTAACCGTGCTGAACTTGTCCGCCAGCCAGCTCAAAACATCCAGCCCAGAGACAGGACGAGAGCTGTGCCTCCGCGCCGTGAACCCCAGTGCTGCTGAACTTGTCCGCCAGCCAGCTCAAAACATCCAGCCCAGAGACAGAGTACCTACTTGTAACAACAAGCCATCCACACCTAGTGGAATCTCAGCTCGAGGGCCACGAGGGTTTTTCCGACCTTTTTATCAATTCTCTTCAGACTCAGATTAACTTGAGAGTACAAGTAGTATGAGTACTATGTAGTATGTAGTACTAAGTAGTACTAAGTAGTATAAAACATTTTGAATAAAAATGAAGAAGTGCTTTTATCAAACTTAATAACTCTTTTCGTGTCGTGCAGTAGTTCCTTTCTGCCTTAGATAAACACTTGCTGAAGTACGCAATCACACATTCTTTATCATTCTGAACCTGTGATAGCACAGCGCCAACAGCTCTGTCTGAAGCATCAGTATCCAGAATGAACACTTTACCAGGAATTTACCACGGCGCAATTTCTAATTTAATATCCCACCGCTGTCACCAATGTTATAACTTTCAAGGGTGAGATATTAAATTAGAAAAATAGTAACAACTTTCGTACTTGAGATCAATCACACAACAACTGGTTTTTTATTTAGAAACACAACAATAAACAAGTCAACAAGATGGTAAATATGCAACCCTAAAAACTGGAGTTGGTTTTCATTTCCCAACACTATATATATATATGAAACGAAAGGTACCCAGAATAGTTTTAAGTGTAAAATGTGGTATATTTGAGTTTTGAAAAAACAATTTTCATCTCCCGAAAGTGAAAACAAGGCTTCCCCTACCTACAGGTAGTCTCAAAAGTAATAAATATAAATATTGTCAATAAAACATTCAAACAGCATAGGTAGGAATTAGTTGGGTTATTATGGGAATGAATGATGAGAAATCTGTGTTAGGAGATTTGCCTCGAAAAGCCGAATCCACCCGTACTGCTTCTCCTTTGATTACTGTAGATTTAGCTCGTAGTGAGACGAAGTAGTGGAACGGTGAGGAGGTGCCGTTTGGACTGGGTCCAAAGGACCTATTGGGCCGGTGTGATCGTGGGGGTCCCCAAGCTTGTTCGGTTTCTTGAAATCCTTTTTGGCTTCCAGATAGCAGCATCGTCGGTAGCAATCCCAGTGGAAACCCAGCAGTAATGCAAAACAAGAGGAACCGACTGCCAACCTTCCAAGCACATTCATATGCCTCCTAGCAGGTTTTGTGTATTCGGTCCAATTCAAGCAGTTGGCTCGAGCAAATAATTTATTAATCCCCAGAGAGTTTTTTGGGTTGTTCCTAATTCCTCCTTCCCTTTACATACACCTAAATTAACCTAGTAAAATCCCTCTACAACTTTTCACTTATTGGATTGGTACCTATGCGATCGTATCGTTCTTGAGTGTAGCATTCTTGGTTCCATCATGTCAATTCACAGACGATTCGTGTATGTCGTTGTACCTCAAATAATACTTTAACTTTCTAGGTAAAATTTTCCATTAAGGACCTTTGTAACCGCCGAGTTAAAAAACATGTGCCAATTTGGGTGGGCAGTATAGCTTCCTCACATCCTGTAACATGTATAGAAATACTTGAAGGACAGTACGAGCCGACGTCATAAGAAATTAATGTTTGCGCACGTACACAAACGAATCCTACGGCATTCTATGGCAATAAAATTTATAGAGAAACGACTAGGAACTAAACCGCACAATCCTTGAAAATTTCATAAGACTCGGTCCATTAAGTAGTCTCGGAGTTTTGTTTGTGTCAATTAATTTTAGTTTTGCGCATGCGCTATAACTATCACTTCACCAACCGCTATTTAATTCATATGGAATTTCCCTGGAACATATACCCATCTAATCCCCGAGTTTGAACGAAATCAGACCAATAGATGTCATGAGAAATCGACATCATAATAAATTAACGTTTGCGCATGCGCACTGGCTACCATTTACGTGCCGGCAATGAAAGTTATAGGGGACCGTCTAGATGCTGTCCCGCACAACCCCCGAGAATTCCATCAAAATCGATCCATTAGATTTGGAGTATTGCCTGTGCCAATCGATATTAGTTTCGCGCATGCACAATGGTTATTACTCAACCAATTGCGATATAATTTATAGGGCATTCTTCTAGAACATATACCAAATTTCCTGCCGAGTTTGAACGAAATCAAACCAACAAATGATGAGAAATCAGTTATATGAGAAATTCTCGTTTGCGGATGCGCACAGACTACTACAGTCTGTACTACTACTACAGCCGTTCGGTATCGAATCGAATCCCTAGCATCGATGTAACCGTTATCGAATCAAACTGCCGATTTCGCTCTGATTTATTGTAGCTGCTAATTTATTTACTATTCAACATGTTTATGATACTAATCTACATGCACAACTAATCTGAATTTTTACTGAGGGAGTGACTACTTGATGCTATGTAATCGTGAGATGCGAGCTTCCGAACATGCAGACCTCCAAACTACACCCATCATTAGAGTGATTCTTACAGAAGTGGGCAGAAGTGATGTACCGACCAGTTGTGGCGACTCAATAAAGATTTGAGAGCTGGGAAAGGACTTAAATTGTAGTATAGGTTTTTATCTAGAGCCTTTTTTTTTCTTTCAAGTTATTTTTATTCCTTTATTTTAGAAAATTAACAATATATGGTAAAATTTTCATCGACCTGTCCTGTAATTTCAAGCTTCAGTAAAGCTCTTTCCATTTTAGAATTTGGACTTGATTCCATTTTTTCTACATTAGCACAATTCCTGAGATGCGTTTCTGACGATTAAAATACATTTAGAACCACTAGAAAATTATATCTGAACGGAAACTGCGCGTAACCGAGCATCAACCGTCATCAACCTGGCCAATATCGTTATTCGATTTTTCACGGGCACAGGTTTATTTCGGCGGGATTTTTTGTCCCCATATTATTTGCGCGCTTTTCAGTTACCTAAAAACTTACCATTTTTTTATTCAGTCAACATTCGGTAGTCGAGGTAGACGAGTGCTGGATCGTGGGATGGTCAACACAATCGTCAGGGACCTGTCCACTGTTTATAATTGAGTACTTGAACTCAATTTTTTCGTTTGCTATTTTTAATGTGCACCGAACGGTCTAGTTTTATTTTATATGCCGACTTTGACAAAGAGCTTGCCACAAGTTAGAACATATGTGTAAAACTGACAAATCATCATCGTCCTGTCCATCATCAACCGGTCCTCTCCTGAAAATTCGAGGACAGGACGATGATGAAGAAGACAGTACGCTGAGGAAGAAGGCAAATCTATTATGTTTTTCGGATTTTATTTTAGTTTTAAGTATTCCCGTATTCTCGCATTCATCAATCCAATATTTACGTTCTGAACATCCAAGCAAATTCAAGGAAATCCTGGACAGGGCGATGATGACAATTGTGAGAATCTACGGGTCGCATCTCTGACCTGTTCACCAGTTTTCAATTATTTATTTCCTTAATTAGTAAAGGCGCTACTGTTTTGATTCGCGTTGAATCTCGATACATACGATATTGGAGCCCGAGGCAGTCGGACGAAAAGCCCCAACCTGGAATGGTTGTTTACTTTACTTTTACTTTTACTTTTTATAAGATATTAGAGAGCATCTGTGATTTATTTTCAGTTCGATTGGAAAAATTTTTCTTTTTTCAAGAGTCAAACTCGAAACTGCCCTTTTCTGTGGGAATCACCCATTAACGGAAAAGGTCCAATATAGATTAGTTGATGGGTAAACTCGCACCTCAAAATTACATAATCGCATCTCAAGTACCTAGTCAATCTTTTAGTAAAAATTCAGATTATTTGGAGTAATACATTAGTATCATTTGTTGAATAGTAAATAAATTAGCAGCTCAGTCAGAGTGAAATTGCCAGTTTGATTCGATAATAGTCACATCGATGCTGGGGGATTCGATTCGATCCGAACGCTCAGCTACCTCCATACTGCCAGGTTTGCTGCTATCGAGATTTGAATCTGGCCTGCTCCATTTTTGTATTGTCAGAATATAAACAGATCATTCCTAATCTGGTTCAGTTTCTGATTCGGCTGTTTAAAAACAAGGAAGTCTTTGATGGATGACTGAAATTCAGTCTTTTTGAAATAACTAATAATTTAATAAATAAAGGTTTGCCTATTATTTGCTTGGTAATTCAATTGAGGCTGTGCCGTCAGGCATCCCAAAATTAGGACACCTCAATTTATTTTTTTAAATAAAGTTGTCGTCTGTTTTTCTGTATTGAGCAGGATGTTAACTTGCTACAATTTCCACTGAATTTCGTTTTTTACGTATTCAATGCACAACTTCTGGAGCAAATTTTCTGAAAAATGCATGTTCTAGCAGGTAAATCTGGTCACACTTTGATTTGAGGAAAATATATAAATAAATCGTCCAAAAGAAATACTTCAAAGACTAAACTATCTATTTGTAAGGAACGCGAGAGTTTAAATTGGTATTTCCTGTTAAAATGAGCAACCTTATTACTAGTTTGAAGGACGTACCCGAAAGGACGGAACTATGTTGGCATGTTCCCCAAAGTGGAAAAACGACCATGGTTTTCCAGTATCGGCGAGGAAAAACAAAAAAAAATACTTCAAAACTATTTCTCGGCTGAGGACTGGCCACGGTATTACCAACAAATACCTCCATATGATCGGCAAAGTACAGTCCCCGGGATGCAGATCATGCCCGGAAGAAATAGAAACTCTAGAGCACGTCATTTTCAACTGCCCCCACTACGAAACTCAACGGCAAAAATTGTTCCAAGCCATATCACGAGAAGCAGAGCAACCATTCAATATGTGCCACGTTTTGAGTTTGAACAATCAGAACATACACGATTCGTTATATGACTTTTTTGTGTCAATCAATTTTAGTATTTGAAGCAAATTAATGTAAATATTCTGTAAATACTTACTGTAATCGAATAATTGTAAAATTATGGTTGAATGGCTATTTGCCTATACCAATAAAAAAAATTAAAAAAAAAAAAACTGATTTTAATCCTTCATGCATCATTATCGTTACGAACTACTGACTGGGTATTAAGTAATCTTGGATTTAACATGATTAACTTGTAGTCGTTGATACCTTTTAGAAGATTGATTTTTATTTGTTCAATACAGGAATACATAATGTGTACAAAATCTTATGGTACCGAACGGCTCATCGATTGAATTGATTTAGGAATTAACAGTAATCCATATATTTATAGTTATACACTTAAAATCATATCATATTACTTATAACCCACTTTTATTCTTTCCGTTAGTCACGAACACCTACAGGAGATTTTTACATTCCCAATTTCATAAAAGCGCGGATGACGCATTGGTGCGGTTGTCTAACATACTGGGTCCGAACCTTCAAATCCCATATAATATACCATTTGTCTTCCTACAACTCTTGAAAAAATCGCTATCGCCAATCATAATTTTAATTTTGCATTGATGTTGCTTTTCGACTTGATGATAATAAAATCATCAATACAGTCCGCTATAGAATAAGTTGTTCTTCATGATCACAATCTAAGTCAAGTTAACGCACGCTATCAGGCTCTGATACGGATGGCTTTTGTTTTGTCATATCAATTCGGGTTGAGAACCTCCTCTTTAGCGTTGTTTATTCTACAAGAGGCCCCGCTTGAGAGAGAGCAAGAGATTTTCAGCACGATTCGGGAAGTTAATACGGGTGACATTGGCTTGCTGAGTGTGTTCACAAAGGGGATTATGCCCGATTATAAGGGTCGGTCAACTGCAGGTGGCTGGAAGGATTAGGACAATGGGATCTCACTAGCTATACAAACACCAGCGGTAGCGTGACACAATGAACCTTCTCAGGGTTAAGTATAATCTGCTAAAGCGTTACCTATATAATTCACAGTCGAAGACACCATGACTTCTATTTTCCTTCAGTTATCTTTAGAATAGCAAAATTATACAGGACCATATTAACTCCTTCATTTTAAATAACTGAGTTACAACGGAAATTAAGAGATAATCGAATCACTCTTACAGAGTCGATGTATGTACTGAGGGGTAGGTACGATGGATGTACTATGGTTTAAAACATTCATTTGCAAAACTGATGATTATCATAGTTTGAAAACGCATATCATCATAGATGAAACATAATACTGAGTAAGGAAGGTCGACGACGATAATGCTATACTTGCGTATCCATTCAACTTGCTGCTAGTTTATTTAAAATCATATTGAAGTATAATATATAATGTAGAAGTCAAATTAAAGTCCATTCAGCTTACTGTTAGTTTATTCAATCACGTTGAATTCTAATACACAATGCAGAAGTCAAGCATTTAGATATATATATATATATATATATATATATAGATATATATATATATATATATATATATATATATATATATATATATATCGCACCCGTCCTAGAATAAGGGTACAACTCAAAAATCGCGATTTTTG
Source organism: Adelphocoris suturalis (assembly GCA_030762985.1). Lineage (NCBI taxonomy): Eukaryota > Metazoa > Arthropoda > Insecta > Hemiptera > Miridae > Adelphocoris > Adelphocoris suturalis. The sequence goes on from CM061043.1 coordinate 71,832,556, forward strand.
AGTTAGTTGTGGTACTGAGAAGTAGAAACGGTCTAGTTTGTCTATAGAAGGTGGAGATATGTGTAGGGCACTCTAATTCCGCTAGAGAGTGCGTGTGTCTTTCTTCTATGGAGGGAGTAACCAATTCACGTCCTAGGAAGAAAGACACAACTCAGTTGAGTTCACGCAGTCTGTGTCTCGTTTTGAGTTGTTTCCTTTTTGGTGGACAATTTTCACTTGTGTCTTTCTTTTCTGAACATTTTGGCTCCTGACTGGTGAGATTTTAGTGTTTGAGTTGGAACAACTCAAAAATTCTTAAAAAATCAACAAAACCGTTCCCCCCACTCCCATTCCCACTGGCAAAAAAACTATTTATTCACCATGGGGCGTTAGAGTAATAATGTAGGAAATAAATCTCGCAAAGATAAATTATGTTCATCGTGTTCCAAAGAACGGGTAGCGAATGGTGTGGTAGAAAAACTTTGAATGCGATTTGCCGAAAATGAAAATTTTTGAGTTGTACCCTTATTCTAGGATGGGTGCGATATATATATATATATATATATATATATATTTTAATTTAATGGTTTAAGCAGCACCTCAACCAGAAGGGTCATCAGCGGCATTGAAAAAGGTGCCCAAAGGTACACTGCAGGTGGCACGATTTCAAAGGGGGCCATGCTGCCCTTCACCATCAAACGGAGTGCCATCACGGACTCCACTGGCAAATCGGAGGGTAAAAAAATAAGGGGTACAGTGATGTCCACTGTTTAGCCTCTAGAGCAGATAAAAAAACCTAAAAAATAAATTAATACAATTAAGACTAGATCTATAATAGACTAATAAATAAATATATGTTACTACATATAATCGCCAATGAAAAATAAAAATATAACTAGATTAGTACAAAAATATATCACAGATCAGACATCACAGTTCGTAGTAGAGCTTAGTGGCTCTAAGGTACGACAACAGGAACCGGACCTTGTCTGGTCCAGATAAAACGTCAACCCACTGAGTGGGCCGATGCTGGACTCGGAGGTCCATGAGGTATGGGCAGTCCTCCAGGAAATGGCGGATAGACATATCATCCCCACACCTCCCACACAGTCCTGAAGGACACCACCAGACCAGTGACCCCACCCTGCCATTGCTCATGCCAGATGGAATTGGCTTTATGTTACATGTAGGAGATTTGATTCTCAATGCGTATAGGCAGCATATCGATGGATTTATCACCAATGACTCTCCTCGCAAGGGCATCAGCACACTCGTTGCCATGAATAACCACACGGCTTGGCACCCACATAAAAGTTATGGTTGAGCCCAATGTTGAGGCTCGGTGTAGCGATACACGTAGTCTTTGTATTAGAGGATCATCAGAATTTGAATCCCTGATTGCCGCGATGGTACTTAGAGAATCGCTACAGATCACATAATTCCCAACTTCCTACAACTGACAGTGTCCAACTGCCAGTGTCACTGCCCACAGTTCTGCTGTGAACACAGAAGCGATAGGTGATAAGCGCCTAGTGACTTGGAAGTTGGGACTCCATAGAGCAAGGCCAACAACATCAGGTGTCTTTGAACAGGAGAGTGTGTGAAGTATATCGCTGGATGGCTTCATTGTAACGGCGTTTGAGGATGTGTGGGGGTGTATTTCCCTTGATCCCAACCTTCATGCGAAGATCAACGCGCATACCAGACAAGGTTCAAGGTGGGGCAGGGGGCACTTCATATAGAGGACCAGAGGGTATCTCTCTATGCTATCCCATCTGGTGAGCTCCTGAACACGAATACCCAAAGGGCGAGTTCGTGTTTGGAGCCAATAGTAAGTGTCATTCGGGGGGGTGAATGAACATGTCATGCAGGGAATGCCAAGGATTATAGCACAAGCGCTCATTTAGATATAATTTGTTGTTCCACTATGGAAAAGGAGAAACAAATTGCGAGCACAGCAAAAAATAGTTCAACTCATGCAGCATTATAATTATTTGTGTTTTTTGTTTATTAATTTTTTAAACTTATTTATTTCCTATATTTTATATATATTTTTCTTAGAGCACTTATTGTGCAGAGAAACTGTTGACTATGAAATTTATGAAAAATAAACCTTTTCAAAATATCATTCTGCTATTCAAACCAGTTTTAGGTTTTGGACGAAGGGGTATGAACTTTTTTTTGTTTTTAATACTTTTAAATGAAAGAATGAATGATTGTATCCAATGAATTTGGACACAAACCAAACTCAACTAAATAGATATTAGTAGCTCTTTTTCTACGTTAGTCACAGCGAGTAGGAGATGAGAGGATACTAGTTACTTTTTGAAACTGCGAAAAATCATTGAAAAAGCTATTCATCTTTTTTAATTCAATTGCGTGTTTAATAACGTTCCGTTATTTAGACAGTTAAAATTATAACAATTTGTATAAAAAAGGCCGTCTGTCAAATTGGTTTTTTAAAATTAAACTCCAACGTTTCTCCCCAGGTCAACCTCCCGAAGTCAAATATCTCCAACTCAAGTGGACAACTGCAAGTCTCAAGACTCTGCAAGAGAACAAAAACTTACTTGCTCTAAGTTTTAAGGCTTACTTTGGGCTAAGATTAAGGCCTACAAGGGGGCGGTAACTGTAGTAATGACTAAAGATGATTATGAAAACGAGGCCGAAAAAATGCTAGATGATGAACAAGTCTACAAAAAACTACGCTCAGATCCGACTGAAAAAACCGAAAGTGGGGCAAATAAACTAGTTAACTTTATGGTTAGATAGTATAATAGATGAGATGACAAAGAAAACACTTAGAACCTATAAATCTGTTGCTCTAAAGTGGTATGGTCTGCCCAAAATTCACAAAGATAATCCCAAGACACTACGACCTATAGTCTCTTGTATCAATTCCCCAACCTACAATTTCAGCCTACACTTAATCAAATACCTCAAAGCAATTACAGTGAGCATTGCGTTTAATGTAAAGAACTCTTATGAGATGAAGGCATTGTTAGACGGAATTCAAAGAAGACCTAGGCACAGATTCGTATCTTTCGATGCAAATTCCATGTTTACATCAATACCACCTGCCCTGGTTATGAAAATCGTAGGTGAAAGATGGGACGTTGTCCAACGGAAGCTCAATAATTAAGAGAAAAAAAGTTCCTAGATGCACTGAATTATTTCATTTGGAAGGATCAAGTGTATTTGCAAACAATGGGATTAGCCACGGGAAATCCGCTTAGTCCAATTACGATCGACATCGTCCTGGGTACCCCATCAAAATGGTAGACCAAATATACTTAGCACACTTCAAAAAAACACTCAGAACAGTATACCTTCAACTCAACAACAGCAACAATCAGTCCGATATTATTCAATGCCTCGCGTGAAAGCGGTGGCAGAACAAATGGCAAAGATTTTTGAACCCTATAAACACGTAAAAATTTCATTTCGAACACTTAATATAAACAGATCACTCTTTTCCAAACTAAAAGATATCATACCAAAAGAACAACGTTCAGACTTGGTCTACCAGATCCCTTGTGGTAGTGGTGGGTAAAGAGAAGTGTATGTGGGGGAAACGTGTCAGTTAGTTCGGCGTCGTTTTTCAAAACATGAATGGGATCTACGACAAGAAGATACAAAAAACGCGTTGGTCACCCATTCCAGTTCTTTAGGACATACTATGGACTTCGAAAATTACAAAATTGTAGGACGAGAATCAAATTTGCAAAAAAAAAAAAAAATTCTAGAAATGGTTAAGATAAAAAATTCAAATTCAATTAACTTCCAAAAAGACACTCGAACCTTTAGCAAAATTTACTCGTATTTGACTGATGGGCTCTAAATTTATAATTACCGCCACCAGCAAACTGGGTAAAACATACGAAAATACATCGTTACCTATATAAATGTAAACGATTTTAAATTTGATTTTCAAAAAACTCATAACTTCAAATTCGATTTTTAACACACAAAAAAAAAAAAAAAAAAAAAAACTATAAGTAAATAGATATTTTAGATTTTTGAATATTAATCTCCCTGAAGAAACCCCAGTTCCTGATGAGAAACGTTGGAGTTTAATAAAAAATAAAAAAACAATTTAAGGATAGAAGGCCTTTTTTAAAAAGCTTGCATGGTTAATGTCAAAACTCTCGGAAATGGATATACCTAGCTGTGTTTAAAAATTATTCTGAATCCCTTTCTCGACCACATTTTAAAGTTTTTCATTGATAAATACAACATTTTAAAGAAATTTAATTACTTGCTGCAGTAAAACTTTTTAGCATATTGTGTTGAACGAGTTTTTTTTTTTTTAACATGGAACATGTTTTAGCCTTGAGTTAACTGCTCAAAAACGTTACGCGAGATTGTCACGAAATTTTCCTATGATTTTCAAGTACAACCAAGCCGTTGCTGCGGAAATGAAACTTCGTTAGTTTTCGTCGGACATAAATCGTTCTCCATTCGTTGGAAAGCTCTCGAGCTTTTCTTTTTTCGACATTTTGGCTGGGGGTCAAGGAATTTTTCGCGACACTTTTTTCCCCGACCGACACTTTTTTTCCCCGACCGGCATTTTTTCTATTGATTTTTAAGTACAACCAATGCGTTACTAGCGAAATGTAACTCCCTTAGTTTCCATAGCAGCAAAATCGTTCGCCACTTTTTGGAATGCTCTAATTTTATCATAACATCTCATGATCCCTAAGCCATTGTTGGGTCAAGGAAAGCTGATTTATATCGCTAAGTTATAAATTTTCTCCACACAAAATCCAACGCTCCGGCACTTTAGATTATTATTAACTCGAAAAGTGAAGGCTAGGTAGAATTTCTATTGATTTTTCACGTACAACCAATGAGTTACTAGGGAAGAGTAACTCCCATAGTTTTCATAGTAGGAAAATCGTTCGCCACTTTTTGGAATGCTCTAATTTTATCACAACATCTCATGACCTCTAAGCCATTGTAGTGTCAAGGAATGGTGATTTATTACTCTAAGTTATAAACTAATATAACCATAATGGAATAATCTTGAGAAAAGAAGGTACTACATGGTTGGTATACAATTGAGTAGTAGGTACCAACTGGTAAGCAGTAGGTACTAGATATATCCATGATCTTTTGTTTTTCCCATCAAGGGAGAAATTTTCTTAGACGCCTTCCAACATCGACCCTCGTAGGTAAAACGTGTTGTTGATTAAAACATTGCTTGCATCGCAGGAAATTCCATTTGGATACTAGGTATGTAAATGAAAACACTTTTTGATATACAATCACATAGGCTTATTATTGGTAATAATAAACCAAAACACGTTTTTAAACGTAAGCATACTTTTCTTTTGGTAAAACTAAAATTGACTAGACCGTTCAAAAGCTGACAGCTTGAGGGTTTCTTTCGAAGAGCGCCCGCCGAAAACTGGAAACAGAAAATCGGAAGAAAAATCGTCGATTTCAAATATTCTTTCCGATTTTGTACTTTTACGTAGATTTTCTTTTTCTGTGTTTTTGAATCACGTTATCTAAAACACAATTACCTATTACTTATAACACAATTATTTACTTACAATAAATTATTCTTCAACTTGTACATGGTTCAAAAACCTAGATAACATGAAACTGTTCTCATTCAAATTACTCAGATAACAATAAATTAATAGCTTATCTCTGATCCTCACTATCCGACGTTTCTTTGAATTCTGAGAAGGAAAATATTGACAACGGCTGTTGTTTATTTCTCGGAATCATACGTTTACTGAAACCTGGTATTTCGAGACAGAGTTGTCTGCACTAATTGAAATCTAACTGAAGCCGTTGGAATCTCAGCTCAATGAAAGTTGGGCCTTGTTCGTTCTTTCCTCGATGTTTTCAATTATTTTATTCACGAAAGAACAAGAAATTTGAGCCATAATTAGAGCTCTTCAGGTGGGAGTCTGTTTGAAGTAAGTACTTGGAATTCACGTTGAGGGAATATTACCACTCGACTGTATTCCCTCTGAATCGTCGAGCTTTTTTAATATCCATTTTTGGAAACTGTTTCTGTGAAAAACGTTCCGTATGAACAAATTTTCTTTTCAGCGGCATTTTTGAAAAAAAATTCCGATTCGTAGAACGAGTTTTACAAAGTCTTCCTATTTTATTTCCAGAATTTCAGACTAATTTTGTAGTGCTAAAAACGAACATGGTGCTGTTATTAATTCATCGTATTCTTAATTTAATTCAGAGGAAAATGATGTTCTCTCTTTCATTGGTATAAAAACTCTCTTTATTTTTGGCGGATTCTCATATAAATATCCACCCCCTTCCCCTTAACACTCACTAACACCGCCCACCAAAGCCTATCTCTGTTTGTCCCTGGCTCACAGTAGTATTAAGTGCGATAGGAAGTACAGTGTGTTAATCATTGTTGATATTTATAATCCATTTCTGAACGGGAGTTAATGAAAAAGCGTTGTCTATTTCCACAAAAAATAAATAGTTACAATGTTTAATCGATTTCGACTGTTAGGCAATCATCAGTCACGAACAATAACTGAAGACACATTAGAAAGGACACAGCTTTCATAGTCATAGGTGAAGGGAGATTGAATCTCGTTGGTCAAGAGAAAGGAAATGGGTAGAAGGTGCAACCAATTGAGTGCAAGAAAAGTGAAGGGGGATTACAGCTAATCAGATGAGGAAAAATAACTCAATATGGTTTCAACAGTGTGAAGGGATAATTCGAAGCTATATAGGACCCATCAGTGGTGAAATATATTGAGGTATATCTTCATTTAAACATTTACCAGATCTGTCACTTTTGATAATTTTGTATTTTTTATGTATATCCAACATACCTCCTTCGGACAAAAATGAAGACATTCCACAAACTGTCTATCTGTCAAATCAAAATTGTAACTATGATTGGATTCCTTAAGATGTTTCGCAAATGTAGACTTACCCTTATTTACCCTGAAATCCTCCTGATGCTCCTCAATTCATTCCCTGAATTTCCTACCAGTTGAACCGCAATATTCATGGTCAGAAGAACATTCAAGTTTATAAACCCCACTTTTATCATGAACATTGATTTTGTCCTTAACGGATCCTTATAATGCATTAGGACTATTTTTAGTTGTAAAACCTACTTTGCAACCTCTCGATAATAGAATTTTGCCAATTTTATCAGAAATTTCCCCATAATAAGCTTATCTTCTAAATTTACATCTTCCCTAGCCAGATTGGAAACCTTTTCCCAACTCTTTTCCTGAGAACCTTATCCCAAATGGTATCAACAAGATCTCTTCCATATCCGTTATTAGCCGCTATGCTTTTGACAATGGGTTTTTCTTTTGTTAAATTTTGTTCACTCATTGGAATAAATAGTGCTCGGTTGATCATAGTATGGAAAACTTCATGCTCATGGACTAAGGGGTGATTTGAAGCACTATGGATAGTTATATCGCTACATGTGTCTTTTCTATAAATGGAAGCATCATGCTTTTCGTTAACCAAAGAGATGGACAGATCTAAAAAATCCTTTATAAATGCTTTAAAAATCCTTTATGGACGAATTTTAAATCGATTTTGACGGTTAGGTTTCACTCTGTCATGAGCGGGAGCAAAACACCACACCCCTCAGAGCTGGGAGTGAAACCCCAAACCTCCAGTTCAGACAGACTCAAATGAGTGAGAAAAATATACTAGAATAAACACAATAAATATGTGGGTACTTCTTTTAGTAATAACAGTGGGGAAACATATCTAACACCATCTTCGATTGTGCTGTTAGTAGAAATCTATAGATACAGTATTTCAACACAAGCTATTGCCTTCAGGATGAATCTGTAGGAACCTTGAGAAGATAGAATAGTTTGGGGTAAAACTGCGGTTGCATGATTGGTTTTCAACTTTATTTATGCGATCGAAGGGGCAAACTGGTGATCATTCCTGGGAAACTGGTGGCCGCTATTATATCAGGTGACAGGAGGTAGCAAAGATGAGACTATTGAAAGATCGAACCTGTTCATACACACATGTATAATGCACATTCTCAGTGAACAGTTTGACGAATTATGTAACAGTCTCATTGGTCAGAATATTCTTGGCAAGGCTTAGAACCTGTTGATTCGTCGAGTTGTGAAGATAGCTCTCAATTGATGATACGTCGGAAAAATAGTTCATTACTGGAGATTAAATTCAAGTTTCTCAACCTACTCACATATGATTCTCGGGAGGGCCTAGTGCAGATGCCTACATATGGGACTTTTGATCCAGATCCGAATGCAGCCAAACGTAGTCCAACGTGTTTAAACGTCTCATATCTCAACATTCAAGAATAGCAGTAGGAAGGATAAGCAATCCGGAGAATAGCAGAGCCGGGTAAGCAATCTCTGATTTCTTATTGACCCATCAGGACGTTAATTAATCCCAATAGACCAGCGGCTTTTCATTGATGTGCCTTCTTATTTCTTCATCATTAAAGAAACAAAAGATCTTTACATTGAGGTTTTATTATTATTTCATTTTATTTTTTTGAACTTCCACACTTTTCATTATTTGGGTAACTTCAAATCATTCAAATGAACGAAACAAAATATCTCTACATTGAGGTTTTGTCCTTTTCTGGAACTTCCACACTGTTCATTATTTGGGTTATACGTCAAATCAATAATTCCATATCTGGTTGGTATTTCGCCGGTCAACGGGGATACCCTTGTCCCGGATAGGAAAAACTTTCCTTCGCTTCCAACTACAAGTAAGAAACGTGTGAATTTTCCCAACTCGAAGATATTATTTACTCTCCATCGTCTCCCAAACACCGAGCAAAAAAAGGCGGGAAAGTTGAAAAAACAACGTAGATGGTTAGACACCGCCGGTAAAGTTTTCTCCGTACAACTATGACACCGCGGGGCTGATCATCGCTCGATGGTTGGGAGCCACGGGTGTATTTTCGTTGAAAGGGTCGAACTGGAAACACAAGAACCTCGCAAACACAAACACAGATGGAAATCTAGGTTTTCTGTTACCATCTCCAGTCGATTTTTACCGAGGGTTGGATAATGCTGGCTGTCTCAAGTTTGTGGAAACCCGTGGAGACACTTTTTACTTCTGCCATTACAATTTTACTCATATTGGTAGGAGTATACGGTGCTCTAAAAGTAATTTCCTCTCCGATTCTTCCTCATTTCATTATCATCAAAGAGAAATTGTCGACATACCATTGCATTGCCAAACACTACATTTTATTTTAATAACATCATGGCTTCCGATAACGTAGACAGACTGAAAAGCAATAACCACGAGTGAAGTTCAAGCTTGTCTCACATTATTAATTTATTTTGCATCGATGCCTCCTTCCGTCAACCCATTCGTTGATTTCATATCGCCGTATGAGAAGAAAAATTGTACTCAAAAACAATTTTCAAGTCCGACAAAAAATGTTTTCATAATCAAAAAATCTACAGTTTCCATTGCATTCTGAAGACATTTTAAGGGATTGTGGTTCTCACCGTCAGATCAATTTCAAAATTTACAAAAGTTTTTATGATAAAAGCAGAGCTGTAAAATCCTCACGAGTAAAATTGCAACATGAACATTAATAGGTACGTATAATTATTGTATCCAGCAACTTCCGCAGTTTCCACCGATTTCGATGAAATTTTGAGGAACGCTCGAGTTGGGGGGAATAACTTGGAACCCCACTCGGCATACGTTTTTGCAGTATGTTTTATCTAAGGCTAGGAATCATCATAAACTTTGTGGTATCGCACGAAAATTACAAAACAACACGGGTAAATCACACAAAGTATTGACTCACGGGGAGAAAATCATCAGAAGAATTTAATCGGAATAAGCTCTCCATTACGTTTTTCTACATAGCAAAGAGATCAGAGAGAGAAAAAGGTCCCGTAAATCAACGGATGAAAATGTTTTGATCTTTATCCTTGTCAATTCTGATCCGAGGATTTGAACACAAGTGATAGTGAGGTTACAATCTAACAAGATTTCTTGTTCCCTTATCTAGAAAACTCGAAAACATGGTGCAACGAATATGAAGGAAACGTGATTTTATTTTTTCCTTTCGAAATACATATTACGATTATTTACAATTTTTTTTATTAATTTTATTATTTTACATTATTTAGTTCCATCAGACTTTACAAAAAGTTATATTTATACCAAATAAATGATAATACCCCTTCTTTTCGTTACTCTTACCGACAAGAGGACCTCACCATTCGATTCAGCGTAATAAAATACAAGGAATAGGCAAAATATTGACATTGTGAAAAGTGCATGTCCAGGAAATTGCCTATTTCATCCCACTGTGCGATGGACAGACGGATTTTTCTTTTCTTTTTTTGATTGTTGTGGCAGCCTGAGATAGTAAAATTTAAATTGAAAACTGACTCCTGAAACTACTTAAAGTGGATATATCATCAACTAAATATGCCCTACGATGAACTTTAACCCAATGTTGTCGGCATTTCTTTTGCACCCATGCCTCCTACATAATCGCTGGACTTCGAAAGCCCGTAGTACACTTCATCAGTAATAAGCTAATAGTCAGACCACGAAGGCTCATGATAATAACCTATGTACTGGACAACACGGGCCGGTAGTTAACATCTAATAATCTAAAAAATAATCTAAATGTAATAAACAGAATAGTAAAGAACGTCGGATATTATAAAACACCAAAAAGAAAAATAAGTTGGAATTTAAGCTGTAAGGTGAGGTTCGTAAGAAGAAGGGATAATGGTTCGAGATGGTTAAACCCGAATAAACCCTGAAGGCCAGAACTGGGGTTTATTGACGAACGAAGTGAGCACTCGGACACGTTAGCATGCGTGTTCCAAGGCAAGTCTCTTGAGTCGAATTATAATTATACTTATCTCTATAGTTTTTGGTGACGATCCGACGACAGGAACTTGTAGAGTCTACCTTAGAACACCGAAAAAAAAAGTTTGAATACAAACTATGAGGTAAGGTTTTTAAGAAGTAGGCTATGATTTTTTTTTTTTTTTTTTTTTTTTTTTTTTTTTTTTTTTTTTTTTTTTTTTTTTTTAGATGTTTAGACCAGAATGATGTCCAAGGGCCAGAGTGAGAGTGTATTGCCGAACGAAGGGAGTCTTTACTTAGACCCTGCTTGAGTTTGTCAGCGCACGTGTGGGCGTGCATGCGTGAGTGTTCTGAGCTACCCGCAACTTTGCAGCAATCAACTTCAATTTTAGTAGATAGATCAATTGTATAGTGACCATCCGATAGAATTTTGTCGTCACTAGCGACGATCGACGTCAAAGCAACCAAAAATCAACTTTGGCATATTGACATGGATATATCTTGTGACCGGCACATTTTCTATTGATTTTTACGTACAACCAAGGCGTTACTAGGGAAGAGTAACTCCCATAGTTATCATAGTAGGAAAATCGTTCGCCACTTTTTGGAATACTCTCATTTCACCACGACATTTCATGACCTCTAAGCCATTGTAGTGTCAAGGAATGCTGATTTATTACTCTAAGTTAAAAACTAATATTGTTTTGTAAATATAATGGAATAATCTTGTGAAAAGAAGGCACTACATGGTTGGTATACAATTGAGTAGTAGGTACCAACTGGTAAGCAGTACCTAGGTACTAGACATATCCATGATCTTTTGTTTTTCCCATCAAGGGAGAAATTAAAATGTTTGATTTATACTTTACAATCTTTTCACGTAAGTTCTCAGAACTCCCATTGAAAGTTTTGACATGGATATTTTTCTCTGCATTTTACCCACGTATCTCCACTGTTTTTTCTAGCAAAAGAAATTGGAAAAGATTCATTTTTTGGATCATAATATCCTTTGCTAAACTTATTTTCATTTTTCAATCATTTTTGTCACTCAGAATCGACTGGAACCACGATAAATGCTTTAAAAGTTTTCCTTGACGACATCATCGTCGTCGTCACTGACATTAGTCTTAGTCAAATCATCAAAAATCGAGTTTGGTATAGTTTTCAATAGTATTCGCCACTTAAAATCGACTGAAACCAACAAAAAAAAAGTTGTCATGAGCTACATACAATACGACGTCGTTCTCACTGACGTTAATTATTACCAAATTACCAAAAATCGAGTTTTTTTTAGCGAAAATTTGAACATTAGGTCATGTGAATAAAACCAAGCAAATGATAATACTTGCGTTTTTTTTCAAGTAAGTAAATGCTAAAAAGTAGGTGAATAAAAGTAGCAAAAACTTATAATCTAACCTGTAATGATAATCTAACCTGTACAAGCAAATGCTCAAAGGAAAACTAGCAAAAAACCTTTTGCTATAATCAACCTGGGTAATGCTAGAGATCAGGTGAATAAAACCTACCTTTATTTTATTTATTTAGTTATCTTTAAACTAAAATACGGTAAAAGTACCAATAACTTACAAGGTTGAGGAAAAAGACTTCACACAAACAGGACACAAAACGAACTAGAAGAACTTGGTCATCATTGATAATGGCGGAGAGTCTTCTTAAGTGAAGATAGGGAAATCCCGAGGAAGATAAGATCCAGCCAGTCCTGGAAGGCATTTGGTTCAAGTGGTAATCTGAGTGTAGGGAGATGGAAAAGATAATTGCGATCGGCAAATGAGACGTGACTATGCACGGATGGGATAGGAAAGATCAGACTCCTTGAAGCATGAACGCAGACTGTAGATCTTGCTATTAACTAGCCTGTGAAGGAAAATTATGTCGGCATTTCTCTTCCTAACCTCCAATGGTTCAACGTTAAAATTCTTCATGAGCTCAATGTAGTTTATTTCGGCTCTATATATCCCAATTCGATAACCTAGGAAACGCAAAAACCTATGCTGAACCCTCTCCAAGCGCTCAATATGCACAGCGTAGTAAAGGGACCACACGATGCCACAATAATCAAGGATCGGATGAACGAGGGATTTTTACATAAGCACAATGGCTGCTGGGTTGGAAAGCTCGCTAGCAGACCTTTTCAGGAACCCAAGTGTTCTCAGAGACTTAGTGCATAGGTACTGCATCAATATGGCTCGTAGAGTCAAGCCGGGATTCGAAAAGTCCCCCCCCCCCCCCCACAAGTCCCGCACAACCAGAGCCCTGTACAATTCGGCACCAGCGATTGAGTAGGTATGAGTGTGTGCTTGTTGTGCCCCGCTGAAGAACACTGATAAGCTCTTAGATGGATTCAGTGTGAGGCTGTTGTCAGAACACCATTGCAGAAGGAAATCGAGAGCGCACTGGAGCCGATGACAGTCCACAACATCGCCAATCCGACAGAACAACTTCAGATCATTAGCAAAAATAAGATACTCGACATCTTTCATTACGTACTGAACCTTGTTTATCGTAACTGAAAACAGAAGCGGATCTAATTGGAACCCTGGGGTACACAAGATGATGCCGAAAACGGCTCAGACAACACATACTTAATCATGACACGCTGAACTTTCCCATGCAAGTACGGACAAGCCAAGTAAAAAGAGGCCAGTGGTTATTGTTGTGTTAGACAGCCCTTCTACGTAGATTGGGCTATTAATTTATTATTAAACTTTCGTTGTTCTTCCAACAATTGATTTTATCAACCTTCTCCTCCGCTTCATGAAGAGCTAGGTTGAATAATGTGGCAGATAGTGAATCACCCTGTCGGACTCCTGAACCTACTTCAAAGACTTCTCCATTTATTTCCAACCAATACCTCTGAAATGCTTCTGTTGAGAGTCATCTGAACCTGCCTCACCAGTTTTTCAGGAACTCCGTTTCTTCTTAATGACTCACTTATCCCAGTTCTGCTTAGGCTATCAAATGCTTGCTGATAATCTATAAACAATACGTGGGGGTCTGTACCGTATTCCAAAAATTTTTTAGCAGCCCGTCTCAGTATAAAAATCTGGTCGAGTGTGCCTTTATTTCGGCGGAAACCACATTGGTAGGTTCCAAGAGACACATCCGCATATTCCTGGACTCGTCCAAGGAGAGTAAGACGGAATGTTATAGGTCACAGCCAAAAACAAAATGCCTCTGTAACTTCGACAATCTAGTTTGTCACCCTTCGTATACATAGGGACTATTAGGCTTGCGCACCAGTCCAGAGGCATTCTCTCTTGAGTCCAGATAAGCTAACCGCCTCCCTCCGTTCTTCAAAAATTCAGCCACAATTCCATCATTACCTGCTGCTTTATTGCTCTTCAGTTTATTCATAGTATCTTGCACCTCACGAATTGAGAGCTCAGTAGTAACCCGTGGTTGGAGGCCGCAAACAACATCAGTCTGAAGTCCTGGAGGTATATCCTTATTTATCGATTCGTTAAAGTGTTCTGACCGTCTTGAAATTATCAGTCTTTCATCTTCAATAATCCTGCCGTCCCTTTCCCTGCATCCATTAGTTATTGGCTGGCATGCTCTGCTGAACCATTTAACGTATTCGAAGAAATTTTGGCTTTTGTTCTCCGTTTCTTCCAACTTCCTCTTCTCATTCATTCTGTTTCCTGCGAATGATTCTTTTCGCTTCTCATCTTCTTTGGTGGTACTGCAGAAAATTGTGGCGAGTCTCTCTTTGAATAACTTTTGCTTTTGCTCCATTCTTCCTCGTAACAGCATGCTTACATGATTCGTCAAACCAGTCATACCTGGCCTCCCTACCAACTTCATCGACGTCCTGCGCAGCCTGTTTAACGCCTCGTTTAATCATCGCCCACACAGCTTCTATATCATGTGAATCAAAACTAGGGCTCTGTTCCTGTTGATCAATATTTTCTGCAACTTTTGCATGGAAACGTTCCTTAAGGTTTCGTTTTTGAGTTTACGAACCTCCCATTTAGACTGGTTAAGTCGTCTTTCCTTTTTCAAATTGCTTATGCGGTGCCGGATCAATATATGGACCAAAAAATGGTCAGATTCACAGTCTGGGCTTCACCCTCACATCCATCACGGAGGAAGCATGCCGCCTTGACACAATAGCATGATCTATTTGATTAATAATGTCAAATCCAGGAGCCTTCCGAGTGCCAAGGTGGATCCTTTTATGCAGAAAATATGTACTGCTTATAGAAAACCTGCAGCCTTCCGCAAATTGTGCCATTAACATACCATTAGGACTAGTTTTATTATGCAACGAATGCCAGCCTGCAAATGATGACACGTAATCATCTTTTCCAATCTTAGCGTTGAAGTCACGCGAAATCATGAAACGCATCTTTCTCTCCGTAGGAGCATAAACGGAAAAGATTAAAATATTGCTAAATTTTCCCATCAGCCTCATTTTTCAGATACGGTCTTTGACTTGTTCACAACCAAAGATCTAACGAACTAAATCACTCGCGACGAAGTTGTGGAAACCCATTTCAAAACGGAAGTTAGTGAAAAACGTTGTCTATTTCCACGAAAAATAAAGAGTTACAATGTTAAATCGATTTCGACGGTTAGGCTATCATTAGTAACTAACAGCAACTTGTTACTGTTAATAATAACGTTATTGTTTGTTACTGATGATGGCATAACCGACGAAATCGATTTAACATTGTAACTCTTTATTTTTCGTGGAAATAGACGACGTTTTTCACTAACTTCCGTTTTTTCAAGGATCGAACTCCTCAACTTTGCGGACACAAAGAACCCTGTTCCATACAAAACGGTTCTCTCCTTAGGCTCACTGTAGAAGAATGAAAAATCTTTTTTATCGATTCTGCCTGATCCTCTCCATCTTACTTCCTGTACTGCTAGAAAATCAAAATTGTGTTTCATCATCATGAGCGGATGTCCCCCTCATTTTTCCGGCTTGTAACAAGGTACGAACGTTCCAAGTCGCAAATCTATGATCCAGTTTTAAACGTCCATGCCCGTGCCAGCGTCAATACGTCAATAGGCTTGTGAATCAGTCCAGCGATTTCTATTGGTTTCGTGTTTCATAACAGTTTACTTTTTACAAGGTGGGGGCGTTAACCCTACGCTCTACCCCGAACCTGGAAGACAAGGAGTTTTTGATTGGGCTTCTCCTGCCCTAGAGAGGTTTCCTTCACAACAGCTAAAGAGATTTCTCCCACGCCTGGCTGGTTTTGGTCCTCCCTGGGTATTTTATATTTCCCCAGTGCATATTTGAGGGGCATTCCCCGATCCGCCACCTGGGGAGGCGCTCAATGTGATACAAGCCTAACTCCACACGGGATCTAAGCAAATTCTTAGGTTTTATTCATATCACCCATTATCTGAAACTTCGAGAGGGGCCCGTCCACCGGACTAACTAGTATCAGGTTGACTCACTTAATCTGTTACCCATTCCTGTGGGCTTAAGCCCCTCTCTAACCCTGGCTCTCTTCAGGTTCTAAGTGTTTAATCAGGAAACCACAAGTACAAAGATCCGGTACAAATGGGTTTTCTTTTCCGTGGACGGTTACAAAGGTTTATTATTGAAAATGATAAACCAAAAATCAATCAGGTGAATTATAATTCGGCGTCGATGTAAAAGTTTTTAAAAAAACCTTTCGTGATTTTTCGCTATTCATTCAAACCAACCAAGTATGCAACAGGGTGACTGATTTGGGCTTTATTCGTGATAGTGTATGAGTCGTTCGAGGTTGGAATTGGGATTCGGGATTTGAGTCAAAAGCTGAAGGGGTTGGGGATGTAGGTAGACCACGAATTGTATTGATGAGCAAGGGAGTGAGAGAGACGGAGAGAGAGAGAGAGACAGAGCGATATAAGAGAGATGAAAACACGGAAATAGTGAAGGAGAGGAATAGGAAGAGAGGTGATGTCGCTGCGTGGCGAAGGGGGGATATGGCAGGAGCGCTAATCTCCACGATAACGTCCCATTATGCAGGACCTGCCCTAATCCCCTGCCAAGTGCCGCGTCGGGCTGCCCCCCTCTTGCTCCTATCCTTTCCCTACGTCCCTTTCGTTAACCATCCCGGTTTCCCCGTTATATTCCCCCCTTTTCCCCGTTTTGCTTCCCCATTTTCCCGGTTTCCCATCCCCTACTACTACCCCGCTGAACACCACTTTTGCAGGGTTAATCCACTCCCTTCCCCCCTGATACAATGCCACCTTCTCTTCACTGTCGGCTCTTTCAGACAGTAAACACAGGAGAGTTGGAAGTGATGTGGCACGAGGAAAACACAGAGACTGAATTATAAATAAGCAGGTTGTCAATACTTCCGAAGAACACCACGGCAGACCACCTCATCCCACACCTTCTACACAATCATGTACACATAATTCTACAGCACCTACCAACCGTAAAATTCAATTTAGGAGAGAATTAGTACCATTCATGCAGTATGACCATATGAGAAAATTTTCGGAAGTTTTTACATTATCTTTTTATATTGAGCTGTTTTCAAATTTGAGCACTTTGTGTGAAGGGAAACATTCAACTGCACAACTGGACTGCACATACTTTGATATATATAGCAGCTTCACTTTATTGAAAAATACAAAGGTTTTAAACGGTCACCTTAGCAAGCCCGAGCACTGTTTATACACTGTGTATAAACAGTGCTTGAAGGAGGTAAAACTCCCTCAACTGTCCAAGACGCTTTTCAGCCTACTGGCTTCAAAATATAAAATAAAAAATTTCTGAAACGTCGCCAAATCAATGCATTTGTGAATCAACCGACCGATCCTCAAGAACATATATACCTACATATTGCTCCAACGGTCAATAACGAAACAAATCATATTATATATATATATATATATATTATATATATATATATATATATATATATATATATATAGTTTTGATTATCTATAATAATAACGCAGCGAAAGTAAAAGTTATAGTCATGCGGCATGATCATATGATCGAATTTTCGCATGTTTTTGAATTACAGTTATGTTTAACTGTTTCGGAATTTGAGCACTTTATGAGCACAGAAACTTTCAACTACTTATCACGTTATTAACAGATTAAGAGTACCTGGAGCTGGGTGTCCAGGCGCGAAATCCAGACAATGAATAACAGAGAAGAGGTGTGACAGCCCCTTCCCCTACTAGTGTATAAATGTGCTGCATTCAGGGAATATCCTCTTGATCAAATGGATGAGGCTATATCCCCAATCGCGGTAGCTCGAGAACGCGAGAAGAAGCTGCGTTCAACCCAAGGCTGAGCAAAAGGTAGATGCGCTCTATCGGAAATGATGGTGGTTACTGTCAAACTTCCCTCCTTAAAAACATACTTGTTTGAAAAAAAAAGTATGCAAAATTTGGACCGACAGTATTATGGGTTCAGATCCAGGAAAAAGTCACCTAGAAAACCACAAAGCTGAATAGCTTCCTTCGTAAAGGTACTATTGAGATAGTTTTAGTGGTGGAAAACTTAGGCTCCTTGATAAATAGCTCGGTTGACGATTAGGTATAAAATGTGAAAATAAAACAGGATGGATTGTTAATGAATCTTCAGGAATTGTCATCTAAAACATTCATTGGGTTACTAACTCCCAATCAAAGATTGGAACAATCGGGAAGGATAACTTGTTCAACTTTGGAGACTTACAACATAGCAATAACACTATGTTAGAAATATAACTATGCCCTCTTTGGGGACTTTGAATAGTGAGAACATATGCCCTGTGATATAGAAATTGGGAACTTTTACCATTGAATATAGAATTGGGAATTTTGCCCATGTAAATACATAGTAATAATACAACTAAGAAAAATGTAAAGGCAGTGGCGCCTAGAATCAGCATCAATTAGGTGAATACCTAATTGAAGAGTGAAAAGGGGGAAAAAAATTAAAAACTAATAAGTCCTAACTGACCAATGAAATTATTTATATGAAAAGGGATAAATAGCATTTCTTCTTGAATCCCTGGGCATGGTGTTTCTTTTAAAACATTTAGCCTTCAGAAATAATGGATCGGTTTATTAGGTAATGACCGTTGCGCAATCCTACCTAAGCTCTGAGTACCATGTAACAGATTAAGAGTACCTTGAGCTGGGCGTCCAGGCCCGAAATCCGTACAATAAATAACAGAGGAGAGGTGTTACAGCCCCTTTCCCTACTAGTGTATATATATGCAGCGTTCAGGGAATATCCTCCAGATCAAACGGGCAAGGCTACATCCCCAATCGCGGCAGCTCAAGAACGCGAGAAGAAGCGGCGTTCAACCAAACGCTGAGCAAAAGGTAGACGTGCTCACTCGGCAATGGTAGGTACTGTCACAGCTTACATAAACGCTGCAGTCCTTTAGCAGATGGCGAGATCGTCTGTGTAGATAAACTCTAGTTTTCGTTCTATATCGCTTTCAAAACCAGTTCATTATCGGTAGGTAGCAAGATTTAACACTTGTGGACCTTTCCCTCATAGTCCAGATTTTTAAAAATATATTCTGACTTTTAACAATGAAAACCACATCGAGTTCAGGAAGTGTTGAATAATTGAATGTAAATAGGGGTAGACCACTTGGTATGTGGCTGAAAAGAGCGAAGTCCTGTTCGTCAAATATTTTCTCCCGCTTGAGCTTTTTATAAACTCGACTCAATTATAGAACTCGATCAAAAAGAGAGAGAATACAAAAAAAAAAATGAAGAAAGAAAGTATAGATATACCAATACGAAACTGTAACTGAACCGGAATCAACTTTTTATTAACCTTCTCCCACAGAGTTCCCCGTTGCGACTACTTCCTTCACCCACTTCTCTTGTATCAGTTCGAAGCCCCGAGTTTTTCCTGCAAATCCCAACGTTAGGGATGCGCCAATTTCTCCAGTGATGGGTTTTTGTTTGTGGAGGAGTAACTCGAATAACAAAAGAGGGATCAAATCCGGAAAATCGCGAATCCGCTTGGGAAGGGAAAAAAATGACGGAGTTCCCTCAGTTGTAATTGGGGATATTGGAAATACATGAACTCAAGAATGACGCGGAGAGAGGGTTTGTTGTTTTTTCCCCAACGTTCTGAGGAACGTACTCGTTTTTGTGGATTAGGGATGCCCAGAGAGCGGCTTTACAAGCTTTGTTAACGGGGAAGGTTTGAACGTGCCCTCTGACCTAATAGTGACCACTATAGGCTTCCATAATCAATGGGATGCATAAGCGATTTTTATTATTTTATTTTATTTATTTATTTATTAATTATTTTTTTACTACGAGCTTGAGTCTCAAAAAGACTAATGACGCCATCTTTCCACAGAGGAAGTGCCGTTTTGTCCGACGGGATCTTAAAGAAGTTCGGAGATTTGACTTGGCGCAAGCAACTTAGGACGCAACTCAGTCAACGGATTTCTAAAATCCATTGGCTATCCTACGAATTTCTAGACTACCGTAGGTGACCGTGGCTAATGTTCTAAGCGAATTCCACCCGGTCGAAAACAAGCAGATTATGGTAATTTACTTAACCTCTCTGCGCCATTAAGATATATACAGTGTGAACTGCTCTTAGTTATAAACATATTTTCGCCTTAAACTGCACCAAAAATGAACTAAAATGCCGCTAACCACATATTTTTATCTAAATTTCTTATCGAGATGTGATTTTTAACGTTTTTTTTTAAAGGAAAATCGTGCTTTTTCTTCATTTTTATTAATTTAATTTTACCTTTTGACCACATTTTCAGACTCAACGTGAAATTTTCTATAAGCGTGGTGCACTTTAATTCAGGACAATTCCCATCTACAGACCACAACAGCAGCTCAAACATTGAAAATTTTGAAAAAATATAATTTCTGAAAATCTTTAAAACGTTACGACTTTCCCGAAACAATTCCAGGAAAATGGCAAATCTCATGAAAACTGCTTCATTTAATAATATTTCCGACGGTATAAGCAATTTTACTTTTACTTTGCAATTTAGGGGAGAAAAGCTTGTTTCAATGTTAAAAGTTTTTTTTTTTTTTTTTTTTTCAATGAAATCGAGAATTTTTGCGAATTTTTGTAGATAATAAAGCTATTGCAATGGCTCCAAATAATTCAAAATCAAAATTTTCGAACATTTTCTCCATTGAAATCAGTTTTGAGATATTTTGAAAGGAATCCTAGAGTTTAACACTTTTCATATATATACATGTGTATGTATGTATGTATTTGTTTATATATATATATGATATATATGTGTGTGTGTGTGTGTGTGTGTGTGTGTGTGTGTGTGTGTGTGTGTGTCCTTCGATACGATAAATCTGCCTAGAATTGAAATAAAGATCCCGCTCTTGCGCCAAAAAACCATGCTTTCCTAACGAAAGGACGAGTTTCTTATTATTACCATTATTATAGTAAAGTAGAATGAAATTATTGAAACACGAATGTATTTTAGCTCAAGCGTCTCACATAAACTAGTCTACTAATTGGTAATATAAATATAATGCATCAAAAGTTGAAAGCGTTTTTGTTTGACTCACTAGTATGTCGTTGTTTTATTTACTTATCACCAGCGCAACGACTCACTACCAGCTCAATGAAATCATCAGAAATTAATAAGCGGTTGCAATCATGTTCACAATATCAATGATGGAGAATGATCATCTGTTTGTAAATAACTATTCAAATAACCACGCGCAACTCAGCTTGTTGGCCACGCACTTCGCAGTAGTCAACATAATATGGCTGGATAAATTGAGAGCTTTCGAACCAATGGCAAACGAATTTTGTGGGATGAAAAATGACGAATTACCATTTGATTAGCAACACCTCGGTTGTAAGCGAAAATCATCAGAAATTGTTGCAACATATTTTCGTTTTGTTTTCGGTTGGAGATTCCAAGGCTAAAATACATAAAGTGTTAAAACAGTGATTACGAATGTAATCATAACTGTAATCGTAATCATATCTCCAAGTTCTATGAATTTAAACGCGATTTTAATCACAACTCTAAAACCCTATGATTCTAATCATAATCGTTATTATGCTACGATTACGCCCAACCCTGGGTCGGAAGGGGTGGGAATTCCATATCTGGAGCTTTACCTTTGAGCATTTCTTTTTGATGATCGGATCAATTAACAAGGTGTGAGTAATTAATAAGATTGATAAGAACGATCTACGACTCGCACACATATTGAAATATAAAGCTGAGTCTAAGCAACTTTCAACCTCCCATATGAGTACAAGAAACTGGAGAAGCAAAATTCATACATACATGTAATTTACATTGCTGGATTCTAAATAAAAATCCCATTCGTTCTCTTATTTCAAGTCACCTTAATCATATCATGAGATGCATCCCTTTCAAAGTATATTCCATCGAGCCTCAATTTTCTGGCGTAGGACGGGGGGTTAATGTTCTAAACTACTTATTAAAAGTTTCTGCATTCGAGGCCCTCTAATCACGTTTCTGAGTTCACTCAAGTTACTTCTTCGTTAAAATATCAGTGAACGTAAATTCTTATTAAAACTTCCTGGTTGATATAGGTTAACTAAAAAAAAAGTTTTTTCCCTTCTCAAATACAAAACGTTGTTATGAAAGTTTATTCTGGGCCCCGTGGATGAATATCAACTAGTCCCAAACAGCTGAAGTAGGTACTTCGCAATTCGGGCTCATTCAGTTTCCTGGAAGAGATAATATCAGGAAACGAAAATGTAGTAGATAATGTGTTAGAAAATGTACAAAATCTCCAACTGGTCAAAACAGACACACTCATTGTCTAAGAAATCGTAATTTAAACTTCGAAAGGTTTTATTACGCTCAAATAATTGATAAGTCAGGAGAAATGGGAGGGATCAGCTAGTGTTAAAAGATTTAACGTGAAAAATAAGAGACAAAAAGTAGAAACCGACCCCAAACTCGTAGGTTCATAGAGAGACATGTTTCAGAGAAACTCTCAATTTCATTTTAAAAACACACCTTTTTTACCATTGAATTGAAATTTTCTCCCTTGAACAGTAAAGTAAACGTAAAATTAACTATACCATTTGAAAGAGTATTTAAATGAAGCAGTTTTCATGAGATTTGCTAGTTTCCTGTATTTTTTAGGAATAGCCGTAACGTTTTAAAGTGTTTCAGAAATTACATTATTTTTTCAAATTTGACTGTTTGTAGTCTAACTCATTAACTTAATCAAGTTTTATAATCAATTAAGTAAATTTTGTACAATAGTATTTTCATAGCAGCACAAAATTATATTCCATGTACTCACGCCTGTACGAATTGAACCCGTTTAATTGTAAAAAGTTGAAAATAATTTTGATATTGTTGAAATTTATATTAAGTTGAATCTTTGAATTCATTGAAAAACTAAAACTACTTCTCGTTCGTGTGGGTGTGGATTGGGGTCCGAGCGGATGGTTTGGCCGGCCCAGGGGGGGGGGGGGGGGGAGTACCCTTGGCGTTTGGACGAAGACTGCGAAGACATTCTAATAGGTCACTTCTCCAGAAATGGATGATTATTGACTCCGGGAACCACTGAGAAGGATTCGACTGGGACTCTGCACTTTACATGCACACACCGACACAAAATTTTTTCTTTACTAGCGTATTTTGTGGCTCGCTTCGCTCGTTCTGGGTGGGAACTATTGGAGCTAGGGGCAAAGAGCGATCTCTCCTTCAAGACCGCTCGGTCTTGCGGGTCATTGCCTAACCTCAACAAACTTACCCAACTCCCCTCCCGCCATCTAGTCAATGGTTCGGGTGGGGATAGAAAATTTCAAAATTGCTTATGCACCCTTTAAGATCCAACCACGCTTCACTCGCTCGGTGTGAGATGTATTGATGAGATGGGATTTAGTACATCCCGATTCCGCAGAAAAACCCCGTTGAAATCCAACGTGTATAGGGGATTTCGCTCGCTTCGTTCGCTCGGGGTGGCATGTATAAATGCGATGGGATATTTATATAGTCAATCCATCCCGAATCAGTAAGGAAGTTAACTTGTTTGAATATGATGGACATATCTTTTCATAGGTAGGTACTTGTAGTATAAAGACATTGTGAAGGCTAATGAATAAAATGAAATGAAACATTGTTGAGCAAGTAAATAAAAGCATATGACCTTATCAATTGTTCCTCATTAAGTTATTGATCAACATAAAATTGTTCTAGGAGGATAAACGGATGAAATAGAATGACTATAAAACTACTCACTTCCAAAAGTACGAAATACCATCAAGAACGATGATGCCTAGTTTATCTGGGATACAGACCTGGAACAGAAAAAAGTACGATTAAGAGTTTTTGAAATCCACCATGGTCAAGTTAATGTATATAACCAGCCTATTAACGCTTAGGCTTCATTTTTGTATAGTAGGTGGAGACTAATCAATAAGAAATATTCCAAATGGCCATACAAACAAAATCAAATAATTATGAAAATATTCAAGTAGAAAACCACATTGGTCCAAATAGTGAAACTACTAGAAATCTTTCATGAAATAAAACGGTTAAAACCTCTTACATTAAAACGAAAAAATCGCTAAATGTTGATACACCCCTTGCAATTTTAATATACTGTTGGGAACTTCGGTACCTATTATTGTTGTTGATGGTTCGGTTGCTTGGAATTGTTAAGAAGTGTTGATGTTGGAAAAGTGGTTGTTATGATTGAATGTTCTGCAAGTTAAGAAAAATTTGTTATCGTTAATCTGACGTGTTCTCTTTACCGATTTATTACAAAGTGGTGTCAGAAGTGGGATGAGTAATCCGGAAGTACTTCGGAGTGGACGTGTAGTATATGGTTCAGAAACGGTCCAAGATAGCGAAGTCGTGGATGGTCAAGATAATCCGGCTAACCCAGAAGTGACTTTGGATAGTGCCATAATGCGACACATTAATGAACAATTACGACAGTGGAAAGAACAACTAGTGAATGAACTTTTAATGGAAGTGCGCGATATTGTTCAGCCCTTGCGGAGTCCCATCCCTACTGTAGCCCCTCAGGAAATACATTCTGAGCCCATCTTAGTGAATCAGGGCCGTCTCTCCGCCAGTCTGAAGAAGGTTCGACCATTTGATGGGTCCATAGAATGGGAGGCATATAGAATTCAATTCGAAATAGTAGCTCATGCAAATGGTTGGGATGGGGATTTGATGGCCATAGCCCTCAGTTCTGCTCTCACAGGCCCTGCACTCTCGCTTCTGAGTGAAATCCAACCACCTAGGACTTATGAGCGGTTAGTTGCTGCATTGGAAGAGAGGTATGGCACACGGAATCAAGCACAAATGTTTTTGACTTTGTTGAATACGCGTATTCAGAAGCCTGAGGAAGACATCAAACAGTTTCATCAAGCCATCCGCGTCCTTGCTCGCAATTCCGCTCCTAATGCCCCTCGTGACTATTTTGAAGCTCAAGGGGTGTATCACTTCATGAGGGGGCTCAAGGATAGAGAAGTAAGGAAAGCCATCATTAGCCGATTTCCCTCTACAATGTCTGAAGCACTGAGTGTCTCCCTACAAATTGAGGCAGCAGTTAATAGGGATCGTGCCTATCAAGGGAGTACGTTGAGGACTGCCAACTATCACACACCAGAGACTGGAGATGAAGAGTATAGTCCAGCAGCTCAAAACCTTCAACTTGCACGGACAACAGCTAATGTACCCTCAGGTCGAGGTAACACACGCATAGTATGCTGGAGGTGTGATGGGGTTGGTCACTACTGCCGCAATTGTCCCATGCGTTATAGAGGGGAACAACGTCAGCAGTCGGGAAATGGGGGCCAGCCAAACTAAGAGGGCCAGGTTTGGCTCCACCTCAATGGCCCAGACGCACAAGGGATGTGGAACAGGTGGTTTACCGCATAGGGGGAAGTAAATCTCTATGCCTCTCAGGTTTCGTAGGCTCTTCACCATGTACCCTGGTTGTGGATACAGGGGCTACTGCGACATTCATCAGTCCCAATGTGATGGAAAGGACGCACATTAAACCGACTTCGCCAGTGGGAATGCTCCGTACTGCAACAGGGCAAATGTCACCTACACTTGGAAAAGCTACTATACAGTTGGATCTAGGGGATGGGGTATTGCATGAACAGTTGGCTGTTGTTGCGCACATCAATGAGGACTGTATAGTAGGAATGGATTTCTTGTGTCGGTTGCGTTGTGTCATCGATGTTGGGAAGAATACCATTAAGGTTGGTGACCATACTCTCATGAAGGGGATGGATTGGGAGAGATGGAGGTATTGAGTTGTGAGGGGGCAGACAGACAAGACCCTTATACCTTGACTGGTATTCCCGAGCATGTAAGAGATCTTGTAGAACGTGCTGGACTAGGGCTAACTCATGAACAGAGACAAGTTGTAGTGTCCTTGGTACGAGAGTTCAGTGACGTATTTGGAAAGAATAAGGGGGACTTGGGGCAAATAACAGAAGTGGAGCATGCTATTGTGGTGAAAACAGATAAGCCAATTCGCCAGATGCCTCGGAGGCTACCACCTAACAAGTTGCAAGAGGTAGAGAAATTGGTTGCAGAAATGGAGAGTGGGGGCATAATTGAGCAATCCAATAGTCCTTGGGCAAGCCCAATTGTTCTTGTTGAAAAAAAGGATGGAACGACTCGATTCTGTATTGATTACCGCCAGCTCAATAACGTTACCCTGAAAGATTCCCACCCCCTGCCCCATATTGATGATCTGATTCATGCCCTCACTGGAAGTTCCTAGTTTTCCACTTTGGACCTCCAAAGTGGATACTGGCAAATAAAAATGAAGGATACAGACAAGGATAAGACGGCTTTTTGTACACCCAGAGGTTTATGGCAATTCCGTGTAATGCCATTTGGGTTGTGCAATGCACCAGCAACGTTTCAGAGGGCAATGGCAAGTGTTCTTCATAAAGTCATACGTCAAGGGCGAGTCAAGGTCTATTTGGACGATGTTTTAGTGGATACTCCTACATTTGAAGAACAAGTTGAATGGTTGCGGCAGGTATTCTCTGAATTCCGAACTCGCAAGATCAAACTCAATGCAAGGAAATGTGAACTCTTCCAAAGGAGTGTTAGTTATTTGGGTTACGTTATTTCAGAAAAAGGTGTGGCGACAGATCCCTCGAAGATAGAGAAGGTTAGACAATGGCCTACCCCATCTTCACCCAAGGAGGTTCTCAGTTTTATTCAGTTTTGTGCATACTATCGTCCATTTGTGTCAAATTTTGCAAAATGTGCTGCACCCCTGTATAAGTTGCAGAGGGAGAGCCAGTTCACTTGGAACTTGGAATGCCAGCAAGCATTTGAGGAATTAAAGAAGGCTTTGACCGAAGCACCAGTGCTGGGGCATGTTCAACCAGGTTGCTCTTTTGTGCTTGATGTTGATGCAAGCGAAAGAGCAATAGGAGCAGTGTTAGCACAGCAACAAGGGTCACAAGAAAAAGTCATATCCTACTACAGCCGATGTTTGTCACGTCCTGAACGAAATTATTGTGTTACTCGGAAGGAGTTGTTGAGTATGGTTGAGGCTCTCAAACATTTCCGTCCATATGGGCTTGACAATGGTGACCCAGTGATTGTTCGTTCTGACCACTCCTCGTTGCAGTGGTTGAGAAACTTTAAACATCTGGATGGCCAGATGGCAAGATGGTTGGAGTGTGTAGCCAGTTTTAATATAATCATTCAGCACAGGAAAGGTTTGGCACATGGGAATGCAGATGGATTGTCACGTAGGCCTTGCAGATCAGAAGGTTGCAAGTACTGTGCTCGTCAAGAGGAAAAAGAGCTGAAGGTTGAGGATGGACAGGAGGTTGTACAGCGAGTGTCACTAGGCTCTACAGTGAATTGGCGAGATCAACAGCATGCTGATCTAAATATTCGACCTGTTCTGGATTGGGTGGATAAAGGGAGCCGTCCAGAGTTTTGTGGCACCATGTAGTGCTATCACAAAAGCACTGTGGGCAATGTTCAGTACTTTAGAGGTAAAGGATGGAGTGCTGATTAGGAAATGGGCAAACGATACGGGGACCACTTCAATAAGCCAGATCATTGTACCATGTGAAGCGAAGCAGAGTGTCTTGCAACATGTACATGGCATTGGACACTTTGGATATCACAGAACCATCTCCAATTTGAGGAAGCATTACTATTGGGTTGGTATGCATAGAGATGTGAGAGAGTTTTGCCGGGCGTGTTCCACTTGTGGGAAGAGAGGTAAAGGGAGGGAAACTCGAGCGCCATTGCAGACTTATGTCACTGGAGCACCATTTGATCGAGTGGGAATTGATGTACTAGGGCCACTTCCTAGATCACACAGAGGTAACTGCTTTATTGTTGTCGTCATGGATTATTTCACCAAGTGGCCCGAGGCTTTTGCAGTGCCAGATCAGAGGGCAGAGACAATCGCACAAGGGTTAGTAGATCATTTCATCTCCCGGTTCGGTATTCCTCTACAGCTTCATTCGGATCAAGGAAGGAATTTCGAATCAGCAGTGTTTCAAGAAGCCATGGCTATCTTGGGGATCCACAAGACCAGGACAACCCCAATGAGACCACAGAGTGATGGGTTAGTTGAAAGGTTTAACCGGTCAATTAGAGAGATGCTTTCGAAAATTATTGACGATCACCAGCGGGATTGGGATGAACGTCTTTCCCTTGTTCTTCTGGCGTACCGGGCTTCCAAACATAGCACTACTGGGTTTTCACCTGCTATGCTGCTGTTTGGACGGGACCCAACGTTACCCGCCGACCTAATTGCAGGAATCGCACCTGGGAGCACAAGTTGCACGAACTATGGGCGTCAATTGAGAGAGAAACTCCACGAAACACACCACCTGGCCAGAGAAGCTTTGCAGAAAGCAGCAGAAGCGTCTAAGAGGAGGTACGACATTCATACGAAAATACCACGGTTTAAAGTAGGGGATAACGTTTGGATGTACAGCCCAAGAAGGCGTATCGGTATTGCACCGAAACTACAACTACCATGGATTGGACCCTGTACAATTCTGCACCAGCTTTCTGACGTAATATTCCGGATCAGGACTCCAAACAAAAAGAAGAAAGTTGTTCATGCTGATCGGTTACGACCCTATACGGAGTGGAAACCTTGAACAAAGAGTGCTGGAAACCACGGAGTAGTATTCAGGATGGACCTTTGAAAAAAAAAAAGGAAGGAGGTGATGTTGGGAACTTCGGTACCTATTATTGTTGTTGATGGTTTGGTTGCTTGGAATGGAAACAAGATGTTAAGAAGTGTTGATGTTGGAAAAGTGGTTGTTATGATTGAATGTTCTGCAAGTTAAGAAAAATACAAAAAAATTGTTATCGTTAATCTGACGTGTTCTCTTTACCGATTTATTACAATACCGAGTTATAATCTTTTTTGATCATTAAAAACATGTTTTTACTTTTATAAACATACAAAATCGCAGGCGTACGAACTCATCTTTTCATTAGTACTATTGAATTGGCCATTTGGTTCAAATGAGTTTTAGTGAATTTTCGTACAAGATAAGCAATTGCAACGGTTAGGAAATTTTTAAAATATAAATTTTCGAAAAATTTCCTCATTGAAATCCTTCTGAAACTATTCTTGAAGTTTGCACTTTTTCCAAATATATGTGTGTCATTCCACCCGATAACTCTCCTTAGGATTGAGATAAAATTCCCGTTCTTGCGGACAAAATTAGGCTTTCCAAATGAAAGGATGAGTTCTCTGACCAGAACATCTTGAGCTAATTAAACTGGACAAATTCCAAAACAAAAAATTTATAATTTTTACCCGAATTTCTGTCAAAACAAAAATATCAAAGATAAACTATGACAATAAAATTATTTCACAACATTATGCTGAAAATCGTACTTAAAGTAGGTTCAGTAATATTTGCTTAAAAATATGTAAAAACTACAAAAATAATCTAAATACCCAAAATGTTTTTTGAGTCGCCGAATTTTATTTCTATTGAGTTTTTTGCCATAAAATTAGTATTTTAAAATTTTCGACCGATCCCTCAAATTTCGGTGCAATTTAACATATTATAAAACGATAGGTAATTTAAGAAAATTTGATCATATGATCATGCAGCATGACTGAAACTTTTAGACTGTTTTCATGTAAAATATGGTCAGTTGCATATACATTGAACTCACTTGTCACCCTGAGACATGTTTTAATGAGTGTTCAATGAACACGACTTGGTGCGAATCGTAGCTGATTTTGATCTCGCTGTTGCAGTGAGACCCTACTTAAAGTATTCGTGATAACGAGAACCCATTGCACGTGTTCGCATCGATAGTTTCACTCTTCTGAATATTCTTAAAACGTGTTTTTTCAACGATATTTTCCCTTAATAATGGAACAGATCAAAAACCATTATACTCACATTTTGGGGTCATTGAATACCTATTTAGGAACGTGAAAAAATTTGGTTTCCCGAATATGCATTAATCTCAATTCACTAATCAAATTTATAGAGGGGAAGAAATTTGGTGAGACACCTCACTTTCATTTCAAGGAAGCATTTTTACGAGCTAGCTTGAACCTATTACAGTTGATAACGGAGCAAAAAGCATTCATGAGCAGGTGGATCTGATTTCGTTATCTAGTTCGAATCTCTCCAGATGTTAGTAGACAAAACACAAATTTTCGCAGCCATTTTTCTCCTATAGTAAACTCCTATCTATTTCTCCCCTTCAGTGAACTTCCATCCATGTGTTTTTACGCAAATACTAATAATGAACTATCGGTTTTTTTTTTTTTTTTTTTTTTTTTTTTTTCTCAAGAAAAAAAAATTGTTCCTCCACTTTTTCCCTGTCTTGATATCTGCAGATAATGGGAGATTAGGATTGATTGGCAGTCAAAAATGTTTTTCTTAGTAGTTTTACACAGAAAATTTCCATTTACTACGTAAATTGTCATCGAATTCCTCCCACCCCCATTTTTATTCTGCGGAGCCTGGGAAAATTGAGTGCGACGTATAATTTACATTTTTGCACAGAAATTATCTGATTTACTATGGAAGAATGCAAAAATGAAATTCTTTGTTTTTGGGAATTTCAAACAATTAGGGCTTCAGTCACCCCCTGGACGACTGCGTACCGTTGTCACTTGATCCGATGAAAATCGAAAACTAAACCGACAAACACGAAGTGGATGTCGTTCCGTAAACTCCGTGGAGGCGGGACGGGCACTCGGAGCTCCTTGCTTCCCTTGTAGCACACACGTCGTTGACACCGTGCCTGTGAGAACTGATGATTCCTTGCTGGCGTTCTTGTCCAAGGGAGTCTCAATACCGCTCTCCGGTTGTCGAAGAGCCTCCCTACCACCTAGTAATGGAATAAGCTCCCTCCTGAGTAGCGAAGTTCTGTGAGTGTTCTTGTGTTGCTAAGGTCCAACGTGGTCTATCGGATAGCATAACAGGCTACTTAATCGAGGGACCCGAGTTCGAACTCTAGACGTTACTAAATTTTTATTGCATTTGAATTCAACCTCCGAAACATATTTTTAAACGTCATTTTGATCAATTCGTCTACCTGTATCTTACTGAAAGGACTGATTTAGAATTTCTTTCAACTGTAAAGATGAGAGCTTGCGAACATTCAGGCCACCAAAATATGCAAGTCATCGGAATGATCAGAATCTATTTGTCCAACTGATCTATATTTTAGCAGCAGACATAGATTAATACAAATTAAGGCCAATTCATTCAACGGAACTGGTGTTCGTTGCACCAGTTTCCGTCCGCTGCGACAAACAGAGTGCGTTACTGAGACTCTCCTTTCTTCAAAAATCGACAAAGAAAATGGAACTTTATTAGTTTATTAGTTCAAATGTATTTTTTTAATTTATTTAATGGTTTAAGCCGCACCTCAACCAGAAGGGTCATTAGTGCCACCAAACAAGGTATCCTAAGGGAACTACAAGTAGCACGATTCTAACGGGGGCCATGCTGCCCTCCTTACCGCACGGAGTGAGAGTACCATCACGGACTCCACTGGAAATCGGAGGGAAAAAAATGAGGGGTACAGTGATGTCCAATGTTTAGCCCCTAAAGCGGTTTTAAAAACGTCAAAAATGAAGTATTACGATTAAGACTAGATCAAGAATAGGCTAATACCTATATATACGTCACTATATATAATCAGCAAATTGAAATAAAACTATTACTAGATTTTACGAAAATATATCACAGATCAGATACCTATCACAGTTCTAGTGGAGCTCAGCGGCTCTCATATACGACAACAGGGAATGGACCTTGTCAGGTCCAGATAAAACGTCAAACCACTGAGGGGGCCGATACTGGACTCGGAGGTCCATAAGGTCTGGGCGTGTGTGTCAAAAAACCATTATTTTTTATTTTTTTATGTTGTAATACCCTAGAAAAGCTATCTTTTGATCTTGAAAACCACTCTCTCAAAAGGCAAAAGTTGAAAAAAAATTCCTTCACCTCTAATAAGCTAAAAAACAACAAAAAAAACCTTATTCTGCAGTTTTTTGATGATAATAGAGCAAGTTTTTGTCGGATTCAGATGAAAAAAAAAAGGTTTTGTAGGTTTTTAACAGACAAATCGATTTTCAATCAAAAATTTTGAATTACTTTCTTCTAAAGTGTGAAAAATGCAAAAACAACTATACAAAATTGGCAAAGAAAGGGAAATCATTGACTGTTCTCAATTGTTAGACACGTAAAATGAAGTGTAACATTTTTTTGATCAAACAAATTTTGTAATATTTTTTAGAACATCAATGTTACCTTGCGCACAAAGCCATAGCTTGAACTAAAATCCGGCCGGAGCTTGTTAGTTTCTTGCGTTATTCGATGTGCAAAAAATCCAAATCCAAGGCCTTTTTTTTTCTTTTTTTTTATAGCTTGTTTTCACTTTTTTGTGCACAAACTTCTCAAAAAACTGTCGAAATGTGAAGAAAAAAATGACAAAAAACCAGGATGTTCTCACATTTTGCGTTTTTTGAGAAAACGGGTGGTTGGAAGAGGTGCAATTGAAAAATTGAGGTAATATTCGGAATTACCGATAAAATTCACATAATTCAGGCACCTTCGGAAGGCCTGTTCTATGAAAAATCCTGAAAATTTTGTGCACAAAAAAATTAAAAACAAGATATATCATGGAAAAGCGAGTTTAAAAAAAAATGGACCTTGGATTTGGATTTTTTGCATATTGAATAACGCAAGCAACCGAAAAGCTCCGGCCGGATGCTAAACCACCCCTACATTTTGTAAAGTAGTGTAATTTTTGTATTAAGTTCAAGCTGTGGCTTTGCGAGCAAGGTTACATTAAAATTCTAAAAAATATCACAAAATTTAGCTAATTTTTCGTTCTTCAACATTGTATGATCAAAAAAATGTTACACTCCATTTTATGTGTCTAAAAATTGAAAAAGTCAATGATTTCCCTTTATTTACCAATTTTGTATAGTTTTTAGCATTTTTCACACTTTAGAAGAAAGTAAGTAGTTCAAATTTTTTTATTTACAATCGATTTGTCTGGTAAAACCTACAAAATCTTTTTTTTTTTAATTTGAATCCGACAAAAACTTGCTCTATTATCATAAAAAAACTGCAGAATAAGGGTTTTTTTGTTTTTTAGCTTGAGAGGTGAAGGAATTTTTTTGCAACTTTTGCCTTTTGAGAGGGTGATTTTTCATGATCAAAAGATAGCTTTTCTAGGGTATTACGAAAAGATAAAGGAAAAAAAAAAACAGTTTTTCGACACCCTACTGGGCACACTCTCCAGGAAGTGGCGGATGGACAGATCTCCCCCACACCTCCCACACACAACATCTAACTAAGCAGGTGTCTGAGCCTAAGACGGATATGTCCAGTGGCTACCCGGTTTATCACTATTCGGTCCCTCCTTGGAAGTTGGGTATCAAATGGGCCTACCGGGCACAAGTCCTGTAGGACACCACGCAGGCTACTGACCTCACCCTGCCATTGCTCGTGCCATATGGAATTGGCTTTATGTCGCATGTTGGAGATTTGATCCTCAATGCGTAGGTATAGGCAACATATCGATCGAGTTATCACCTATGACTCTCCTTAGAAGGGCATAGCACACTCGTTGCCATGAATACCCACATGTCTTAGCACCCACATAAAAGTAATGGTTGAGCCCGATGTTGTGAATCGGTGTAGCGATACACGTTGGCTTAGTTTTGGAGGATCATCAGAATATGTGTCCCTAATCGCCTCGATGGTTATTGTTATCATTTAGTTAGATATTGTTCTACTCGTTATGGATGAAGAATTAAACGAATTCGTCAATTAATATCATTATTATTATGTAGTTTGGTGATGTTCGGCGTATAACGCCCATTTCGAAGCATTTGCTGCCAATAATAATCTTCAATAGTTCAAGTAAATTGGACGAAATTTTTCTTATATTTTTAATGTGTACAAGGTACCTGCTTCTGAACAAAAGAGTGAGCTATCGCAAGAAATAATGCAAGTAATACAGAGAAATTTAGTACTAATTATGTGAGCGATCGAGGATTATTCTTTACATGGATTCATAAATGGGCGAATATGTTTAAATACTGACATGGATATGTCTTTTAGCTGGGGTTTTTGAAAAAATTGTGTGACTTTTTTTCAGCCTGAAAAAGTGTTACGCGATACCAATAAACGAATTCATTAACGATACAGCAACAATGAAGCAGCACTCTTTGGTTGCGTTATAATGGCCTCAAATCTTCATTAAAGCGGTCAATTATAGATACCGGTGTGGAAGGTACCTGTGGCTACTATTATCGTTAGGTTATAGAAGTAGGTTCCTAGCAGGTAGGTTTTCTGATATCAGTAGCTTTTAAAATTGAGATATTTTAAACTTGAGACAGAAAATACATATTTCACAGGGGGGAAAATAGGACATACCTATCCATGTACCGATGTATCAGCATGAAATGTAGATACTTTATACTCCCTGTTCCATTCGATTCATTCTTTGTTCGATTATTCTTCTTTTTATCACCCTTTTATGACGATTATAATGTGTCCTTGAATATTCCGATTGAAATCACTTTGATATTATGTTAATAATAAGTAAGTATACAGTCCTTAATCAACCTTTCGTAAACGGTTCCGTCTTCTATAAATCGTTGAATGGTCGAGTTGTTGCCGAAGGGTTTTTTTTTTTTTTTCCATCCGGTTCAGTTAAACCTCATTATGACACCGTTAATTGGCACAACCTCAGGGCAGGAACAGGGGACCCAAATAGAGGGGCTATACCGATAATCAATTCCAATTAAGCTTTCAAATATTTCATTGAGCAAATATTGACGACCCCCTCTTTCAAATTGAGAGGGCCACTTCTGGAAAATGAAACAAAGAAAAAACGGAACACTCCCTATGGAGTTGAGGTAGAGTATTTTAGTTTCCTCTGAAATTCCAGTAACGTGGCCGTTATCTCAATAGAGTTCATTATTTAATGCGGGTCATCAGGCGAAACGAACTGGATTTTTTTGGATCAACCGCAGAATCTTTTT
Organism: Adelphocoris suturalis; assembly: GCA_030762985.1. Lineage (NCBI taxonomy): Eukaryota > Metazoa > Arthropoda > Insecta > Hemiptera > Miridae > Adelphocoris > Adelphocoris suturalis. The sequence continues at coordinate 71,867,812 of CM061043.1, forward strand.
TTTTTTTTTTTTTTTTCAATTTCAAGTAATTTTTCAAACTCTTGGTTTTTTTCACGGCACTATGATTTGATTAAAAATGGAATTCGTTCAGAATAGAATAATTGAACGTTACGAAACCTCCATTTGTCTTAGCGCTTGGGACGGTTTTATACTATCTACATAATTCAAGTTTTCAAATCATGAATAACACACCTAGGGTTATTCTGGCCTAATGGAGTTTATTGAATCGATCATTGTTTATGTTCAGTTTTATTTTTATTTTCCTTACTTAACCCGAAGGGTGAAGGGAAAGTCTTGCATTCACCCTGAAAATCAATTTCATGCTAGGATGCGTATTTTTCTCAACCTGTATCCATATATATACGTTTCATGAAAACTTATGTGTGTGTGTGGGTATGTGTGTATGTAACTGGTGTACTGGACTGCGACCTTACGGCACGACATAAAAAAATTCCAATTTCGGGGTTGGGTTTCTATACTAGCTACTGTGGAAAAATCAGCTTGACATGATCATTTTTAGGGGGTTAAAAAAAGGGGTAGGGGGTAGGGCACTTTTTTTGCCTCTTCTCCAGAATGGCTCGAGGGGTTTTGATGAAATTCACAGGGGTAGAAATGATATCCCATACCCCTCATACCTGGAAAAATTCTCTGAGGGCGGTAATTAGCAAAAGTTAGTGTTTTGTTCCATTCCCAAAGGGTGAAGTCGTAAAAAAAATCTAAATTAATGTTTTTTACTTTCCTTACTTAACCCGAAGCGTGAAGGGAAATTCTGGCAATCACTCTGAAAATCAATTTCTGAAATTCATGCTAGGGTGGGTATTTTGTTCAACCTGAACCCATATCTATACGTTTTTATGGAAATATATCTATGTTTGTATGTATATAACTCGTGCACACGGTTGCAACTTCACGGTAAGACATAAAAAAATTCAAATTTCGGGGTTGGGTTTCGATACTCAAGAGCTAACAAAATCAGAATACGTGAATAAACGTCTTTTTTAGCACTTGTTTGCCTTTTCTCCAAAATGGCTCGAGAGATTTTGATGAAATTCACAGGAGTTGCCCTTCTTGTAGATACAAATGATATTAGATATCCCTTATGCTTGGGAAAATACTCTAAGGGAGATAAATAGCAAAATACTTCCAAAAATATGTTAAAACGTAGTTTTTCAGCAACTTTTTGGTATGTCCTTCAATATGGCTAGAATGATATTGATGAAATTCACAGGAGTAACTTTTCTTATGGATAGAAATGATATTCGATATCCGTCATGGCCAGGAAGAGGCCCTAAGAACAGTACCAATAAGCTAAATAATAAATGTGAAAGATAATTTTTAGCACTTTCTCAGAATAAAAATGCACTATTTAGCAAAAACCTTCGCAAAATATGTGAAAAACGTATTTTCCGTCAAAGTGGCTCAATAGGTTCTTCTGTAGGTGAAAATTATACCCATTTCACATATATGTCCAGGAAAATCTGTATAGGCAGTAATGACGGGAAATAGCAAAAAATGGCCATTTTGGGCAGGTTCCAAAACAATTTCCTATATAAGTACTAACCTGTATTAACTATCTCACTTTTGCTGACTTTTAAAAACACTACACGAAACAAACACTTAACAATATGACGAATGAAATCAAGACAATACAAGTGATATAGATAACAAAGTTTAAGTCAATATTTTGTGGAAAAATAGGCGTGGCCACCAGCAGCATTTAATGGGGTTATAATTGACGTTTCTAGTTATAAATTTTTAAATCTATTCGGTCCGTATAGATATGTATTCAGATAAGGCCTAGCTATACTCATGTATTGTTGGAGTTGCAGAAATTGTTTTGAGAAGATCGCACGACTTTCTTATATTACTATAGGGCGGGTCGGAACGTAGTAACCACTTACCGCAGCAAACATTTTAAATGAAGCATAACTTAACGAGTTTTTGTACGACAAAACAGTAATTGAGCTAGCTTTTCAAATTGATTCAAACCTCAACACATCAGGCGAACAAGAGTTTTAAATGTTGAATTCACCCTATTCATGCCATTCACATTCTGCCAAAACCAGGAGTTTGTTGCAATTTTCGGGGATGGTTAGAAGACAGTTATCACTTCCCTACGTGCCCGGAAACTAAATACAGAAAGTTATACAATTGTTGTTCATCGGTCTCTTTTGCCGATCTGTAGAAACTTATGGACTAATGGAGTCCTACACTTGAAAATGAAACAATAGAATAACTACCCCATCCTTTCAAGATGTGATCCATCATGATAGCATCCATGTGGAATGAATAAAAGTAAGGAAAAATGTGAAGCCTCGCACCAGATGTTTAAGCATGACACGCTAGATTAAAATAATAGAGAAGACATATCAATAGAGATATTTATTACCTCAGAGTTTCATAAAATAAATTGCAAATAACACAAAAGTTGAGAACAAAATACTGACGTCTGTGAATCAACTCAATAAATAAGGAGTTGTAAATTTAAACTCAACAAAATTAAGTCCATACTCAAATCGATGAATCGGATTTGTAAAAGGAAATAAACGACGATTACCGTTGATTGCTCCTTCATGGTCATCTAGCACAATAGCTATATGGGTGGAGTCGAACCTTTTTACCAAAACCATCATTCAGACAGATGCTCCCTGAAAGGAAGAAAATGGTGGTTCCCGCTTTTTCTTTTTGGGATGGATTCAGCATGTGTAAATGCATGGAACTATTACAAAAAATTATCATCTGAGACAAACACCCTCAGTGAATTTAGACGACTAATTGTGCAGCATTACTGCTTCAAGTACGGCAAACCTCTAAGACAGTCTTTACCACTAACAGTGCAGTTAAAAAAAAAAAAAATAAAAAAAAATTAAAAAAAAAGAGATCAGCTAAACTAGAAGATTTGCACAGCAAGGTTCAATGCCCTCAAAGACAGTGCATTGAGTGTCACCAGAGTACCCGTTTCAAATGCAGCACTTGTGGCGTGGGACTGTATATTCACTGCTGGTATGCATTCCATTCAAAGATAGTGTAATTTTTTTATTCAGTAAAAAATACTGTTACCTACATAATGAAGACTTCAAACCTACAAGCACTTTCAGTTTTCAATTCTGGATAAAGATTCCTACCAACATTTCTACTATTATTTTTGTGAGCGACCCGCAGTACTCAATGTCACCTAGGTATAGTGAAACACGATGCAAATAACTGTTTTCCTTTTATTTAGATAGAAACTAAAAGGAAAATTCAAAATAATTATGAAAAAAGCCCTTAGTTTTTTTTTTTTTTTTTTTTTTTTTTTTTGTGGAATTGTCAACACACTATAATAAGAAAGACAAAGAGATGCGATGGTTGAGAAACCGTTCAAAATGTTTTCCTAGTTGAATGTAATCAACACCCTTGATAAATCCAATCAGGAGAAGTTTAATGAGCTGAAAAAGTATTCTGAACTAGGATTTGGTAAATTAAATAGTGTTGTAAAACTGTGTCCACTGTCATGCGAGAATATGAATCGACATGTTCTTCAATTTCACTCAACTACGATTGCAAGAGATGAAATTCACAAAACTTCTTTCCAGATTTAACAATACCTATATTTCTCCACTGGACTCCATTTTTTATCATTTTTCGCTCTAAATAATATAAGAGAGCGGTTCAACTGGTCCTAATTTAAAATTTGTTAAATGAAGACATGAAAGCAAATTAGAATTAAACACGAAGTTGAATTTGCTTAAAAAGCATTTGTTGTTTACTGGTCTTCTAAGCGGTTATGCTTTTCCACGTAGAACACTCTTTTAGCGAATTTTTGTTGAAAATGAAGCTATTGCAAGGGCTTGGAAAATTTTAAAATCAAACTTTTTGAGAAGATTCATCATTGAAATCTGTTTTGTGGCATTCTGAAACGAATCCAAGAGTTTAACGCATTTCCATATATATATATATATATATATATATATATATATATATATATATATATATATATATATATATATACATATACATATATATATACGTGTGTGTGTGTGTGTGTGTGTGTGTGCGTGTGTGTATTTATTTATTTATGTGTCATTCCAGACGATAACTCTCCTTAGGAGTGAGTTGCAAATTCCCTTCTTGCTCCGAAAAATCAAGCTTTACAAACGAAAGGATGAGTTCGTTGGCCAGCACTTTTTGACCACACTAAATTGGTCAAACTTCAAAAAATGTACTAAAAAATCACCAAAAATGGCTAAAAACGGCTAAAAATTGTTAAATTCATATTTTTGGTGGAATATTGCTCAAATAAATTTTATTAACTGTAGAATAGAACGTTAAAAAATTAATATAAAAAAATTATAATGAAAAAAGTATTTAAAAGTCATCAAAATTAGCTTTAAAAAATCGATAAAAGCTGTTAAAAAAGCTAAAAGTTCAAGACCTCTATTTGAATATGAGATTATTATTTAGAATACGTTTTTCCCCATGAAATTACTAGTTAACAATTTCCTTACTATCAAAAAGCTCAAATTTCAAAACAATTAAACATTATACGAATTTACGAAAATTCACTTATACGACCACGCTGCATGACTGGAACTTTTTCCTCCAGCGAGGTATGACGCTCCGTCCGACGCGCCAACTTTAGTATTCCCGCGCAGGCGGAGCCACGTAGGACATGGCCTTACAAGTAAAATCTTTTCGTTCCTCCTTGCCAATAAAATAGAAAGAACCAACAATATCCTCCAAGAACTAGTGAGAAATCGATTCGTCTGAAGGAAGCAGGCCAACTGAACATTTCTCATCAAAATCCGATCAGCGGCGATGATGATGAAGAAGAAGAAAAAAAAGGAAGCAGCAGAGATAAGGTTTTCTTTTTAAAGTCCCGCCGGCGGGCATTGGGATCGCCTTCTCTTCTTTTTCACCTCACACCGAATTAAGATAAACCCGTATCGACCGCTCCGATTCTCCGTAGATGGTTGCAATCAGTGTTTGCGTCAGATTGGCGCAATTATTTAAATACTATACGGCGTTAATATTCAAAATTTCAGTTGTTCGTGGAACATTTCTCTTTCGATTTTTTAGTTCAAGCATTCAGGCCGCACTTTCAAGAAGGTATAGAATTCCATACAGGTACTTCAATATAATCCCCCAAATGAAAAGTAGAATTTTTGTTTCCATTAAATCATAATGACTGACAGCTCAGTATAACCCAGCGGATCTAGTCAAATTGTCGTGATTGGTTGTTGAATTATCTTGTTTGTTCTCTAATACTGAACAAGTAAGGAGGCTTTGATCTCCTCGTAATGAGCTTTACCCACGTATTTATTTTATATTTTTAAATGAAAAAAAGTTCCATTCTGAAAAATTTGATAACATCCGAACTCTCCTACGTTGAGTAGTTTTCTTTAAACGATTTTCCGAAGTTTGCACTGGTGATGTCACACGTCCGCCAAGGCGATTTCTCTGAAAAATCATGTAAATTTAACTACGGATAGTAGGAGAGTGCGAATGATGCCAAACTTCTTAAGAAGGAATCTTCTTCCATTTAAGAATAGTTATAATACCTTTTTCGCACCCATGGGTAACGCTCATTGTCAAGGCAATAATAATTATAACAACAATAAGGGCAATAATTGTAATATTGAGATGCCGCTAATGACCATTGTGATTGATCGTTAAATTAAAAAAAAAAATGTCGGTGAGGCATATGCAATACAAATAGACCCTTCATATCCGTAACCAGCCCTTCATATCCGTAACATGAATTTATAGTTTGTAATGATCTTAAAACATTTAATAATTTATAGTGTTAGAAGATATTGATATAATCAGAAATAATGTAAATATTTTGAATAGAATGTAGCGTAAAACGTCAAAATCGGTCAATTAGAAAACGATAAAATGATGTCTTATTGAATTATGTTTGCGCATACGCAGAGTGACGGGTTGATTTGGGAACAATGAAACTGAAAGAGGACCATCTACTGCCTGACCAGTACATTCCCTGAACATTTCATCAAAGTCGGATGAGAACTGCGGAAATTCAAGCTTGTTTCAAGGGTTTCATATTGTCGCATGCGCAGCAGATACTAATAATACCTATAACCATGTAGAAATTGAAATGGAATGATCATACCGCCTTCTCCTAACCCCTCTCCAAATTTGAGCGAGATCGAACGACCAGGGCGTGAGAAATGATGCTTGATGGAATTTACGTTTGCGAATGCAGAAAGACTGGTTCATATTAGTTGTGGAACAATGAAACTGATAGGGGGCCACCTACACCTTAACTCAAACATTACCTGAAAACTTCATCAAAATCAGAAGAAAACTGTAGAAATTAATCTTGTTTAAGGATTTTCGGACACACGGACCAACTCACATACGGACACACACAGAACGAAAGTTGTTCAGGAAAAGATTTGTCATCCCCCTAATGTGAAAAAAATGCTACCGCTGTCTATAGGTAGATTTGGAAGCAATAACAATGTTCCGCTGACCAGATTCCTCGCAAAGTTCGACAAACTATTTGACTAGTAAAATGTACTCGACTTCTTATTCACGATTCTATGTGACGTAAGCTACTGAAAACTATAACAAACTCAATTTTCGGTATACCTGACGATGATCGTCACCAAGGACTACTTATAAAGCTTTTATAGTAGTTCGATTATGTATGGCAAACTATTAGCAACGATGACGAACTCGATTTTTGATGATTTGACAATGACTGGAGTCAGTGACAACGACGTCGGATTGTCGTCAAAGACAACTTTAAAAGCTTTTATAAAAGTTTCAGACGATTCTGTGTGGCGGAAACTATTGAAAACAATACCGAACTCGATTTCAGGTAAATTTCACGACGATCGTCGTCGACAACAAGCTCCTGTCGTCGGATTGTCACCAAAAACTATTCCGATAATTTCGGATGGCTAAAAAGTCTACCTACCAGGTTTTAAGTTGATAGTTCTAAAATTTCGGACTTTAAAACACACATAACCTTTCTTTATTCGGACAGTTCAGATTATAACAAGATTAATAAAAAGGCCTATTGTCCTTATTTTATTTTTATTTTTTTATTATTATTATTATTTTTATTTTTTTTTTTTAATCAAACAACGTTTCTCCCCAGGAACTGGGGCTTCTTCACGGAAACTAATATTCAAAAATGTAACATATCTACTTATTTATAGTTTTCTTTTTGTTGTTGTTAATAATCGAATTTAAAGTTAATAATCGAATAAAAACGTAAACAATGTTAAATTTGATTTTCAAAAAATCTTACAACTTTAAATTCGATTATTAACAACAACAAAAATAAAACTATAAGTGAGTGGATATTTTACATTTTTGAATATTAATCTCCCTGAAGAAGCACCAGTTCCTTGGGAGAAACGTTGCAATTTAATCAAAAAACCAATTTGAGGACAAAAGGCCTTTTTATTAATCTTGTTTAGAACACACTTGCATACTGACAAATCCCAGCCAAACCAAAGTAGAAACTCACTCCATGAACCTATTTTCTATAACGTGAGTATTCAAGTCAGAAAGTGTTGTCAGTTTCCAAGTTAGAACTAGATTAGGAAATTATGGAACAGCTGATATTCAACAAAGAGAATGGTACATTTTCCCCATTTATTGATACAATCTTTTTAAAACCTAATTCACCATTAAGTCTCTCCTCGTTGTAGTTTGGTTCCCGGTAGAAGCTTGAAGACCTGGAAGGTCCAGGCGTCTTCGAGTAGCAGAGAGGCACCGAGAAGAGGGCTTTCAAGAGGTTACTGTTATTGATGAGACGTTAGCTATTCGTCCCAGATCCAACTCACGGTGCAGAATAACGAGGGCGTTGACTGTCCAGTGTCGAAAGATGTCGGATTTCGGCGCTCGTAGGTCTTATAAATCCTCGGTCGGTCGGCGTTTCGAGGTGGGGTCACTGCTAAGGCCGGTCTCCTCACAGCTGATCCGACAGTATGAATTTTTTTCGATGATGAAATTTTAACAAAAAGAATTGTGACAAATGTTACGCGACAGTTTCATATTTTCTATTACTTTTCAGTAACATATAACTGCTAGGGAAGAAATATAATTTTCTCATTTCATCCAATCGGGATACCTATTGTTCACCAATCGTAAGAAACCTCTCAACTCATCACATGATAATCCTCAACTGAAGTTTGCCGTCCTAATTGACCTTCTGTTTAACATCATCTTTTGGATTTTTAGATTTCTTTATTCAAGTGTAAGTTTCTAATTACTTCCAAGAAATTTTGTGTTGATCGCCACATGACGCGTCCAAATCAACTACATGGGAACACGTGTTGGGTTAATTTACAATCATTGACTGAGGATAACTTTACCCCCCCCCCCCTCCCACTACCATGTTATTCAAAATTCATTGGTTTGCGTTTAAAGATACCCAAATTTCGAAAACCGACGGAAACCTTTAAAACCGATAAAACTTTTCTTCGCAACTTATAAACCAAAGTCTACAATTGATTTAAAATCATACATTTTTTTAACACAGATTTCCATGGTGCGCTCGTCCTATATTTTACTATCGTAGGTTCGAACCCCAGTAAAGGCCGATTTCTTAAATTACGATTAATATTTATTTTATTTTTTTCTATCATCACTTTTTTACGTACATACGGATTAGTGAAGCGTAAGTAGGTGTTTCATTTAATTTAAATAATTTCCTTTTGGTAGGGGTTCCATGTATGTCGTTGTATTTAGAAAATGAAATATGAATAATTACTGGACCAACCAGATCAGCTTGGGGCTAAGGCGAAGAAAAATTACAAACTTACATTGGGTAAGACGTTTCTAGTTGGTGTTTGAAAACCGTACTTCCAATAGAATTTATCATCAGTAACCCCGAGTCCCTTGAACTAACCTGAACCCAAAGGGAATCCAACCCTATAAAAAAGTTTTTCGTTGGTCGAGAACTAAAGGACTTTGAAATAAACACGTATTGGAGCTGATTCGAAGAACACGAGTAAATTCAATAAATTCGGACAAGGCCAAATGATTTATTCTCATTTCACTCCGGAATGAAATATAGGTTAACAATCTTCGTCGATGTGACAAAAAATGTCTTATATGACCCACAAAAACGAATGAAGGACAAATCATACCCAAGGTGGATTTTCTCTCGCATCATTTGTAAGGGAAGCGCGTAGGATGAAAGAAGGGCCACATAATAGTCCCTAATACAACTTCTGGAGAAGGTCGGAAAGGGTTGGCGGGTGGTGGTTGAAGAAGGGGGTGGAAGGGGGTTTTCGGCGTCCAGCTCCGTAAATATTGTACAGTCGACGGAAAAGGGGCGGAGAAACGGTGTCCGATAAATAGGCGGTTGTTATGTTTGAGAATAAGGCCATTGTGTTGTGGGCAACAATGAAGGAGGGAAAAAAAGGAGGGAAACGGAGGGAAACAGGAGAAAAGAGAGGGTGGAACGGGGGGAAAAGGGTACGAAGTTAAGGGGTTGTTGAGAGTGGGTGGTGCGTTCTGAGGGGTTTGCGGGGAAGTTGGCAAGGCCCCCGATAGATAGGCCATTTTTACTTTCCCGGTTAAAACAGTCGACCAGAACTTTTTTTTACGTTCATATCTATATGTTTTACGGGTGGAGGGGGGAGGCAAAATATTGTCTCCTATTTTATCTACAACAAAAAGTGTTATCGCCCCAGGTCTTCTCCTAGGGAAGTGTAACTCCATTAGTTTTCATCCCTCGAAAATTGTTTGCCACTCGTAAGAATACTCTCCATTTACTTACCTAAAAACATCACGCTGTCAAATTCCCCTTCTCTGTAGGAACTCTCTATTCCACAAGACACGTATTCAACTTGGCATGTAAGCGACAGTCATATTATGTTTTAAATTATAAGCATTAGTTGTCAACGGGCTTGATAGGCGTACTTCTCTTTCCTCAGACTCTGATTTGTTTTACCAGGTAGGTACCTAGAGAGAAGCTGATACATACTTACTGATTCCTCCCATAGTGATCGAATAAATAAGGTATTAAGGAATGATATATCCATGATCTTTTAATCATCCCTTTACGGGAGAAATTTCAAAGTTTACAATGTAATACCGAGTCTTCGTTCAATTTTAGAACTAGCCTAATTTTCTCGCTCGATTCGCTCGCTCGGTATGGCTGTATAGATCCGATAGTCCTTACTGTTGAGTGGGACATGTAGAATGATTGGAAACGGTGGATCACTAAGGGTGATTTGAAATATGTAGGGGTTGTTGCTCGCTTCGCTCGCTCTCTGTGGGATGTATAGATGCGATGGGATATATAGTCAATCCCGAGTTGATGTCCGACGTGTGTGTTGCACGCTTTGCTCACTAGGGGTGGATTTTCTCGCTCGCTAGGTGTGGGATGAATGAATGCTACTGGATATAGTCCACGTATACACTATCGAGACCTACAGTCCATGCTGCGGGTGCGGGTGGAAAATTTGAAATTTGCTTACGAATTCCTCTCTATAGACTAATTTAAATAACAATATGTAAATAAAATACAACAATGTATATAAAATGAAATAACAAAATAAAAACAAATAAATCATAAAAAAAGAGGCAAAATGAAAATAATAAATTGCTGTGTAATAATACGATGGTCTTTACTATTGACGGTGTATCACTAAGGGTGATTATAAATGTGTAGGGAAGTTGCTCGCTTCGCTCGCTCTCTGTGGGATGTGTAGATTTGATGGGATATTAATAGTTTATCCCGAGTTTATATCCGACGTATGTAGGGGATGTTGCACGCTTTGCTCACTAGGGGTGGGTTTTCTCGCTCGCTTCGTGTGGGATGTATAGATGCGACTGGATACAGTCACCATACCATCGAGACCTACAGCCCATGGTTCGGGTGGTGGTGGAAAATTCGAAAATTGCTTACAATCCCTTTCTATAGATAATCCTAAGAGAATGGGGAAAAAATTATTAAAAAAATAAATCTTATAAAAGGGACAAAACGAAAATAATAAATTGCTGTGTAATAATTTGTTGCGTTTTCTATGTAAGGAATTTATACTTCCCCCCCAACTTGGCAGACTTTTTTTTTCTGTTGGAAATGAATATCAAACGCGGCACCTTATGTGGAACTACGAAAAGTGTATTTTTAAGAACATTTCAGTACCAAAAGAACTGTCAGATGTTAAATGTTTGTAAGTATTTGTTTACCCCGTATATTTTCCTAATGGTAGGCCATTATTTTATCCGCGTAGAAGGGCTATCCTTTTCCTCGTCTTTGAGACCCCGATCAAGAGGTTCGAAGGCAAAGTTCAAACCTACATAAGTTTCGACGGAATAGGAATAGCGGTAGCTCGAAAAAGGAAACCGAAGGAAAACGGTAGGAAAACCGCATCTTTCGAAAATTTGCCGGCACCATCGTGTTCTACGGATCCAGACACTTAACTTTCTCACTGACATACTTAGCGCTCTCGATCAAATTTTAATGTGGCAGCTGATAGAAGATCAAGCGCTCGGGCAAAAACTCGCATTAAAAAAGGCTCCCGTCTCCCTCCCGCCATTCAGCCCATGGTACGGGTGGGATTGGAAATTTTTTAAATAGCTAATGCCCCTTTCCGGAAAAAATCCAAGAAGATCCCCCCACTCGCAGACTTCCCCCACTCAGCCGTTTGGCCGTGCATAGAATGGATAGACAAACAAACAGACAGACGGAGTTTCATTCTTATGATATAACAAGATAGAGAGATATATACCTACTAATATACAATAGTGGTTAGAATATAGTAATGCATCAATAGAGAATGGGATGTACGGTTGCTTAGTTGTACAAAAGATATATTGTCAAAGGACGGATCGTGCAACTCCAATGACACAGCCTATCTATTTCAAGTTGATATTTCAAGATGTCGGCCTGTAGCGCCGAACAGACAGACATACAAACACACACACTTCGTTTGTGAATAATTTACCTTACATTGGTTTTAAAGGGAAATAAACGAAGTGTTGGATTAAGGATACGAGTGAGGTGTCTGAATCAATTGATTTAATCTAATTTTACTCCTTTAATGCGCTGAAAACATGCTTTCTAACAAACTCATCCTTTAACTTAGAATGTTTGATTTTTCGCAAGAAAATTATGTATTTACTTATTTTTATTTTTATTATTATTAGGTATATATTCTTTTTACATGCCCCCCATGCATGATACAGTACAAAATTTATCATTACGTATTAAAGACCTGTATTTGACTTGTCTTCTTCTCTTGGACTGTCTTAAATGTATTCTTATGCAGTTCGGTGAAGAGTAACTGAAACCCCATCAGAATTATTCTTTTTACTTTCCCAACTTTTGAAGGTTTACAAAGGGAATGTATTGTAATAGGCCAAAGTATTTATCAGTTTGTCTGTCTAAAATGTATATGGAACTGGTGAACAGGTGCCCGACCTCCTACAACAAAAATTATCTCACATACTCTATAAGGAGGAGAAAAGTCATGAACTCTGGGTTATCATTTGTTCCTAATATCAATGCGATTTCGTTAAAGACATGTAGGGCGCTGAGGTTTATCTGGAGAGCATGTTGAGTTTCCAAGAATACTCAGACTTTTTGCTTGTTATCCATTACTCTGGTGCGACCGATTTCGGAATTATCTTCTCAAATTGGTCTCCGTACCTACAGCCCGGAACATATTAAGACCACCGAGAAGGTTCAACGCGAATTTCTGAACAAGGCATACGTTTCATCTTGATAGAGTCCCTATGGATATTCTGAAGATTTTAGGGCTCCAAACCCTGCAGCGAAGAAGGACAGCATTCGATCTGAAGTTTCTCTGCACGGTTTCTCATGGAACTGTTGACGCACTTGAGTTTCTCACTAGGTTGGACTTCCATACACCTTACACAGCCACGTGAAACGCAAGCCTGTTTATGGTGACCCTGATGTATTTTGATCTCCCCTACGACGTCAAAATACGATTATGAACGTATATTGCACTCTTCTTATTGTGACTATTATAAACAATTGACTACGAACCTATTCAAACGAGTGTAATACTTAGAACTTGATGTACCAAATCATACTATGATGTAGCATCATCATGGTATGATGATCATTTGATGTAGCGAATGGATTATATCTAAGCTAAGATTACAACTTTAAAAATCGGAGATTGAGCTTTTCATTCGGAAATGGGTCCTGATAGTATTGGGTGTTTGGAGGGTGTTCCCTTTGTAAGGATCATGTCTGAAATGCGTGAGAGGGAGAGAAAAAGGTTCAATCTTATTTTTTACGATGTGGCTGAGCCTTCTGAGAGCAATTCACTGGTTAAGAAAAGTACCAGGGGTGAGCTGAACGTTACAATAAAATACGTAAATGGTATAACCAGGATAGTTAACTTGTTTCATTCAAAAGATAATATAACACAAACGCTTTCATCATCCATTAGCGGTTTCAATTCAAAAAGCGGGTCAGCACCAAAAAACACCGAAAGACTTTTAGAGCTATTTATCAGAATCTTCTAGGGCTCAATACCAAATTATCAATTCTACACTATACTATTCCGACCTTGTTCTACGATTCAAGTATTTTAACTCCCCTATTCTACTCATCAGCTCATGGACTTTTTGCATGGGGACAGCTGCCACGAACTTCATTATAGGTACATTGTACCTGAATCAAGCATGAAATATATTCTTGCATATGCGAGCATGCATACATATTCTTCATGTGGATGTGTTTGTGTCAGGTGTTCACTGTTTTTGGCGTGACGTATTAACATGTCTGGAACATTACTCATGAGTTTAATTTATAAATGTATTATTTAATTTAGCTACACTTAGAAGTTTGTTTTAGCTTGAATATTTGTGAATTTGAGTTTCGTATTAATGTTTTCTTTTTTATATTATTTTTGACATTTTCTCTCTGATGTATTCACTCTTTTAAATTGGGCTTCTACCCAATATGATAAATAAATAAAGTACCTATTATACAAAAAATAATGTTGGCCGAATTGAGAATGAATATTAAAATACAGTTATCTTCATATTTAAGCAGAGAACTCTCTGAATAAGTCGAACAACATGCCCCCTGTATTTCAGAAAAAATTGGAGCGCAGGAGACTGTACGCTATGTGGTATGTGAGTGCCCTCAATCTGCTGTGTATACAGTAAAATATTTACGAAACAGAATACAATGAGATGAGCATTCTATGCGGGATGACACAGCAAGGCTTGGGGAGGAGTAACCACAGAACCAGTGCTACGCGAGGCCAGTGATGAAAACTCGGCTCTGATTGCTGATATTAAGGTTGAAGGAGTCTGGGAGAGTGGGAGGCCGGCGTTCTTTGACAACCGCATTATTAATGCTGACGCCGCCTCTCACTATTCCCAAGACTGGTCGAGTGTGGCAAACGCAGCAGCCAGGGAGAAGCACCGGAAATATGACCAGGCTGCCGATGACTTAAGAGGGTCATTCTCGCCTCTGATATGCTCGTGTGATGGGGTCTTGCATTAAGAATACTGTGTATTTGTAAAGAAAATTGCCCTCACCCTGGCCGAAAAATGGAAAAAGGCATACTCCCAAGTCCTTGGCTGGGTGAGGGTTAAGCTCCAATTCTCCATCATACGAGCAGTTTCACTCAGGCTACGTGGAAAACGTCCGTCGAAAAGTGAGGTCCATTGGTTTGGAAGATGGAGCTGCCGTCACGCTACTGGAAGACTAACAAAGAAAGCGACACCTACCACAAGAAACAAAATTTTTCGACAACCTCCCCCCCCCCCCCCCCCCTTCCAACATCTTTGAGAATCGCTGGAATGTTGGAATGTTAAAAAAAAAAAATAATAATAAACGGCTCTGTATTTGAAAAAAAAAAAAAAAAAAATGAGATGAGCATTTGCTTGATGTTATTTTAGAAGGAGAAAGCAAAGAACAGCTTCTCTTGGTTTTCCGCAGTATACTAGAACATTATATTAGAATTAGAAGGTTTATAAACCAATTAATGTCAGATGCTGATTTAGTGTAAGATAATGTTGATGTTGTAAGAACTTGTTATTTTTTATTGTATGGGTGAAGGACCTGAAACGATAGAGATTGAGTTGATTTGGTGCCCCGATGTGAGTGTATAGGTAGACCCAAGATTTCTTCCAGTTTATTCTCTTCTTTATGATGAATTGAATTTAATAATGTAAATATCATTGTATATTAACATTCGGTATCATGCTATTGTAGTAAGTGAGAATATTATTGTATGCTAACACTCGTTATTATGTTAATAATGTTGGTGTAAGTATTATTATAACTTGGCATTAGTTTTTATGTAATTTATAGCTCTAAGTCAGGTACCATGACTTGGGTATCAATATAATTATGTAATGAACTGCAATAATTCTCAGCATGCAATAATAATTACTGAACATATGATGTTTAGTTAACAAACTAGTTTATGTGTTTTTGATAAAAATACAATAGTTCCAAAATGAAGTTCGAACACGTCATCTCACACTGTAGCAGGTATGAGGAAGAGCGCGACGCAGCACTTGGGGATACCCTTTCCGAACACTATGAGTCAGTGGTAGAATTGCTGAAGAAGAGGAACGAAAAGGACAATTTACAGATACTGAAGTTTTTATAAGTTACTGATTTGATTTAATGAGTTATTTAACCAAAAATCGTCAACATCAGTTCTGGCGAATGGGCGAATCCCAGCCATAATAAGCGGATTCAGGAAAGTTTAAGTTCAAACTAGTGGGATATTTGGTATTATCACAAAAACCGCCTGCTAGCCATGAGCTCCCAATAGCTCCAGCGGACCTTGAAGCACAGCACGTTGAGCCAACCGGGACACGAGTCATTGCATCCTGAGTATATAGTGATTCTTCAATTCGCAGCAGCCAGTGAAGCTAAAACCAAAACCTTATGATGGAACTACTGATTTGGATTCGTATAGCTTGAAATTTGAAATATTAGCTGAGGGTAATAGATTGGATAGAGATACCAAAGCAACTGTATTGCATCTGAGTTCACTCAACCTATTTCCTAACATGATTTGAAAAAAGCGTTGGAGAGCAGACTAGTTTCCAGGATCTAATGCAGCTGCATTTAGCATTACTCCAGAGTAGACTCCAAAGACCCAACAAAGACGTTAGATAGTAACATCATGAGATGTAGGAGCTAAGGAAAAAATCTTGGCCAAAAGCGCGTGGTAGCATGGTCGGTGTAATTTTAATGCAATTTATGAATGACCTTAAGAATATTAGACTTTGAGAACGGATTCTGGATTTGTGTCCACAAACAATGAGGGGAACATCAACAGTTGTTGTCTTTCAAATGCACGCTATATCACATCCTATTCCACCTAGGTTTGTCTCATATTATAATATATCTACTGTTGAAGTGCTTGAAAAGTCTCTTTGTTCAAGAGCTCCGCTTTGTGAAACTGAGAGGCAACATTCACTCACATCTATTTTGTGTTGACATGTGACAAACCAGGCCATACATGCTGGAAATTTCCAACAAGAATACGCACGGGAGAAGCTCCAAAGGCAGAAAACGGTCAAGGGTCAGACTGAAGGACTGGAGGAAGTTATGAGTTTTTTGAAAATCGAATTTAAATTAAAATCATTCTGTCCTTAAAAAACGAATTTGAGGACAGAAGGCCTTTTTTTATTAAGCTTGTTATAATCTTAACTGTTCGAATAAAGAAACCTTGGCTTTGACTTTCATATAAAATGTCAATGCCTGATAGACCCAGCTGAACAAGCAGTGTTGACTGATGGTAACAAAATTGTAACATCCGATCAGGCGTTGTTTCGGCGGCCTTACCAGCTACCTTGGAGGTAAATTTTTATGATTCAAAGGACTGGAGCGAGCTGGGAAATGCGACGGAGGACTAGCCTAGGACAGGGAGCGGCTGAAGGGGAGGACGAGAGGCGAAAAATCAGTTCTAGAAAAAGGGAAAATTTAGTAACTTTGTTCCTATTCCACTGAAGATGCTGATCTTTACGACGTTGCCCACAAGGGTGTGAGAGATGTGATGATAACTGAGGGAAGGCCTCCGGCGTTTGGAGTGTGGAGTAAAATGATCACAACTCGGCGAACGACTGGGAGCCTCTCTGGGTGTGTTACAATACAATTACAGCTCAGGAAATCACTGTAATCAGCTGAGTGAGCTCTGGAACTATTTTAGTTCATATTCAATATGAGATACCTACTCAAAGTTGGTAGACAATATTGTCTTAAATCTTCGATTTAAGATGATGAACTTTTAAACAGGGATTTTCTCGGTATGGAAGAGTGTAGTTACAACTTTAGGAATTACTTTAACCAGCTGAGTGAGTTCTTAAGCTAATTCCAGTCCTATTCTACTTTCGATGCTCGAATTCGTAACTGAGCTCTCTCTCAGAGTGCTAGAGTATAATTGTAGGTTGGTACTATTTTTCTGGCAAGACTATTGCAATCGTTCAGAAATATAAATGGCGGTGGCAGAGTGTACTGAAACTACGATCTACATTTTGATATTGTAGGAGAAAGTGGAGCGAGATGGCACTGCAAGTGAAATGGTAACTTGATAGTCAATATTTAGCCGTGATTAGGAACGTGTCTCTCATAAATAATCGATACAGGTGAGTATATGACTCACCTTTATACCAAAAATTCTCTGTAAAGAGACCTTGCTTGAGCCGGCCAAAGGTCTGGAGCGAGCTGTAAGAAGGCGAAGGAGGACCAGCCTAGGACCAGGAGTGGCTGAAGGGGAGGTCGAGGGGCGGAAAGTGGGTGCTAGAAAGAGGGTACGAGGTTGGCCGGGAAGGACATCGAGGACAGGGTGGAGCCTGTAAGGGCATGCGAAAGACTCTGGAAAGGCAGGGGAAAGACCCAGGAAGAGACGAAGGGGAACATTGGATGGAAAAAGGGCCGGGGGTGTTGGAAAAGGGTTTGGACGCGGCGGGAAGGGAGAAAGCGAAGGTCTGACCCAGTTGTTGTGTTTAGTTCCTTCTCCTTGCTTGTCTTCCGCCTCCACTTTAACGCCGTTCGCGACCCCGCTCAACTGCTTTTTTTTCCCATGTTATTCTTTATCATCGTTCAAGAATTTTATTGGCGAAATACCCGCCCACTATTTCGAATCAGCAAATCATTGCTTCCTCGTCAGAATAAATGGTTTCCGTATAAACGCGAGTTTTCTCAGTAGACCAAAATAACACTAAATTTTCAATCATATGATTCTACTTGATAGAGACGATTACCAACGAGAATGCACATATTATGTTTGTTACCAACACTTCTAAAAGAATACATTTTCACTCACTTATGCATCTTTCATTTCACCGTTTTGCAATTTAGAAAAAATCGTCTCCAAAATTAAAAGTACCTACTTCTGCGTCACCACCAACTGGAAATTCCCAGTTGTTATACGTTTCGGCCAGTTTAATGCGCGTCACTTGACAGCTGCGTTTCATAAGATCCTTTGAAATTGGTCCCTAACTGTTCGGTTGGGTTGGGTTGGGTCTCATAGGGGCTTTGTTTCAAATATCTGCTTCATACATAGATTAAACGGCACAGAAATTAGCTAACGAGCTCAATAGGCATATTATGGTGGTTTCGCACGTTGAATTTATATTCTACCTGTTTCATAAAGTTTCAAATTTCAGCTTCAGAGATTAAATACCTTAGAAATCAGCTTTATGAGCCAATCGGCTTCAGAGATTCTATTCCTTAGAAACCAGCTTTATGAGCCAATCAGCTGGTCAGAGGTCTATGCATCGTCTAGTACATACTGCTTAAAAGTATCTGCTACACAATAGTACCGACCGTGTAGTGCCTTCTATTCGCATTATTACCTACCTCATTATGATCTCTTAGCAATGTGCTTGGAAATATCAGTTTATAGCGTAGCGTAATAAATCAGCTTTCCTTGACAATATAATATAGGGTTAGGGTTTCTGAGATGTTGTGAAAAAAATAGAGCATTCCAAAAAGTGGCGAACGATTTTCCTTATATAAAAACCAAGGGAGTTACACATCCCTAGCAACGCATGGGTTATACGTTAAAATCAATATAAAACATGTCGGCTTGCGCTCAATTTCGAATAATTTTCAAGCAAAAAATCAAGCAGTAAAATATGATTCAAATTAAAATGTGTTCTCTTTTACCCAATTCATATGAAAATGTACAATTGGTGGAGCAAAAACGCCACACAAAAACTATTCAACAATACCAACATACAAACACTGCACACACTCCAGATCGCCGCGATCATATATAACCGTCCGTTGAACAAAATAATAAACCGAAAAATCAAACGACGTCAATGAAAAGTGGGTCAGTTCCCCTCAGTTCATAGAGAAGCCGAGAAGAGGCGTATCCCGGAGTTATGCCAGTGGCAGCTGACGTTGAGGCTTTCGTTCGAACGGAGATTGGCCCCTGATCAATCACAGCTCTCTGCCCGCGTCCTCTACAACCCTTTTCTACGCGTTCCATACCCGCCATTTTCCTCGTTCCTTTCTTCCAAATGACTATCTCCTTTTTTCCCACTACCCTGGAAAATTTCCTAAAAAGGACCTTCCGATGTCAAATTACTTCGCTCCCACTTGAAACAAAGAGAGAGAGAGAGAGAGAGAGAGAGAGAGAGAGAGAGAGAGAGAGAGAGAGAGAGAGAGAGAGAGAGAGAAGGAAAAACGTGGGAGTAGTCATTCCAATTTTTATCCAGCCAGCTATATGGGTCTTTGTGGATTTTTCTCTTTTTTCATAAACAGGATGCTATCATGAACAAAAAAGGGAGATCTCGACGGGCAAAAAAGTTTGATGGGAGAGGGTAGACTAATCGTACCATGAGTTATGAACAGAAAGATTTCTAGCATTGGTGAAGACACGCGTAAAGGTACGTATCCTACCAACGACAGGAAGCTTTTCAGGAGAACTAAATATATCACGAGATGGTTTCATTTTCAGTGACTTAATTTAACATTTTCTGTTACTCGGAATTTCATTAAAAAATGGAGGTGTTGTAATGGCTCCAAAATGTCTTAAATTGAAATTGTCCACAATTTCCTTCATTGAGGCATTCTGAAATAAAACCTGGATTTAGACATTTTTCATGTTTTTTTTTTTTTTTTTTTTTTTTTTTTTTTTTTTTTTTTTTTTTTTTCTGGTTGAAGTTTATTCTACCTGCTCCCCTGGAGATAACAGGCGATTTAACTGCAACTTACTACAGGCGATTTAATTATTAACATACTTGTTCCTATTTTCAAAATAAATGAGATAAATTACAAATATATACGATAATTAAATTTAAAAAAGCACTTTTTTTCAAAAATGATTGAACAGTCAGCAGGTAATCCAATCAATTTCAAAACGAGGCCAAGTTCATGGAATTAAGAAATATTATTATAAAAAAAGTGTAAAGTAAAAAAAGCGAGTGATTTAGTTCGTAAACATTATTATGTCGTCCAAATGATCAGCCTTTATATTGTGATAGAGCCTTTAGCTCCAAGTGTGGCCTAAGTGCCCACGTCTGGCAGAAGCATCCAATAGAAGCCAACGATGCAATGTTATATGCATCTAAGGATTTGTGTTGAAAGCAGCAGAGGGGGCACGTCACATTAATGTATTTTTGCAACAACGTTTTCCCATGTGCATGCTTTCTGTCATTCAATCTCCTCGCCTGAGGCCTCACTACAAGCAGCTTGTCCAGGATGAAATCCTTACAAATAGCACTGGGACCTCTCCCACAACTCATACAGACATGGAGCAGCAGCCCGCCGTTCAGAAATCCGGTCTTCTTGAGGATTTGAAGACTGAAGTGTTAGTGCTTGGGGAGCAGGTAGGCTGTATTGAGTGTTTTGAGAATGTCAACCTGGAGGACCTGATGAGGCAAGCTGACACGCTAGTTGGCTTGGATAAGCAGGTTGTAGCCTGTGCACATCTTCCATCAAGTTGAGGAAGCAACTGTGTTGAGGCATCAGGGAGGGGTTCTTCCTACATTGGTGCCTCGTGGAGGTGGCACAGCAATGAAACAAGCTAAGAGTAGGGAATACCAGTGGGTACAGAAGTTGAGGGGGAAGCATCCAGCTCGTGTAGCTTCTGAGGTATTGAAGGGAGCTGGGAATGAATAAGTTTTGACCCCTCCCCAGGAGTTTCTGGACTATTGAGAGCCACTTCTGAGTCCTCCCAGCCACAACACTGGTGAGCCAGTAGTACCCAACTAACAGGGATTCCGTGTAAAATATTATGTGCATGCCGGTGCTTTATGAGTAGGCACTTAAGCGCTGGGTAAAAAAATCCTCTTTTGTTCGACCTGATGGTATTTCCGCCCGATGCTGGAATAAAGTACCAAAGACAGTTGAGCCGCTCATCCTAAACATGTTGCTTCTATCAGGAAGCCTCAAAAAGCGCTGGCCCATGCCCAAATTATTCCATCCCAAAGAAATGGGTAAGTGGAGCTGGAGGCTACCATCCAATATTTACATCGTCATCAGTTTTTCACCACTTCCAAAAGATTATGGCGTCTCACGTTCAAGTAGTGGTGTCATAGGGGGTGTCCAGAGAGCTTTTCAGCCAGTGAATGGAATATCAGTGAACCTAACAGTTCTCCAAACTGTCATTTTACTGGCCCGAATCAAGAAATGGCAGCACCATCTTACCACTCTGCAGTTTCCACTAAAGCCCTTGACACTGTTAGCATTTTGCCCTGACCGATTGCCTTCATGGGTCGAGGCACATGTCCGTTTAATAAGGAAGGAGGCAAAATGTCAAACGGTGTTGTCATTGGGTGTGGGGTACGGCTGTCGCATCACAGCTTTGGGTAAGCTACCAGCTGAAATAGGGTTTGACCTCGCCCCTGGGGTGTGGGTAGGTGCATTGGCTTTAGCTGATGAAGTCATCCTGCTTGCAGAAACCCATGAGGACTTGCAGAACACCCTCACTTCAGAGCAGCTGACCAGATTTGGTTTGGTGTCAACCCAGAAAAGTAAGGGTCAGTTTCCTTGGTCTCGTCAGGTTGCCTGCATAAGGTGAAGGTGGTCAATGAGGAGTGTTTCGTCATAGGACAGTCACCCGTCCCCACCCAATCCGTGCTGGAGATTCGGTGGTACCCTTATATGTTCAAGCTGGGTAATAACCAGCACTACAGCTGACCTTGACTTCATAAAGTAGCAGTTGTTGAGGTGCAACCAAGCAACACCAACTGCTCCAAAACCATGCTCACCTACTGCATTAGTGACTGTACTGTATGAGTCAGTAGATGGTTGAATGGTGTCAAAAAGACCGGTAATTTCTTCCCAGTGGGATGAATGGGCTTCAGATAGCAATGGGGCCCGCAACTGTCGCCATTTTCACGCCATCCAGGTGGTAACCGTCGAAATCGATTTAACATTGTAACTCTTTATTTTTCGTGGAAACAGACAACTTTTTTTTTTTTTTTCCCCACTAACTTACGTTTTTCCTAACAAGCATGTTCAATCATGCCCAAAGTAACGAATAAAATATCACGATATTAGGTGTCAAGTATCGACATCGGATCCGGTGGCGTGACGACGTGACGCACTTTGTTTAGGCTATCTAACGTTTTTCTGGTGGAAAATTTTCAAAATAAATAATGTATTTGGAAGAACTCTCCTCGCTATACAGGGTGGTAAGAACTGGTCTAAAATAATAATCATTTACATAGATTAATCCTAATTGGTCCTGTCCGAATAAGAATGCACCAAATAGAAAACCACGATGCGGAAATCAATTCTCTGTTATATAATGTATTTCTCTTCTGATCACCATGTCTTGGACATAGTTGTCTTCCCCAAATGTTTCAACAAATAAAAGGTACCTAACCTAACTAATTTTTGAAAATTAAGGTTCAATTCATTTACCATACAATTGAAAATGGGTATCGAAAGGTATAGTGGCTAGTCGAGTTAGTGACAGTTAGGTATAGAAAACTTTGAGCAATGGTTTATGGTCTCGAACTTTGACGCATTACATAATATCATTCAATGCTTAAATTTAATTTTCAACCCATGCAGCAAACCTCTGATAATATTGATTTTTTTTTTCCTGTTTTTCGAAGCGATTTGCGTTATGGAAAACAGTGAGCTTTTACTTTATAAATGGGCGTGAATCTAAAAAGCCAGATGAAATTGGGTCATTTCTGACTTTCTAGTGCCTCAAAATATAACTTAAAATATTTTGAGATTTTAATAAAGTAAAAATTTAAAGTAAATTTAAAAAAAATCAACATTTATTATTTTAAAACTACCTTGTATTTTAATATTTTCTTTGCTATCCTCCAAATTTGAGCGATTCAACATAGTGCAGAGTTGATTTGTGGGTGTTGAAGGGATAGGGGACCATCTACAGTCAAACCCACACATTCCGAGGATATTTCATCAAAATTGAAACTGTTGCAATTAAGCTTGTTGCATTGAGTTGCGGACACACTGACAGACACGACACACCCACACAGAGAGCCGAAAAATGTTTTGTCACTTTCATGTCTATATTTTGTCACGCAACTGGAAAAATCGACAGTTTTACGGAATTTCTAAAATTTCTTTTTGATAATTTTAGCTTTCAACCGGTTCGTTGCTACGGAGCATTATCTTCGTCATTTTTCATAATAAAACAAGCGTTCACCACCCATCGGAAAGCTCTTGATTTATTTCGAACACATCACCACATCTCAAACGGCCAATTTCACCCTCCATACATCCGTGCGTGAACGATATGAGCTTTTCGTCGGAAATATGAAACTGACTCCTGTGGTTACGTTTCTGGATGTTAAAAACGTAAAATACGATTGGAAACTTTGAATTTAGAAATAAATGTTCTTCTAAATCTCGAAAAATCATACTTTCGCTACCAACAGGTAAACTCTGAAGCAAAAACTGTGTAACTTGCAGTTTATGGTACCTACCTGTTTAGGTAACTAACTTATCAATATCATTGTTCAACTATCACAACACCTAAATCCTATTTTTAATTTATTCGTTCCATGTTTTTAATATCTCAAAGAAAACAAGGCACGTGTTTCAGTTTGTATTTACCTACTTAATTAAGCCCGGCCTAGCAAACGGCTTGCCCTTAGTTACCACCGAAAATCTGCAATCCCAACCCCTAATAACAGATGTCGGCTAGAAACGCTGTGTGTAATATAAAGTTTGCGGACGAACAATGCATAGAAGCAAGGTATTTTGTATGTTAATTAGTAAACTATGTACATTCGGAGTGGCATGAAAAGCGTCTTCTATATCCCCCATATAATGTTAACTTGTTCTAAGGATTTGACTCTGCAACCGTGACCAGAAAACGCCGGATTCAATTAAACACTCACCTTCAGTTCAGAGTTCAGTTCTAATAATAATAATCTCGTATCTAAGGTAGCACAGTGCACATTGCACAACCTTAGATACGAAATATTGTAAATTGCTGAAATGCATTTTTAGAATACGAACAAGATTATTGACCTCAGAGACTGAAGAAACTATGAGGAATATTTCGAATGAATTCATATGGTTTCGACAAGGTTTCCATTCGAATGTGAATTGATGGACGTGAAAGTTTTAATAGGTAAAAGTGAAGTCGGCTAGAAAGTTAGTAACAGTCTGTTGTAGTCATGCAGCATGATCTTGTGAGCGATCGCGTATTATAATATCATGTTACATTGTTTTCAAAATTGATCATTCGGATGTAAAAAATTTTTGAACTATCTAGTTCTTCAACAGAGAAACTCGTTCTAAATAATATTCTGCGAATGAAATATCTTTTTGGATTATTAGCTTTTTTGAATTTTATACCAATTCTTCAGAAAATATCAGTGAAATTTAAAAACATTTTTCAGCCTAATATTCGGTACCTATAAATTTTCAAGCTCTGCTTCATCGTTGACAAACTTCTTTTGCTAAATATCTGATAAAAATCTAGAATTTTGGTGCACATTTTTTTTTTTTTTTTTTTTTTTTTTTTTCAGCAATTTAACGTGCTCAAAAACTTTTGGCTTTCGAACTTATTCTTTCATTTGGAAAGCTCAATTTTTTGGCGCAGGAACAGAATTTTTATCTCAATCCTTAGGAGATGATTTATTGTCTGGAATGAACACACACACACTTAAAGGTGTGTAAAACGGATTTCCAAGAAGAAATATTCTTAAAAATGTAGCATTTTCTCCGAAAATTCGCTATTTATAGTTAAAATAGATATACTACATGTTTGTTCATAATTATGGAATTATTGAATTAATAGATAGATTCATCCAATAGACTCTGATTTATTTTTGAATGGAAAAGCATCATAGCAAATGGACTATCATCGTTAAGCATTGCTCTCCAATTATGAAAGGATTCAATTAAATTATTAAATTCCAATTCTGTACATGACATTATTTGTGTCATAACGAGTTATACTGAGATGCCATGAATGAAGAACTTATTACTCAGAGTCGTATAATCTTTCCGTTGGAGGGTAATGTAAATCTGTTCATTTGTTCCTGACCGCCGTCGCTAAATGTTTGTGCGACGTTCCCTAGTAGTTTAGAGGGGGGACTTCAAAAGGTCGAGACTTTCCAGCTCATAATTTATCAGAAGCTTTCAGCGTTGTAATTTATTAAACTCTCTCCATATAATCGCATGACAGTGATACACATGTGGACCTCTCTCGGTTGAAGGATTCGAAACAGATTTGCATTGACGACGATGGTGTGTCCATGATAGTCTCTTCAATAGAGTGTTTGTCAAGCTTCTAATGACTTGTTTTTTTGTTTTCGTGGAGCGCCTGTGTTAAATTCTTTATTAATTCACCCGAAGGATAAGAGTGCTTAGTGAATTAGTAATGTACTCTGGCAAAGTGGGACCTGTTGGTTGATGACTTGGTAAATAATTTAATTAGGTTATACCGTGAGGAATGAAATAACATAATGACTCAACATAAACCGATAAATATAATAGAAACTACTCACGTTGATGGACATGAATAGGTTAACGAGAATTAATAATTCAACGGACTAGCGGGTGTTAATCGATTATTCAGACCGTTGGATAACATTTTATACGCAACCACTCCCACGCTGTTTATAAAGTGTTTACTCCATCAGCAATCATTCGTAATCCAGCGGTACGCTAGTCTCGAGTTGCCTAGCTTTAAAAAATCGACTAGCCGCACATGCAATGACGAGACTCGCCGAGATAGGTAACAAAGTAGAACTTCGGCCCTACATTGGCCCCCTACCAATCCCACCCTAGTTTCTTTGTGTATCCTGCGAGGGTCATGCCCCCTAAGTCGCCTGATATCAACTATGTAAAGATATACCGATTCTAAACTAGTTGGTCCGCTCACCAGTTTCCTCAAGCTTCCATAGATATTGACATGGATATTCATAATTATTATGTAAAGTTCCTCATCATATCACAAATATTCCGTAAAACCTATATAACAGTTTTCACTTTTTTGAATTGTAGGAGATGAGGAAAACTTTATGATCTAAGGTGGTAATCGGTTCTCGTAAGATACCCGCAAGGGACCGCACTCCGGGTTATGTGGGATTCAAACCTCACTAAAACCTCACCTTCCTTCCCCCTTGTTGGAACTCAGCCTGGCTCAGTAATAATAATAATAATAAAGTAATAATAATAAGGTCAGTTGTTTTCTTTGCTGCTTTACCCGCTGATTTCTTTATTTGTTCGCATAATGTAATTTTAGTATCTAATGCGATCCCAAGGTATCATACTGTAGGCTTACTTGTGACCACTATACTTTCAAGTTGTACTGGGATTATGGTAGGAATCCGTTTTCGAGTAAACACAACTACTTCGGTTTTAGCTTTTTATAGTTTTAACATTGGATCAATAGGTATTAAGGCAAATATAACTCTGTAATTTTTCAGCTTAGGCTAATTGTTAAGCGTAAGTATCAAACCCATAGAATTATCCCAAACCGCAAGCTACCTGACCTCACGTCCTTCCCAAGCGCCATCAAATAATGTAAAAATCTGCGTCGGTTCCTGCATCGACAAACACAGTTGCTATTGTGCACGTGCAAGTACAAGTAAGACCGAAAGAAAAATATATATATACATTATACTCCAGGAGGCTTTCCCGACTGCATAATAACCAAAATTAACACATACACAAACATGAAATCAAATATAAATGTTTAACCGAAAACAATAACAATAAGTGCATTTTGTAGGGAAAACGCTTCGTAATACTACACAAACGTTTACTATTCCTGTATCAAATAACACTAATTTGAATGCAAATCACTGGTTTATAGATATTAACGCTGAACATATCTTGTGGAAGCTACATCATTATTTTAGTATAATTTTACGTAGACGTGGGCATCAACCGAAAAAAAAAAATTAATGAGAAAGGAAATTAACGGACCCTTTGGGACCTTCATCTTTACCTTGTTTAACTCTAATTGAGTTACATTGTTTGTTACTGATGATGACCTAACCGTCGAAAGCGATATAACACTTGAGTCTTTATATTCGTGGAATTAGACAACGTTCTTCTTCAACTTCCGTTTTTCATTTTTTAACATTATATGCTAGTAATACCTAAAAAGTTATAAAAAACTCAATTTCATAAATGAGATTCAATTGAAATGATAACTTCTCCTTGAATATGGTAGTGTGCAAGGGGATTTTTAGTGGTCGCACGATTTCTCGCAGGTTTTCTCTCACATTTTGCTCACATTTATGATGACATTATTTACATTCTTGCCGACTTACAGCGAACAGACTTTCATTTTACGCTTCTTGAAAAGTAAATCAACAATGATTGAGGAAGAGAAAAATTTTTATTTATATTTTTTCTTGAACGAATTCATAAACTTATTATTGAAAATAATTAAGTAAAATAATACAAGATTCTGATTTTGATTGTTTTGGAATAAGCTAACCACGCCCCACCAATCATGCCAGTAGTTTAAATCGAGAGAACTAGAGAGAGAAATAGAAAGAGAGAGAGAGAGAGAGAGAGAAAGAGAGAGAGAGAGAGAGAGAGAGAGAGAGAAATAGAGAGAGAGAGAGAAAGAGAGAGAGAAAGAGAGAGAGAGAGAGAGTATATACGCTGTTAATTATTACACAACGGTATTTTTTTATGTCTTTCAATGTTGACTATCCTCACAAAAGGTCATAATAGGTGATATACATTATTGTAATTGTTATAATATTGATTTATGTACATAAATAACGGCCTTTTCCCGCTGGCTCACATTTTAGTTTTATCACTGAGTGTTCAGAACTACAATGAAATTGTTCTATCAGGAAAGTATGATGAGTAAATAAGAAAAATCCATTGGCTAATGTGCACTTGTAATATTACCAAACTTGGAAAGTATTGTCCCATGGGGTGAATTCCCTTCTAGTTCCAAACCGTTATTATTGATCCATACAAGCAATACCTCTTTTTCAAACCATAGTTCATTTTACTAATATTACTATCACTATAATACATAAGCCAATTACGACGTCAAATCAAGATGAATAAAACCAACCCCACTTCTGAGGCAATTCCTGTACGGAGGAACGTGGTAAACCATAGGCCTCGTTTATTTCACATGATCTTCACTGATGCTCAAAGTGCTTGAAGCCAAAACAGCTTATTATTAACAAGAAACGATAAACCGAAATTCGAGTCTCAGTGCAGGGAAAACCTGAAGTAATGCTATCTCTCCCCAACTGTAATTTAAGCATAGACCACTTAGCTGCGCTAATTGGAAAGGAGCACACTCGAGATTATTCCACAAGCCCTCGGGCACAGCGCGGTCCCATATCCCACCTCAAATTTCCATTCACACAGCTGCTAATGAATTATAATATTCCCACCACTGCCTAACGAGGCTACCAAATCATTTCATTAATGTCACTCGATTTTTGATTAGGTATTATGATTACGAATGAACAATAATTTCGGTATTTAGGTAGTACGAGTATATTTAGTCGGTATTTTGTTTTTTCTCTCTCTCTAAAAACCCTAATGATGCTCATTACTTAAGTACCATTCACATAATCACCAGGAGAGAGTGAATGTACACTCCACTAATATGACAACGAAAAAAAAAAAGTATGTCAAGTTGGGTGGAGCACATAGCTTTCTCGATACCATAATATGAATGTATACTTATAACATTAAAATGTTCATAATATATTTGAAGATTCCACGGGAGTTCCTTTGGAGTTTGAGCGAAATCTCCTATTAGGCAATAATAAAATAGGTAATGTTTGATAGGTGTTACGTTTCCTCATCCACAAAACCTACCAGTGATTAGGAAGCGATAGTGTAAAGATTTCACATTCGCAGCTAATAATGAAGCTGGCGTAATGAAATTCATATAGTGTGATCAAACTTTCGTTTCCCGATTATATCCTCCAAATTTGAACCAGACCTGACGACTAGAACGTGAGAAAATGAAGATTGATAAAATTACGTTTTCGCATGAGCTGAGTGAAGTATTTGTTTGCAATGAAATTGATAGATAAACATCTATACTATCTGCTGCCCTGAAAATTTAATCAAAATAGGAAGTTTGTTTTCGCCATTTGAACCGAGAGGCTTTCTCCGGTTCATTGTTTCACTCGCGATCCAATAGAAGGCGCTAGGTTACCTTTCCTCTCCCGTGTAAAAAGGACCTCAACGTGTTCGCAATCAGTTTTCATTGAATTTATCAAAATGACTCATTTACGGCAGTCTATATTTGTGGTTGTGTAGCCTATTATAGTTTTGAGTAAATTCCATCTAAAGAAATCGGCTGACTTTGACGCAAATCTCCCTCATCACAGACACCCACAGGATCACCGACCCGGCGCCGGGAAATTTCACAGATCAACCCATTTCGTAAGTATTTTCTACCCCTTTTTCGAAAGCTAAACCAATCGTGATTCATTATTTATTTAATTCCGTCCATATACAATTAATACGCCCATACACGTTTAATACGTCCAGAATAATACAGTCCACTCGAAATAACGAAAACGCCGAGTGGGGAGTTTCCAATCGTCGTATATTTATTTTCTCATCGCAAAAGGAAGATATTCGCCCACAATGATAACTATAGAAATTATACTTGTTGCAAGGATTCCCATATGCGCAGACGCTAACAATAATGCTATCATGATAAAAATAATACGTTATGATTAAATTGTATTTTCCTAACAACCATCTAAATTTGAACGAGATCTGACATTTAGATCGTGAGAAAATAATGCTCGATGGAATTTACGTTTGCGCATGCGTAGAGTGAATTATTGAATTTTAAGCAATGCAACTGACACGGAACCACTCACGTACCATTATCCGCACATTCCCTGATAATTTCATCAAAATTGGATGACAACTGTAGGTGTTATGCGTCTTGCAAGGATTTGCGGACACACACACGGACGCTCACACACGGAACCAAAGATGTTCATAATGGTGTCGAATGTAAAACGAGTGTAAAAATTTTGATTTTGGATACAAAGAATTTATCATCTCTCGAAGGTCACTGAAATGTTTTGAATGATAATCCGATCAATCCCTGGAAACTTTATTGAAAGCAGATGAAAACTGAGAAAGTGATGCCTGTTACAAGAATTTGAGGTTCGCGCATGCGCAGCGGCTACTAATACAGTTGCGTTGAAACTTTCATGGGATTTCAACATCGTTTCACAACTACTTTACAAATAAGAGAGAGATCGAAAGAATAGACGAAGAGAAAACGGCGCTTAAACAATCTTACATCTTTGCTAATAAACTACCAATTTCTTAATGATGCAAATGATAGAAGACCATCCTCGGTATAACCCGCTTATTCCCAAAAAATTTCCATTGGATTCGAATAAAAACTGTCATTATGAATGTTGCAAGGATTAAGCGTTTTTGTATGCGCAGCAGCTAATAATGATACGATTGGTGTGAAATTGATATGGTATAGGCTCTTAAATCATCTAAGGGAATTTGGGCGACATCGAACGTTTGACAACGTTTTTGACAACGTTTTTTCACTAACTTCCGTTTTTTTACGGATTCATTTGATCGTTAAGTAGTGGGATTTGGAAACAACCGCCCGACTACAATAACAAGTAAAATAAAATGTTAATATCGGACAAAAAAAAAAAAAAGAAAGAAGGTTTTACTTTAACGTTCCATTTAGGTGCCTCAATTACCTTCTGGTTTACAATCCGAAAGGCGTTCATGCTTGGCATTGATACAGCCCCTGCCTAACATTAAGTGCTCCCCCACAAATGTTAAAGGGGTAGGATAAGTGGTTTTACGAGTTACTGGCCTCCTAACAGTCCTAATAAAGACAACCGTAAACTCGTATGGGGAAGAACGGGAAGGAGCAGGGGAAATATGAGCCTGGCTGATGTATACGGCTTGGGATTAGACGTATTCATCTCCAGGATTAACTCATTATAAAAATTCGTGTATTCGAATCGAGGATCGGAGTTTGATAGGAATGAATGGAATATTTGCGTTTTTCGCGCGAGATGTGTAAAAAGTATGTTTCAAGTATTTTAAATAATAATTTTAGTTTGGTGTGAACCAGGTGTTTGAATGTAGGAGCAACTAGTCTTACTTCGTAATATACTTTCGAAGATATAACGGACGGAACATAGAGAACAAAATTGGATAACTTTTCTCGGTTAAATTCACAATTATTCTTGGAAGTCAAAAGAAATTTCGTCACACCAGCTGTTAGTTCACATCACGGATAAACTAATGCATACACACTTTTTTATTTATTTTATTTATTTTATTGAAGTATTTTATTTTATTTATTTTATTTTATTTCATTATTTTGTTCGGGTAGGGGGGGGGGGGGGATCAAGCAAGCTGAAGGAGGAGGAGGACTGAGAGTGGGATGAAAGGAAGTGCCTCTTTAAAATGACCTCCAGTTTAAGATAGAACTCCTCAGAGCGTGGGTGGCCCTAGAGCACTTGAGCCGAAATGCTTAACTCAAGTAACACAGTGGCACTTTCCTTGCATCACACCCCGTGCGTCGCGACTGTGCATCATAAGGTCGCGACTATGACCTTGATGTTATTGCTCCATTCCTTGTAGCTAGGAAATATTTTGCCGCAGGACATTTCTGTCGTGCTTGTTTACCTAAGCCCACCAGGTGGCACTCCATATTCACGCTGCCACTGACAACCTGGACATTCAGGATTTTATGGCAGACCCATTGGACTTGACGACAACGATATTCGGCTTCTTGCCCCAGCCAGTGGGTATGTGATATAGTCAATCCCTTTCCATATCCCAACCGCTGGATGACAAAGTTCCTGCAATCTGCTTGGCAACCCCATCATGACGTAGAAAGCAGCCATCATGAAACCCAGGTCACTGTTGCACCACATGTACAGGTCCTCATTTTTACCCTGACAGGCACGGTAAAGTGTTTCCACTGTCCTGCACCAGCCCTTGGTCACCTCACTGTGATAGCTATTGTAGCCACCTGGGCTTAATGAAAGTGAAGTTAGTCACGGGCTCCAATGCTCTCTAAAGCCCATCCTATACACTGAAAGAAAATAAAAATTAAAGCACAACCAAAGTCCTTTACCATCTAATGACTCATGTAGAGCTGCAGCAAACTCAGCAGATGAGTTGGGTTTGGGAGAAGTTTGTGTTGCTCAGTCGCACCACTACAACTGGTGCCTCATGAAGTCAAGGTCAGCAGCAGTGAGGGCGGCCTCCCACCTCAAGCCTCTAAGAGCATGTAGGTGATGATGGCGTAAGGATGGGACGCTGGCCGAAAGAGAGACAATACCTAGTCCACCGGCACAACGAGGATCAAGGCTACAGCTTTGCTGGCACCTATCCTTAGTTGTGGACTGTAGAGTGCTGCACTCTTCCGTCCCCTCTTGACAGTAAAGGGTGC
This sequence comes from Adelphocoris suturalis, assembly GCA_030762985.1. Classification (NCBI taxonomy): domain Eukaryota; kingdom Metazoa; phylum Arthropoda; class Insecta; order Hemiptera; family Miridae; genus Adelphocoris; species Adelphocoris suturalis. The sequence goes on from CM061043.1 coordinate 71,900,607, forward strand.
TGTTGTGCTTCCCACCACTGATCCTCTCACTCTCTAAAAACGTCTCGTCCGCCATTGTGCATGCCTTTTCAAATCACTAATTATGTGCCCACATCCACTCAAATTCTTGGTGGATATCAGTAAAATCGAGCTCGCAATTGTCAGTAGTACTGTTTGATTTGATAAATTCAGCTAGGAACAGAGTCAGGACCTGTGGAGTTAAACATCTTGAGGACCTGCTACCTACCTCATTCTACAAGCCCCTAGCCAGGGTCTCACCAGCAGAAGGATTATCCAGGAACCTACCTCTTTGATTCCTTTCTAGAGGGTCTGTATACAATAATTTTACACTCAATATAATATTATATTTTATCTTGCCTCTATGTTACCTTACACTTGTGAAAAGTTGAGTAGTAAGGATCAACTTACATATCTTTCCTAATTTTTCATCATTCCTCCTGGGCCTTGCCTTAGGTTTGGTACTTCCTGCTACATTGAATCAACCACTCAACTGTTACCATTATTCTCTTTAGGGGCTTTGATTTGGCTTGCCTTTTGTTGAGTAGAGTTCGAAACCCCCTCCACTAGGTATCTTACTGGTCCACTGTAACAACTTGCCATCTTTCCACTTTAAATTTTTTCTTAACTTTTTTAACTAGGTACCTACTACCTGAACCTACTATCTATTTATCATCAATCATCACCTCTTTGTTGCAGAGAGTCATGATGAAACGTCTGAATTTCGGTTGTCAACGATGACAGCTTAGGTGATGATATAAATAGTTTCCCGATAAGAGGTATTTACCACTTCGAGTATGAGCTCAACATCGGAGGTTTATCAGTTGCTTAAAAAGCTGATGCGAAGAAGACTGACGCTGATTGTACGTGTGATTATTTCACATTATGGTAGTACGTAGTACCTACGTATGAAAAGATATGATTTCTCTCTCTCTCTCTCTCTCTCTCTCTCTCTCTCTCTCTCTCTCTCTCTCTCTCTCTCTCTCTCTCTCTCTCTCTCTCTCTCTCTCTCTCTCTCTCCCACAGTCAAGATAACATACTATGCAGGTACGCACCGAAGCCTTACACAGTTCACATTATCGTACGACGCCAATTAGGAGCAATATACTTGAAGTATACAAAATTCCAGTCGTGCAAATTTGGGTAAATATCGCAATAATGGTTTTTTAAATAATATTTTTGAGATTTTTTTTTTTTTTTTTTGTAAATTATCGTAAATTATATGTTTGAATAGTTTTAAATTTTGTGTTAGGTATACTAGGCATTGAGTTATAGGTAATTGTAAGCAGTAGTTACTAGACTATTGCAATTATTGGGTCTTTCCTAATCAGCTGGGTGAGCTAAAATCTCGCATGTTCATCGTAGGAAGTTGAGATTTGATAGGGACATTATTAATCGACTGAAAAGATTGGCTCATTCTTCTTCAGCTGAGTGAGTTGCATTGTCTCCTGTTTATCCTAAAAAGTTGAGATTTGATAGGGAAACTCTCTGGAACACTAAGAGACTATTGCAATTATTGGCTCTTCCCCAATCAGCTGAGTGAGCTAAAATCTCTCCTGTTAAACCTAGGTAGTTAAGTTTTGATAGGGCGACTCCCTGGGACATTGGGTGACGATTGAAATGATTGGCTCATTCCTAATCAGCTGAGTAAGCTACATTATCTCCTGTTCATCCTAGGAAGTAGAAATTAGATATGGAGACTCTCTGGGACACTAAAAGACGATAGAATTGATTGGGTCTTTTCTGATCAGCTGACTTAACTGATTTAATTGAGACATTTATAACTTGAGACACAAAACACATATTTCACATGAGTTTAATTTAATTTATCCTCGGTAGGCGTCTATGCCTCTGCTGATATATTCAGATAATGAATAATAAACATCGTTTAATTAAACAGGTATCTAATACATAAATGATAGACCTTTATTTAATAATTTTCAGCTTTTTTCAAATGTGGCTAATTTAATTTAATATGATCAGACGAACTAGTCCTTTCATTCAGAAAGCTTGATGATTTGGTGCAAATACCCTTCCAATTCTATTTCATTTTTTAAGTTATTAACTCGCTTCCTTCTCAGGATGTTTACTATACCATGAAAACAAAGTAAGCAGTCGTTCATTTCTCTTTACAACTTCCGAACTGATCAAAACTCGGAGGGAAACGTTATCGCGTAATGTCATTCCAATGTTGTATAGCCATCTAACCCCAAACCTTAGTAGCTCGCCCCCAACAAACCAACCGTAATAGCCCACTTCTACCTACCTCCAACGGTAAACTCGATCCTCCCGGGCTCTGTGGGGTTTGAATGGGTTTTCATTCAGAGACGAAACAAGAAATTCCTCGTTCCCAATACCCTTCCCGCCTATCTTGGCTATCCCTTGCGCGAAAATTCCGGGTCATTTGACTTCGGACTCATCTATCTCTCTAACACCGCACATAAAAGCGGGTCGTATAAAGATCCTCGTAATATCGCCCACTGCACCTCCTCTCTACCACATCCTTTCCTTTTCTGATACGAATGGGTTTTGCAAAGTACCTACCACTTTCTGTATATACCGAAAAATGTCTCTTCTACAGTTTTTCTTTCTCAACTGCGACCAATGACGATCATTTACAGAGGTGACTCAACCGTGGAGGTCGATACATCTACATTTATTCACAAAAATTACATCATAAATTTGCAAACAAATGTTATCAGTCATTCAGTCAGTCATAAAATCAAATACTTATTCAGGGAGTCCCAGAACTAATGATAAAAACTTAAGGGATTGATTCTAGGGCTCATTTCTGTTCAAAAATTACTCGCAGATTTTTTGTTGACGCTTACCTTGGAACAAGAGAACAGTAGCTCGACGATTTGCCTCCACACACGGACCTCCCAATTTTCCCCTTCTTTGCGAATATCTCCACGCGAAATCATCTACATATATATATATATATTTTTTTTTTTTAATTTTTTTTTTTAATTTCGTTTTTATTAGTTTGTTTTATTTTATTATTTTTTCTGTCTCTTTATCAACTTTTTGAGGAGGACACTATCAAGTTTGCATAGGTAATAAATATAATTGGTGTGGAGTACACTATCAAGTTTTCATAGTTAATAAATATAATAATAGGTATGCTCATGGAACGTGAGGAAATCAGAATACCCTTTGGTAGCTGAAACATTGAATATTTTACATTATCAACTCACATAGAGGACTTTAATCAATCAAAGCCAAATCCTGATCAAATTAGCAATACAGATTGTACCAGTCAACGATCAACACTTCACTCGTCCCCGACTTCAGTGAACTATCACTTACTGCGACTAATTAATTGCAATAACAGAAGATTTTCTCGATTTCACACAAGGGCAATCCACTACTGCGGTATCATTCCTTTGTTCTTAAGATCTTCCTGAAGTTATGACCCAGACTCTTCTTTGCCGTTACAGGATCCCTCCGTGATCCCGAACCGAACCAATCCTTACGCCTCACCTTTACGAACCAAATCACTCGCGACGGAGTTGTGGGAACCCATTTCGATTTTTTAAAAACGTTCTAATTCTACGATAATTAAGTGTTAAAATATTAACTCTTTACTGTTTACTTTATAACATTGTAACTCTTTATTTTCAAGGAATCAGACAACGTTCTTCTTTAACTGCCGTTTCGAGCGAATTTTTGAAGAAAATTAAGCTACTGCAATGGCTCCAAAAAATTTAAAATAATAATTTTCGAAACTTTTCTTTATTGAAATCCGTTTTGAGGCGTTCTATAACGAACTTGTGGGGTACTCCACGTCAAACGGGAAGCCCCAAAAATAAATCTTCTCCAAAATGGACTATTTCCTCACAACTTGTACATACATATAAGAAAATAATTCCCCACCAAATTTTAGGTCTTTAAAATTATTTTTGGCCATTCCACAGGTAGTTGAACTTTACAGAAACTGATAGAATGGGTCTACTTCAGTGAATTTTATCGCCCTTACTCTGCCCATATCCATGTTGAAATATTTTAAAAACCGCCAGATCGAAAAGGAAAAAAATAGCTTCCTAAGTCCCTCAGCCTTTCCTCCTAATTTTTTTTGAAATGTACCAAAGGAGCTCCATCTAAATTTCAGTACCGTGAGTCGATTAGAAAATAAATTATCCCAATTAAATATTATTATCCCAATATTTTTCGTAATTCTATTCTAGATGTCCAAACAGATAAACACTCCAGGTTTCAGCATCTAGGTCGATTAATATACAAATTAGGCTCAGAGGCCCCCTCAGCTGATCAGTATGCCTATATATGCACTAATATTGAATTCTAGGTATCACAAAGGAGCTCTATTTCAAATTGCAGATA